>JABMCL010003406.1:55000-210000 GCA_018857735.1 Alviniconcha marisindica | reverse complement strand
ACACGTGGTACAGTGCCGCTCTTTTCGCGACGTTTCGGGATCAGTCGGATCGTTTCGTGAGGTGGGACTGTGATCTTTCCGCGACGTTTCGGGATCAGTCGGATCGTTTCGTGAGGTGGGACTGTGATCTTTCCGCGACGTTTCGGGATCAGTCGGATCATCTTGTGAGGTGGGGTCGCGTTTAGCCGGCGTTTGTTGTGTTGTTGTGTTATGTTGCACCTTTTCAGACACTGATGAGACTCCGATGAATGCCCTCCGCCCGCCTCTCTCTCTCTCTCTCTCTCTCTCTCTCTCTCTCTCTCTCTCTCTCTCTCTCTCTCTCTCTCTCTCAGCTGGATGAGAAACAACGGTAATCTGTGTGATTGCGTCTGAGTTTACCCCCTTTTTTCAGCCCTATACTACTCACCCCCCTACCCCCCTACAAACACATCACGATCCCCCCCCCCCCCCCCACACACACACACACACACCGCCTCGTTCCACCCCATGTCTCTCTCTTCACCAGCACAGTCCGTGATTTGTCTGATTGGCCCTGTCAGCGAAGGGGCACTCACATCGGCCATTCCTTCTTGATGCGTGATGCCCAGCATCCTCGATGCGTGATGCCCAGCATCCTCGATGCGTGATGCCCAGCATCCTCGATGCGTGATGCCCAGCATCCTCGATGCGTGATGCACAGATGCCCAACATCCTCGATGCGTGATGCCCAGCATCCTTGATGCGTGATGCCCAACATCCTCGATGCGTGATGCCCAACATCCTCGATGCGTGATGCCCAACATCCTTGATGCGTGATGCCCAACATCCTCGATGCGTGATGCCCAACATCCTCGACTCGTGATGCCCAACATCCTCGATGCGTGGTGCCCAACATCCTCGATGCGTGATGCCCAACATCCTCGACGCGTGATGCCCAACATCCTCGATGCGTGGTGCCCAACATCCTCGATGCGTGATGCCCAGCGAGAGAGAGAGAGAGAGAGAGAGAGAGAGAGAGAGAGAGAGAGAGAGAGAGAGATTATTGCTTCAGACAAAGTCCATAACAATGTGGAGCAAAAGTCCAACTGATGTACTTAACAAATTTTTCTACCGCATTAACATGGAGAGAGAGAGAGAGAGAGAGAGAGAGAGAGAGAGAGAGAGAGAGAGAGAGAGATTCTTTATTGCTTCAAAGTCTATAACTATGTGGTGGAGAGAGAGAGAGAGAGAGAGAGAGAGAGAGAGAGAGAGAGAGAGAGAGAGAGATTCTTTATTACTTCAAAGTCCATAACTATGTGGTGGAGAGAGACAGACAGACCATCGGAGTCTCATCAGTGTCTGAAAAGGTGCAACACAACAAACACAACACACAACACAACACAACACAACACAACACAACAAACGCAGGCTAAACGCGACCCCACCTCACAAGATGATCCGACTGATACCGAAACATCGCGAAAAGATCACAGTACAGAAGGGGGGGGGGGGCTCGACCAGCTGGACCAGCTGGCACAGTGCGGCTTGTTTCCGTATTAAGAGAGGTTTCCGGCATCCAGCGTCCCACGTCGGCATAAACGGCGGGCTTATTGTGCCCAGGTGTGGGGAAAGAAAGCGCCTGCAGCGGTTTGCGCAGCGTGGGAGTGCGAATCAGGAATTAAATGGAACAGTCTTGCTGTCATGACCTACAAGGCTGTATTGCCCTGCTATGATCTGAGTGCGTCGAGGTGGTGTGTGTGCCCTGATCTGAGTACAAGGTGGTGTGTGCCCTGATATGATCTGAGTACAAGGTGGTGTGTGCCCTGATATGATCTGAGTACAAGGTGACAAGTGCCCTGATATGATCTGAGTACAAGGTGGTGTGTGCCCTGATATGATCTGAGTACAAGGTGGTGTGTGCCCTGATATGATCTGAGTACAAGGTGGTGTGTGCCCTGATATGATCTGAGTACAAGGTGGTGTGTGCCCTGATATGATCTGAGTACAAGGTGACAAGTGCCCTGATATGACCTGAGTACAAAGTGACAAGTGCCCTGATATGGTCTGAGTACAAGGTGGTGTGTGCCCTGATATGATCTCAGTACAAGGTGACAAGTGCCCTGCTATGACCTGAGTACAAAGTGACAAGTGCCCTGATATGATCTGAGTACAAGGTGGTGTGTGCCCTGATATGATCTGTGTACAAGGTGACAAGTGCCCTGATATGATCTGAGTACAAGGTGACAAGTGCTCTGATATGACCTGAGTACAAAGTGACAAGTGCCCTGATATGATCTGAGTACAAGGTGGTGTGTGCCCTGATATGATCTGAGTACAAGGTGGTGTGTGCCCTGATGTGATCTGAGTACAAGGTGGTGTGTGCCCTGATATGATCTGAGTACAAGTGCCCTGAGATGACCTGAGTACAAAGTGACAAGTGCCCTGATATGGTCTGAGTACAAGATGGTGTGTGCCCTGATATGATCTCAGTACAAGGTGACAAGTGCCCTGATATGACCTGAGTACAAAGTGCCCTGATATGGTCTGAGTACAAGGTGGTGTGCCCTGATATGATCTGAGTACAAGGTGACAAGTGCCCTCATATGACTGAGTATATGATCTGAGTACAAGGTGACAAGTGCCCTCATATGACTGAGTATAAGGTGATAAGTGCCCTGATGTAATCTGAGTATAAGGTGATATGTAACGTGAGTTTATCTGAGTACAAGGTTGTATGTGCCGTGATATGACCAGAGTGCAAGGTTGTATGTGCCCTGATGTGATCTGAGTACAAGGGTGACTGGGCTTTAAACAACGACAACAACGACAATCACTTACTGGGTTCAGCAAACAGAGCGCTTTGCACACGCCGAACGTGTTAGAATAAAGTGAAAATTCACCCGCGAGAGCTGTCGCCTGGCGTGCGAGCAAATACGTCAGGATCAGTGGAAAGAACCTCTGTGTGCATGTCCAGCACGGCGGAGTGCAGCATAGAGGATCGCCTGTTTCCGCTTCGCCTCACAACTTGGGGGCTTTCACATTGCTATTCTTCCGCGTTCCGGGCTACTGTCCTGGCTGGATAGTGCGGATGAATTCGGTTGTTTGCAGCGGGTCCTCTTTGGAGTCCCAGAGCTTTTCTGCAACGCTGGCTCCCTGGAGCCTATGCTGTGTCCCCGATTCCTCGTGTAGGGGACGGGACTGGAGTTCATCAGACGTGGCACGTATCACGGGGGACACGAGAAGGAAGGGAGGCCCGCATCGCCTTCGGTAACGGTTAGCTGGCACGCGAGTGAGCACGAGGTAGAGAAACGCCTGCACCAAGCCTCGTGCTGACGGATGAGGCCCCGTTCCTGTTTCTGCCCCTTTCGCCTGCTTCTTGCCGTGTCGGGGGCTGTCTCCTTCTGCACTTCCGTTAATTTTTATTTATTTTAATTTTATATTTTATAAATACCTAGATTTTAGAGAGTAGTGCACCTCACTGTAACCCTAGTCTAACCTCATTATAAAAAAATTGTCTCGCCGTCTGTGTGGTGACTTGTTTGACTCCAACCCCCCTTTACCCGCCTCACCGGGTCTCTCACCGCCAGACATTCCGTGTAGTACATTAGTGTGTGTGTGTGGGGGGGGGGGGGGGGGGGGGTAAATGTCTCAGTCACGCAACGCACGCGGGGGCTCACGAAATGGCGCAAATAAATTCGTGATCGCGGAGATCACAGGCACATGGCTGCGCTCGGTACGAGGTCCTCGTGAGTGATCGTATCAGCTGGAGGCATCAGCGGGCCTTTTAGTACTTGTCCATGTGCGTGGTACTCCCACCCCCATCAACACACACACCAACACACACACACACACACACACACACACACACACTCACTCACACACACACACACACCACACACACACACACACACACACACACACACACACACACACACAACTCTCTCACACACACACACACACACACACACACACCACACACACACACACACAATCTCTCACACACACACACACACACACACACACACACACACACACACACACACACACACACACACACACACACACATTTCACGGAGTCAGATGCTGTTTGATTATCACTGCATGTGGTACATCCATTTTCAGATTTGTTTTTAGGTTCGAGGTATGTGTGTGTGTGTGTAGTGAGGGGGGTGGGGGTGGGGGGGTGGGGGTGATATCAAATTAAGGGGATGACAGTGGTCAGACTTTACTACATGGCAGTCAACAGACAATATCAGAAGATGGTTATTCTGAAAACAAATATTAGACCTTGGCTCGTTGCTAGTTTGGTAAGTCTGCCTAAATGAATAAATAAAGCGAAAACAAACAAAAACCCTGACCGGAAAAGCACTACTCTCCAAGCCTCGCTTCCTTCCGGCATCCTTCCGACTAGGAAGAGGGATGCCGGAAAGCGATGCTGGAGAGTGTGCTGCGAAGACAGAAAGTGCGCTTCCAGTGCCAGTGTGTCCTTCCAGCAAGGCGACCTTGTTTGACGTGTTTGTGTTTGTTTTGTTTTGCAGCAAGGCGACCTTGTTTGACGAGGCGTGTGCAGCAGGGTGACCTTGTTTGACGAGACATGTGCAGCAAAGTGACCTTGTTTGACGAGGCGCGTTTGTGTGTTTTGCAGCAAGGTCACCTTGCTTTACATGCCCCGTAAAACTAGGTGACCTTGTTTGACGAGGCGTGTGTGTGTGTGTGTGTGTGTGTGTGTGTGTGGTGTGTGTGTGTGTGTGTTACACAGCATGACCTTGTTTGACGAAGTGCGTTTGTATGTGTGTGTGTTACACTGCATGACCTTGTTTGACGAAGTGCGTTTGTGTGTGTGTGTGTGTGTGTTATACAGGTGAAGGACCTTGTTTGACGAAGTGCGTTTGTGTGTGTGTGTTATACAGCATGACCTTGTTTGACGAAGTGCGTTTATGTGTGTGTTATATACAGGTGAAGGACCGGAAGCTGAAGTCGCTGCCCCCTAAGCCTCCAGACCCGCACGAACAGCTGCTGCAAGACATTCGTGCACAGCCCAAACTCAAACCCGTCAAAGATGGCCGGCTTGTGGGTAAGCTCCCTGGCACAGCACTGTTGTGTTGTGTTGTGTTGTGTTGTGTTCAGTCGTTGTCAGTGGGTGCCTTTTAACGCGCGCTGTGTCTCGCCTTATTCCGCTAGGTGGCAGTTTTTCTTCTGGCTGTTAAGAAAAGATCGATAGCCCATTGAAGATTCTTCTTCTTTTTTTAATTGATTTTTTAGGCGGGGGGGTGGGGGGGGGGGGTATTAGAGCGCGATGCATCGCATTCTCTTTTCCTTTTTTTGACTTAGTTGAGTACACCTACCCATCCTAACACACACACACGCACTCTGTCTCTCTCTCTCTGTCTTTCTGTCTCTGTCTCTCTCTGTCTCTCTCTGTCTCTGTCTCTCTCTCTCTCTCTCTCTCTCTCTCTCTCTCTCTCTCTCTCTCTCTCTCTCTCTCTCTCTCTCTCTCACGTTCGCCCACTCTTCGTTTTTTCTCTCTCTGTTCTGTGTTGATAGGTATAGTTTCTCTCGTAGAAGTCATCAAGTGGATCTCTTCGAACTGCTCTTCCCTGTGTTTTTGGCTTTTTCTGAACACAGTAGTGTTCAACGTCTCACTCGCACGCTTTTCCGGTTTCTTTTTTACCTGTCTGCCTTGTTTTAAGACGTGCTTTTCCTGTCAGTTTAGTCTTTTATTGGCAGTGTGCCCATTTTGAGTCTTGGGAAGGTGTGTGTGTGTGGGTGTGGGTGCGTGCGTGCGTGCGTGCGTGCGTGCGTGCGTGCGTGCGTGTGTGTGTGTGTGGATGGGGGTTCTTCTTTCTTGACAATATTTACGTCCGTTTGTTTCCATAAATATCCTTGTCATTCTGAGCAGTCCAGCCTTGTGGAAAACTACTGCGGCAACTTGACAGTTGTAGTTAGGGATACTACAGGCAGGATAATGTGGTGTTAGATGTACTACAGCAAGCGTGGAGTGGTGGTTAGAGATACTACAGCAAGCGTAGAGTGGTAGTTAGAGATACTACAGCAAGCGTAGAGTGGCGGTTAGAGATACTACAGCAAGCGTGGAGTGGTGGTTAGAGATACTACAGCAAGCGTAGAGTGGTCGGTTAGAGATACTACAGCAAGCGTAGAGTGGTGGTTAGAGATACTACAGCAAGCGTAGAGTGGGGTTAGAGATATTACAGCAAGCGTGGAGTGGTGGTTAGAGATACTACAGCAAGCGTGGAGTGGTGGTTAGAGATACTACAGCAAGCGTAGAGTGGCGGTTAGAGATATTACAGCAAGCGTGGAGTGATGGTTAGAGATACTACAGCAGGCATGTTCAGTGTGCTGTGCTGTGACAACAGTTAGCTGAACCGTACCCTCGGTAGCAGCAGAAAATACAATACCATAATCCCAACCCCGCTGACGACCGACTAACCGGCAATTGTGTGCTTGCCATTGTATGTAGACAAACAAACACAGTCGTCGTCGTCGTCGTCGGAGGAGGAGGACGAGGAGGAGTTAGACCGTGAGTATCCGTCGTTGCTCCGCAGCATTCCTGTTTGCAACCCTTGGGAAACGCGGGGTGGTGGTCTTCCCAGCCATGCACAGTGCGTGGATTTTCTCCACCTTTTCTTTTTCTTGTTCTCTACAACCCCCCCCCCCCCCCCCCCTCTGTTTCTCAGTCTGTCAGTCTGTCTCTCTCCCCCCCCCTCCCTCCTCTCTCTTCTCTCCGACCCCCTCTCTCTCGCCCCCCCCCCATCTCTCCTCTCTTATCCCCCCCCCCCCCACCTCCTCTCTCCTGCTTCTTTATTATCGCCGGTCGATGGTGTTTTAACCCTTTCGATCCACCCACACAACTGACAGCGGGGCTGCATGCGGTTTTGGGTGTTGACGTGTTAACCGGGCGAAGAAGCACAAGGGGCCGTATCGACAGGAATGGAATTTGAAACAAACATGGAAACAAAACAAAAAAACAAAAAAAAACAAAAAAAGAAAGAAAGGCGGTAAAACAAAACAAAACAAAAGTATTAAAAAAAAGGGAAAAAAAGAAAGGGGGTAAAAAAAAAAAAAAAAAGTAAAAAAGACGCGGCAGTTTTTGGGTCAATTTATGGTCTAGTTCTTTACAAAAACATTCTTGTTTCAGATCTTTTTTCTTTTCAAAAACAAAAACCGTTTCAGTCACACACACACACAAAAGGACGGATGTGAGCGCTGAAGCCAAAAAAGAAGAAGACAAAAGAACAAGTATGTATATTGTGGATCTATAAATAATAGAACAAGCACAGGACGCCTGCCAGTGGAACTGTATTCAGCGTTTTGAGCCCAGTTTGCCTCTTCGCTTGAGGTCCCGTTTAAATTTTCCATGTTCAATTTTGGTCCACAGTGCAACCTGGGCCACAGTACCCCCGGAAAGGGACTCGGTGTTGCTGGGACACGCCGTAGGGAACTGTTGCGGAACGGTTCCGGACCGTTGGCCCAACACAAGGGGCCCGTTTTCGGGGGTAGTGTGGCGTGAGGTGGTGGCCCTTTCAGTTCAGTTCAAGTTGGTATCCGCGCGCTCAGGAAGTCCCGCATGCACTCTGTCGGAAGTTTCCTCAAGTGCAAGTCGATGTCCAAGTGTGTTATGATGGTATCTGCGCGCGTGGGAAACCGCTCTCTCGCTCCGCTCCTTCTGTCGGAAGTTCCCCCCAGTGTACGCAGTTCCGTTCAGTTCAAGATGGTGTACGTATGTATGTACCGTCCCGTGAAAGCTATATACACTTCACCCCTGTTTTGTGGTGAAATAGAAAAACGCTCAATCCATTCGATGTGTGTGTGCTGGGTTGTATGGAAATGTTTCGTGGAGTTTCTCCAGCTTTCTGTTGTTTGAACAGGCAGAAAAAGGGTCAGTCCATTCAGTCTGTGTGTGCTGGGTTGTATCAAAGTGTTTCGTGGAGTTTTTCCAGCCGACTGTGCTTTTGGATAGACAGAAAAAGGATCAGTCCATTCGATGTGTGTGTGCTGGGTTGTATCGAAAAGTTTTGTGGAGTTCTTCCAGCCCACTGTTGTTGTTTTAGTTTTTTGAATAGGCAGAAAAAGGATCAGTCCATTCGATCTGTGTGTTCTGGGTTGTATCGAAATGTTACGTGGAGTTTTTCCAGCCAGCTGCTTTTGCGCCGAAACCGTTTGAGGGTAGGCGCTGTTTTGGCGGGCAACTTAAGCTTCTAGAACACCCCACCCCACTGCCTCCCAAGCCATCCAGTGCTTAATCTTCTCGCGCCCAACCTAGCAGTTTTTGTTTTTGTTTGTTTTGTTTTAGCAGTGTCTTTTTTGTTTCTTTCTTTCTTTGTTTTGTTGTTTTTGTGCAGGAGCAGTGTTTTCTTGTGCTTTTATATAAACATTTTTCCTTCGCGGCCCCCCCAGCCGCGATTAGGTTACGGACTTGTGTGTGTGTGTGTGTGTGTGTGTGTGTGTGTGTGTGTGTGTGTGTGTGTGTGTGTGTGTGTGTGTGTGTGTGCGTGCGTGCGTGCGTGCGTGCGTGTCGTGCGTGTGTGGGGGGGGGGGGTGCGTGCATCTTCTTTTTGGTTCTTGTATGTTTCACTATGTCTTTGTGTGTCTGTTTCTGTCAGTCCGACCGTCTCTCTGCCTGCATGCCTGCCTCTCTCTCTCTGTCTGTCTGTCTGTCTGTCTGTCTCTCTGTCTCTCTCTGTCTCTGTCTCTCTCTCTCTCTCTCTCTCTCTCTCTCTCTCTCTCTCTCTCTCTCTCTCTCTCCTCTCTCTCTCTCTCTCTCAGAAGTTGACTGTCAAAAGCACGGAAAAAGGGGAAATGTGCTGACGCTGACCTTTCCACTATCCTGAAAAACACACGAGCCGGAGGGTTTGCCCAGTAATTATGAGGGCAGTGTCATTATGTCATTATGCCACCCCCACAACAAAGTCGGGGTGTTGAGAGAGAGAGGGGGGTGGGGGTGGGGGCTGGGATCATTTTGCCTTGCCTGACCCGCCCTATCCACTGCCCACGCGTCAGACAGCCGGCTCCTTAAAAGTAGCGGACAGAAATCTTCGTCTGTGAAAGTGAAACGTAAGCTTTTTGTCCGTTTACCTTTTACTTCCGGCAGAGAATATGAGAAACTTTTCTTCTTTTTTTAGCTTTGTGTTGTTGTTTGGTTGGCTGGTGTGTGTGTGTGTGTGTGTGTGTGTGTGTGTGTGTGTGTGTGTGTGTGTGTGTGTGTGTGTGTGTGTGTGAAACGTTTGCTTTTTGTTGTTGTTTGGTTGGCTGGTGTGCGTGCGTGTGAGTGTGTGTGTGTGTGTGTGTGTGTGTGTGTGTGTGTGTGTGTGTGTGTGTGTGTTAGTTTTGTTGTGGTGGGGTTGTGTGGGTGTTGAGGGGGGCTGGTTGTTGCTTTGTTTTGGGGGTGGGTAGGGTGGGGGGAGCACAAATCCAGGCAGAAATTCAACCCTGCACATTTCTCTGATTATGAGGAACAGAGAGAAGCTGGAGAAAAAGAGAGAACCATTTCTGCACAGACAACGGGCGGTAACAGAGGCCGGAAACAAGAATATGGCGTGGCTAATGGATTTTGTTAAAATAGGACCACTCACACACACACACACACACACACACACACACACACACACACACACACACACACACACACACACACACACACACACACACACACACACACACACACACACACACACAACTAACACACTAACACACACACACTAACACACACACACCATGATAAGCGCTACATGGCTGCACACCACACCCAACAACACTCAACACCAAACGCGCGACACACAGCTGGAAACAGACAGCTGCACAAAGGGGCTGCTCGCCGCAGCTGGATGACAGAAGCTGCAACCCAAAGGGCGTGCTTGGCTGGCAGCAGCAGCTGGATGACAGAAGCTGCAACCCAAAGGGCGTGCTTGGCTGGCAGCAGCAGCTGGATGACAGAAGCTGCAACCCAAAGGGCGTGCTTGGCTGGCAGCAGCAGCTGGATGACAGAAGCTGCAACCCAAAGGGCGTGCTTGGCTGGCAGCAGCAGCTGGATGACAGAGATGGCTCAGGTGGGGATTAACTGTGTGCACCCCACCCCACGTGACTGAGGGGATTAGTGTCTACACCCCACGTGACTGAGGGGATTAGTGTCTACACCCCACGTGACTGAGGGGATTAGTGTCTACACCCCACGTGACTGAGGAACTGGGGATTAGTGTCTACACCCCACGTGACTGAAGGGGATTAGTGTCTACACCCCACGTGACTGAGAACTGGGGATTAGTGTCTACACCCCACGTGACTGAGGAACTGGGGATTAGTGTCTACACCCCACGTGACTGAGGAACTGGGGATTAGTGTCTACACCCCACGTGACTGAGGAACTGGGGATTAGTGTCTACACCCCACGTGACTGAGGAACTGGGGATTAGTGTCTACACCCCACGTGACTGAGGAACTGGGGATTAGTGTCTGCACTCTCCACGTGACTGAGGAACTGGGGATTAGTGTCTACGCCCTACGTGACTGAGGGGATTAGTGTCTACACCCCACGTGACTGAGGGGATTAGTGTCTACACGCCACGCGACTGAGGAACTTGGGATTAGTGTCTACACCCTACGTGACTGAGGGGATTAGTGTCTACACCCTACGTGACTGAGGGGATTAGTGTCTATACCCCACGTGACTGAGGAACTGGGGATTAGTGTCTACACCCCACGTGACTGACAAACTTGGGATCAGTGTCTACACCTCACGTGACTGAGAAACGGGGGATTAGTGTCTACACCCCACGTGACAGAGGGAATTAGTGTCTACACCCCACGTGACTGAGGGGATTAGTGTCTACACCCCATGTGACTGAGAAACGGGGGATTAGTGTCTAAACCCCACGTGACTGAGGGGGTTATTGTCTACACCCCACGTGACTGAAGGGATTACATCCCATGTGACTGAGAAAATGGGGATTAGTGTCTACACCTCACCTGACTGAGAAACTGGGGATTAGTGTCTACATCCCACGTGACTGAGGAACTGGGGATTAGTGTCTGCAGGTTTCCAAGCGCTTGCCGCTCTTTAACCCATGGACCTATATATAGATCCATGCTTTAACCCCTTCGATGCCCCCGCCAGAACACTGCCCCAACCTACACGGGATTACCCTGACCGACAAATGCACACAAAGGCCTGCAAACCGAAAATTGCCCGAGCTTACCGCCACCACCGTGCATTTTGATGCAGGTCCTTCCTCGGGCTGAAAGCGAAAGGATTTCCAATATCAAAGTTTGCTGCCCAGCATGAATATGGCGTTCATACACGCACGGTAGTGAAAGGGTTCAGATGAACTGAGAGAAGCGGCCATTTTAGACGTCCAATTTGAGCCGCATTGTACGAGTAAGGCACGCTTTGCTAAGCCTCAAACTGAGACACAGATCTGCAGGTGTCCGCCTGCCAGTAATTTAGCTTTCTGGTCGTGAATCGGTCCAGGGAGAAAGTGTGTTTAAACGACAGCAGCAAAACTGAAATTAGTTCTTTGTCTGTTCGCGAAAGCCAACTTTCAACACACACACACACACACACACACACACACACACACACACACACACACACACCGGGGTCCGAGCTGAGAGAGAGAGAGAGAGAGAGAGAGAGAGAGTATCCATCTTCTCGCCTCTGGCGGAGTTTGCAGTTTGTTGTTGTGGTAGTGTCACGCTGAAGTTCACTCCGCCATCGCCGTCCCGTTCCGGGCTGTGGCTGTAGGGTACGACCGACAAGGTGGGCAGAGTGAAGACGGCAGTCTCATGCTATGGGTTATCTTCCCTTACTGACACTCCGTCTGCAGACTGCCCCGCTCACAGCCACTTGGCGACTCTGTGTGTGTGTGTGTGTGTGTGTGTGTGTGTGTGGTGTGTGTGGTGAGGAAAGAGAAGAAGAGAGGGAGAGAGAGGGGGAGAGGGGGGTGTGTGTGAAGAAGTTCTGCTATTTCCCTTTCTTTCTTCGTCTTCTTGTCTGTCTCTCTCTCTTTTTTTTTTTTTCTGCTTTTTCTCATGACTCTCGTTTTTCTCGTCTCTCTCTCTCTCTCCCCTCTGTTTTGTGTGGTTTTGTGTGGTTTCGGTGTGTTTGTGTGTGAGAGAGAGTGCGAATCTTTGTTGTTGTCATTATTATTGAGAGAGAGAGAGAGAGTGCCGCGAGTCTTTATTATTATTTATTATTATTATTATTATTGCTAGACGGAAAGGGGGTGGGAGAGAATGGTGCAAGTCTTTGTTGTCATCATCATTATGGCGAACTAAACTATAGGGGCCGTGGTGCCACTTAGACTGGGTGCCCCTTGAAGAACGAGTGCCGTGTCATCCTCCTCACTCCGGGCCGTCTGAGTGCGCCGTCTCAGGCGGCCATGCCGCTGTGCGTGCCAAAGGCTGGTCTGCCCTGCTGCCGGTCCTGACCACGGGGCAGTGTGGTGGCCGAGTGGGGCGTGGGCAGAGAATTATGGTTGTACGGGGTTCTGAGAGAGCTGTGAGGGTGGGGGTGGGGTGGGGTGGACACTGAGCTAGCTGGGTGGGTGGGAACCGTAGTGCCAGACTCCGAGCGCGCACTGCCGGCCGGGGTTGACCGCCACGACCCAGCATCTCCCGGCTTGTTTGCTTTAAAGGTACTTATTAGTTCTAGCTGTCAATCCTTTTGTTGTTGTTGTTGTTGTTTTTGTGTGTGTGTGTCTGAAAGCGCTCTATAAGTTCCCTATTATTATTATATTTATAATAAATAATAATGATGGTTATTTCTATGGCGCATGTCCCTAGCCATGTAAGGCAATGATCTTGATTGCTGGATATGTTGAACGTTAGCGAGACCATTTCTGGCATGATGAGTCCTAGTTGGTAGCTGTGATCTGTGTGTGCGTGTGTGTGTGTGTGTGTGGTGATTGTTGTTTGTGTGGTGTTGTGTGTTGTGTGTGTTTTGTGTGTGTGTGTGTGTGTGTGTGTGTGTGTGTGCTTTCGTGTGTGTGTGTGTGTGTGTGTGTGTGTGTGTGTGTGTGTGTGTGTGTGTGGTCGTGCGTGTGCGTGTGTGTGTGCGTGCGTGCGTGCGTGCGTGCGCGTGCGTGCGTGCGTGCGTGCGTGTGTGATTTGCGACATCCTTCCTCCAACCACTGCCTTGATTGGTTACGCTATAGGTCTGCAGTTTTTCAGTGGTGCTCAGACGGCAGCAAGTTTGTAAAAGAACGCGAATTTTACCAGGCATTTCTTGAATCGCCCACGTTGCTTACGCTAGCACAGATAAAAACCAAAGTCAGCCGAATCAAGACGGAATTAATGTTTATTTGTTCTTGTTGTTTTGTGGCGGTTGTTTTTGTTGCGTTTTTACCCAGGCTGAACGTGCCTCGTATTTGACGTGCGTGCTTTGAAGCTGTGTTGCTTCGACAGTCTTAACAGCTCCCAAACCTTTCGGAGGGCCCTGACAGCGTGGGTGGACGGCTGCGCGGAGAAAAAGAGTGACCCTTGAGGGGCGTAACCGATTATGGCAAGAGTTTGGAGGAAGGGTGCCGGAAAGCGAGGCTTGGAGCGTGCCGTAGGTCACCCCCTCTGCCGGCAGACGGGGGTGCACCCAAACTCCAAGCACTGGTTTACGACGTCCTTCCGTCAACCACCGCCGTATTTAGTTACGCCATGGGTCCCAGAAAACTGTCAGCTAACGAGCAGTTTTTTTGTTTGTTGGTGCTCAAACAGTAGTCAGTTTGTTACAAACACCTCAGATTATATCAGACGTTTGTCGTATAACTGACCGTGTTGCTTACACCAGCACAAATAAAACCAGAGTCGTTTGAAACGAGACGGGTCTTTTTCTCTTTTTTTTCTCCGGGTGGATGCATCTCATTTTTACGTGTGTGCTTGGGCGCTGGGTTGCTTCCACCGTTTTCTTAGTACCCGAACCTTTCAGAGGGCGCTGACCGCGTCGGTATGCTCCTTCAGTGGAGTAACGAAATCTGGCAGAGTTTGGAGGAAGGTGCCGGAAAGCGATCCTCGGAGTGTAGAGTGCACCGTGTCATCAGTGGGGGAAGGAGAGCTGCAGGAATCCCCTACTGCCATGAACCTGTAGATACAGCCCTGTAGATACAGCCCTGTAGATACAGCTCTGTAGATACAGCCCTGTAGATACAGCCCTGTAGATACAGCCCTGTAGATACAGCCCTGTAGATACAGCTCTGTAGATACAGCCCTGTAGATACAGCTCTGTAGATACAGCCCTGTAGATACAGCCCTGTGGATACAGCCCTGTAGATACAGCCCTGTAGATACAGCCCTGTAGATACAGCCATGGCCCTGTAGATACAGCCCTGTAGATACAGCACCTGTGGCTACAGCGGCCTGTGTCGGAAGCGTTGAAACAACGCCTGTCGGAGGAGGGGGTGGTTGGTTCTTGTTTACCAAAGTGAGGTTACTGAAGGTTGCGTGCACGGCACACAACACCATACACACGCCAAGCTTAACTAACTACGCAAGGTTTTCTCTTTGCCGGGGCAGGGGTGGTGGCGGTGGTGGCGGTGGTGGTGGTGTTGAAATTGTTGTGACTGACAGACATGGTGGGATGGTGGGTCTGCTGATGAGTATGCCATGCTTCATCAGCCAGCCGGCACCCACCGTGCTCTTCTGCAGAACTCTCTCTCTCTCTCTCTCTCTCTCTCTCTCTCTCTCTCTCTCTCTCTCTCTCTCTCTCTCTCTCTCTCTCTCTCTCTCGTGTGTGTGTGTGTGTGTGTGTGTGTGTGTGTGTGTGTGTGTGTGTGTGTGTGTGTGTGTGTGTGTGTGTGTGTGTGTGCGTGCGCCTTATTTGTTAGCTTGAGCTTTTCGCATTCAGAAATGAGACGGAGAGATCTGAGACATGAGGCGAGGGAAGGGAGGGGGTGATTTACGTGTTTGTGTCTGTTCGGGTACCAACGGAAACCAGAAACAAACCTACCTGTTTACGTTTTCCCCGCCGCTCGCAGACCCGCCACCCAAACGCCGCTTCCACCCAGCCCTGTGTCGTAACGTGCATGATAGATAGTCAACAAGTAGTAATGTTGTCGGCACCACCTGCTTTGCTTCGTGCTTAATACGGGCTAACAAGTCAGTCTTTCGCTCAAGACGAAAAAGTAAATGGTGCTGTGCCATTCTGGTCGGCCTTTATTGGTGACTGCATGGTAATTCATTTCTGGAAACGAGAAGGAAAACGCCGAGAGTATAGGACCACCACCCCTGCATAAATACCATGGACCTATAATTATAGGGTATATAGGTCCATGCATAATATAGCTTAATGTCGAGAGAATAAGATAAGCTGTCCATTAGGTCTGGTTCTGTTTGTTTCATGTGGAGGAAGTTGGACGACACCTCCCCATCTTTGATGACGAGAGAATAAGATGTGTACTGGTCTGGTGCCGACAGAATAGGATAACCACCTCGTGTGTTCGGTGCCGAAGGAATAGGATAACACTGGTCGATGTGTAGAATAACCACTGTGCCTGTTTGGTGCCGAAGGAATGGGATAACACTGGTCGATGTGTAGGATAACCACTGTGCCTGTTTGGTGCCGAAGGAATGGGATAACACTGGTCGATGTGTAGGATAACCACTGTGCCTGTTTGGTACCGAAGGAATAGGATAACCACTGGTCGATGTGTAGGATAACCACTGTGCCTGTTTGGTACCGAAGGAATAGGATAACCACTGGTCGATGTGTAAGATAACCACTGTGCCTGTTTGGTGCCGAAGGAATGGGATAACACTGGTCGATGTGTAGAATAACCACTGTGCCTGTTTGGTGCCGAAGGAATGGGATAACACTGGTCGATGTGTAGAATAACCACTGTGCCTGTTTGGTGCCGAAGGAATGGGATAACACTGGTCGATGTGTAGGATAACCACTGTGCCTGTTTGGTGCCGAAGGAATGGGATAACACTGGTCGATGTGTAGGATAACCACTGTGCCTGTTTGGTACCGAAGGAATAGGATAACCACTGGTCGATGTGTAGGATAACCACTGTGCCTGTTTGGTGCGGAGAGAACGGGACAGTGAGTCGCTGCTACAACACCGACTCGGAAGCCGAGATATTTATCTTTTCGATGCCAAACGACTGACTGGGAAAATGAGGGCTGTTGTGTGACTTTGAGCGGCAGAGCGCAAGGGAAATGTCATCGATTAGAAATCATCCCAGTTCGGCTTGGTCTGGCCTGGCTTGGCTTGGCTTGGCTTGCTTGGACTGGCTTGGCTTGGCTTGTTTGGACTGGCTTGGCTTGTTTGGACTGGCTTGGCTTGTTTGGATTGGCTTGGCTTGTTTGGACTGGCTTGGCTTGTTTGGACAGGCTTGGCTTGTTTGGACTGGCTTGGCTTGTTTGGACTGGCTTGGCTTGACTTGTTTAGTCTGGCTTGGCTTGGCTTGCCGCGGCTTGCCTAGCCTTGGCTTGGCTTTCTGACTAGTACCAGTTTGACACTGACGGGCCTTTCGTTCCTTAGACTTGTGTGACGCCGAGTTGTCTCCAAGGAAGTACCGGCGGGGACCGAGATCTCAGGAGGCTGGGGATTGTTCATTCCTTAGACTTCTTCAACGCCGAGTTGTCTCTGGAGGGATGCCGGCGGGGACTGAGATCCTAGGAGGTTGGTTGGGGAGGTGGGGGGAGGGGTTGAACTATACCTAACGCTACACTGTCACCACCTGGGTGATTTTTTTGCATTAAGATAAGGCAGCGATGAGTACTATTTTAACGTTTTCTTAAACGTGAGGGGCAGTCACAAGGCAGTGTCCACAAACCACAACTCTTGAAGAGACAGGAGGGCCGAAGCAGGGAATCGAACCCACGTCGCCCGGCCGCTTGCTAGCCTTACCGCTAGGCCACAGCTGCTGACGGAGGCTGGGGACGGGAGGGAAGCCAGTCGTAAATAACCCAGCGCTGCGCTGTCATGACCACGGTTACTCTCCATCAAGATAGGGCCAGCGATGTCACCCCTTTTTGTGGTTTCACTCATTTGCGAAGGCAAAGTCACCAGACTGTCCAATTGGCGACTGACTGCCCCCCCCCCCCCCCTCCCTCCGCCTTCCCCTCCCTCCGCCTTCCCCTCCCCCCGTTCTGCCCCTCCCCTCCCCCCACCTCACCCCCCCCCCACCTCACCCCCTGAGGTTTTGCCCTTTTTACTTGATTGGCTCTCTCCGGAGTCGTCGTCGTCTTGATTCGTGTCACTGAGCTTGGTAAGGAGGACTCGGGAGAAGGGAGTTGCGAGGTGCTCCTGGCTGTGGCTGTGGTTGTTTAGCAAAACCCCGGCTTCGCCCAGCTCTTCCACAGGCATGCAAGTGCTGAAGCCATTTTTCATAATGTGGGTGTTGACACACACACACGCGCGCGCACGCACGCACGCGCGCGCGCTCGCTCACTCACTCACGAGAGAGAGAGAGAGAAGAAGAAGAAGAAAAGGGTTGAACATGCTTGATCATCATGATGCTGATGTTGCAGCAGTTAAATAAAAACAATTATAATAAAGTATTTGAGAGAGAGAGAGAGAGTTCAACACCAAGAGAGGGAGAGGGAAGGAGAGAGTTCAAAACCAGGGCCGGGAAATAGGCAGCCGTATCAGCAACAACTGTAGTTACAACGGCAACGTGTAGCTTCTTCAACAACAACAGCAGCAGCAAACACAGTTAAAACAGCAACAGCCACCTTAATCTACTCCGTATTGGTCGGAAATGTGTTTCTGGCGTCAGCTATCCGTTATGACGTCACAGAGTGGAACGAACAGGCCTACCTGATGCCGCGGCAGTCAGAGCAGCGCAATGTGTGCAGATGTCCGGAAGGCAAGCCTCGCTTTCCGGCAGCCTTCCTCCAGGCTGTGTGTGCATGTGTCCAAGGTCTCGACAGATGTCCGGAAGGCAAGCCTCGCTTTCCGGCACCCTTCGTCCAGGCTGTGTGTGCATGTGTCCAAGGTCTCGACAGATGTCCGGAAGGCAAGCCTCGCTTTCCGGCACCCTTCCTCCAGACTGCCATAACTGGGACGTTGTCGGCGCCCTCCCGGCGAAAGGTTTAGTAACCAGTGAGACTGCACAGTGAAACACAGCGTCGAATCTCGCACATGAGATATCTAACCGCAGAAAAAAACATAAGCAAAAACAACAGCAACAACATGAAACAGCAAATAAATTAATAAATAAAGAAGTAAAGTGTGAGGATGAGGTGCTGTTCTTAACCAATGACTGGATCATTATATGGATTATGAGGTCGCTGCTACTCATCGGGAAGCCAGCTTCGTTTTCTAGTCTTTACTTATTTCAAGTCATTTGTCTGCCAGATGCAGTCTCTTCTAAGTCCCGAGCGCCTAAGAATCAAATTACCAAAGTGACTTTCGTCAGAATCAGTCAACTCTCGGGGTTAAAGGTCAGCGGTGGCGTGGCGAGGACGTGACCAATCGAAAAACGGCATGTGCAGACGTGACCAATCATAGCACCGCATCTTTCTGTTAAGATCAAGCCTGCCGCGAACCCCTTCCAACAGACAGGGATCGTTATGTCGTCTGCTTTCTGTCTCTCGGACTTAATTGCATCAGTGGGAGATCGTTCGAAGTCCGAACTGAAAGAGAAAGCGGGTCTGAACGAAGCCGGCAAACGCGAAGTCACGTTGGCGGCCATTTGAATCGCATGACCACACACGCTTTTCACAGGGGAAAATGTCTCGGCCCATGGCTTTGATTGATGATCGGGAAACCCGATTTTGACGATCGGCAATCTGTGAAACTGTGAAAATACCCGACCGAAATAAAGTTTGTGCTCTTTGGGCGAAAAGAAAAAGAAAGGAAGAAGAAGAGGTACAGATATTGGAATAGGAATGTGGTAATGACTTCTTTTTCATCATCGTCTTCTTTTTTCTTTCTTTTTTCTGTCAGTGTCCGATAAAGCCTACAAAACTGCCGGAAAACGGCAGAAAATAGCGAAGTTGGTGAATCCGTGATCATTAGACGAGGGTGACTTATTGTGGCAGGTCCTGGTCGTTATCTCCACCTGCATCTGTTTTCCCTGCATAGCGATTAGCGTAAGTCGCTTTGCTATCCCTTCCACCATCTTTTCCGCGCTGCGGCGTGAACTTGGCGAAAGAGCGTTAGCACTTTGAATGTGTCTCCACAAGTGTGTGTATGTATGTAGTGTACATACAGATGGCCTCACAGCGCCTTGAATTATTAACGTTGGTATAGCTAGGTGAAGCTGGAGTCGTCGGCTACTGCTCCCTTTCTAATTGGAGATGGTTGTCTAGTCAGTGCTTTGTCCCAGCGGGTCAGTCACGGAAAATGCAACCTTGCCTCCGGGCAGACGATTTCCACCATCACCAGCGAAGATCAGCGCGCATAAGTAGGACAGAATAGGGAAAGAGCGCGCACGTGGAGCGTGTTATGTATTGATACGCGGGTTTTATAGCTTGACGTAAAGGATCAGTTTGCTGTCGAATTGCCCTGGCGCTGTGCGAGTGTTCGTTGCCTTGGCCTGACAGCTGCTCATTGGGGATTTGTGTGTCAGATGTGTGTGTGTGTGTGCATCACTGCTCTTGGCAAGGCATTCGTCTCCGGCGGATGAGGTACTTTATTGTCCTATTACGCGCTGTTGGTTGTGCGCCACTGACGTGATTTTCATGGTGATGGGTTTGATTTCTTTTAAGGTGAGAGGGGTGGTGTGCGTGTGTGCGCGCGCGCGAGCGCGTGCGTGTGCGTGCCGTGCATGATTTTCATGGTGATAGGTTTGATTTGTTTAAGGTAAGAGGGATGGTGTAATGTGTGGTGTGTGTGTGTGTGTGTGTGTGTGTGTGTGCAGACTCAGCATAAACACACGCATTGTCCGACTTGTTGCGCAGGCACGTAAACGTGTGATGCTCTCTGTCTCTCTCTATCTCGTCTGTCTGTCTGTCTGTCTGTCTCTGTCTGTCTCTGTCTCTCTCTCTCTCTCTCTCTCTCTCTCTCTCTCTCTCTCTCTCTCTCTCTCTCTCTCTATTGCAAACATGCATACTTGCAGGCAACTGCATTAATCATTTGTCTATTCGTATTTATATATAAGTGTGTGTGTGTGTGTGTGTGGTATAGCAAGGACTTGCTGTTAGGTCCAACTGGACCTAACTGCTGTCCTTGAGTGTTTGAGTTTTCGATCTCTCTCTCTCTCTCTCTCTCTCTCTCTCTCTCTCTCTCTCTCTCTCTTCCGCCGGATAGACAGCTTCTGCTTCAGTGCATCACCTCCTGAGCAGCTGGCAGAGGCAGAGCGACACAGAAAGTGAGAGCCAACGATGACGTGACTACGGGTTAAGGTTACCCCCCCCCCCCCCCCTCTCTTGTGTTGCAGTGGAGACGTCTCGCACCAAGCTGAGCAGCGAGGACAGCCCTCCGCCCGCCAGGAAACTCATCAAGCCAGACTTCAACCTGCTGCTCTCCACCAGCTTCGAGGTGAGTTGGCGCTGACCACTGACGCCCGCCGCCCTCACACACTTGTGGGGGGGGGGTATATGTCATTTTTTTCCCCAGTGAGGCTATATTAAGGGGGTGGGGTAGAATGTGGAATACGGCAGTTTTTGTTCAGTGAGGCCATATGAATGTTTTGTTTTGTTTGTTTTTTGGGGGTGGGGGGGGGGTGTCAAGTATGGAATACGGCAATGTTTATTCAGTGGGGCCATATAAATGGGGGTATGGATTAGGCAATTTTTGTTCAGTGAGGCCATATTTAATTGTGGGGGGTCAAGTATGGAATACGGCAATTTTGTTTCGGGGGGGGGGGTCAAGTATGGAATATGGCAATTTTTATTCACCGAGGCCGTATTAATTGTGGCGGGGTCAGGTATGGAATACGGCAATTTTTATTCATTGAGACCAAATTATGGGGCGTGGATGGGGTAGAGTATGGGATACGGAAATTTTTATTCAATGATTTCAGGGGGAAGGGAATATCAAATACGGAAATTTGTATTCAGTAAGGCCATGGGAAGAGGGGGGGGATATAGACGGCTAATAAACAAAATCATTTCAATTCAGTGTTTTATTTTTTGTCTCTTCACAGCAAGGTCATAGTAGACAATCAGATAATGAAAGGTTATGTAGGAGTAGCTCACTCTCATACCCCCCCCCCCCCCCACACACACACTTAATTTTTATTTTTTATTTTTTACTATAACAGTTCATTTTCTTACCCTAATCTGTGGGGATTCAGCTGATTTGGCTTTGTTTCGTTTGTTATTGTAACGCATGTTTCAGTCGGTTGAAACGGTTGACTAGTTGGCAAAGAGAAACATTTCCGAAGCGGCCGGGCAAATTGAAATGTTTCCGAGGCCCGTGTTCGGCTTGGGTGGGGGAGGGGGGGGGAGCGAGTCTGTCATGTCTAGATTGATGCGCTCACCGTGTATGAAGGCCACCAGAAGAGGTTCCAAGTGTACCGGGCGAACTCTTCACGGTGAGAAAACGAAAAAGGAAAGCCTGATATGTGACCCTGACAGCATTCCTCTCGTGGCTCCAACGTGGCCTGTGGCTCACTCAATGCCGGAGGCTACTTAAGGTTAGGTCAACGGCAAACTTCCTCTGACCCCCCCTCTTTGGGCGTCTTATCGGCCGCAGGCTGAACGGAAAATGTAAACACTCCGCATAATACCCTTAGTTAGAGAAAGGCGTTTTGGGGGGAAACTCTCCTCGCCCTCCTACCCCTTTGGGAGAGAGTTCCTCGCTGAAGGCTAACAAGTTATACACTGCTGCTGGCTGGCGGAGCTTGGGGCAGTGGGAAATCTGTGTGAGTGGGAGCCGTCGGGAGAATGTTTGATTTCTGTTTGTTAACGAAGACTGAAAGATGGATGCCAACCTGGCGACACCGAGGCTAAACACAAATATTGGAGCCGAGGACAGGAGTCGCAGCCAACATCTTCAGTTTTCAAATGTTGCTTTAGGACCACAGAGACCACACGGACTATTAGGGACGGCCGCCTCGACTTTCACACAGCTCCTGACCTCTGATCAGCCAACACTGATCCAAGGCTTATTTCGGTACCTTCCTGTCCGATCTTTGTTCCACTGGCGTGCTTTCTTGAAACCGCCTTGTGCATTTGTGCCCGGTTCACCGTTTGTGAGGAGTTCGCTTATTAGCACTTGCTCACATTTTACCCAGGGAGAGTTAATTGTCTGATAATGAAAACTCGGCCTGCTGGGTCGCCTTCTTTGCCGTGCCGATGCCGGTACCACTTTCGTGCCGCTCCTCTCTCACTTTGAATGCATTCCGCTCAGTCTTTGTCGCCGGTTTCATCCGTAGTGCCCCCCCCCCCCCCCCTCGCCGGCTTACCCCCCGATCAGTTTCAATTTTCACGTGTAGTTTGTGGAAGTGCGGTGTCGGAGGCGATCGTGTCTGAGTTCCGCGAGGATCACTTTCCGACCTCTCTACAGAGACGCGTCAGTGTCCACAATGATTACCTTCCTCCATCCTATGGATGCATCGTATCTCCTCCCGTTCAAGCAGCTCATAGCTGTCAACCCCTTTTGGGACTAAACCTTAGTCCAGAGTTTGTGAACCTGTATTTCCCTTAGGCCTTATGCAGGCCGGGGTCTTTTGTTTTTTTTGCTGGTAGCAGCAGCATTTTGAATTCCAACCGGCACGTGTGGCTGTGGAAGGAAGAAGCAACGTTGTGCGAAAGACACATGCACGACTTCAAATCTCACTTCTGATGAGATTTCTTAGCCTATTGCACTAGGGCCGTCAGTGTGCATTTGGCGATGGCGTGTGTCCGCTGCTCGTTCAACAGTTTTTCAGTCTTTTTGCTCAGTTTAAAACAACAACAAAATCTCATGAAAATTATATTTTCCTGTATCCATTTCCCAGTATGGCCATATATCTCCCCAAAATAATGAAAAAACGGTATTTTATGCTGGTAAACTGTATGGGTTGACAGGTATGAGCTGCTGCGTTTCGACTTCCTGGGATTGGCATCCCGTGATGTTAACTCTAGCCTACCCAGCCCGCGGAACTGAACTGGCGTAGCAAAGTCCTCTGCAACCAG
Organism: Alviniconcha marisindica; assembly: GCA_018857735.1. NCBI lineage: Eukaryota > Metazoa > Mollusca > Gastropoda > Provannidae > Alviniconcha > Alviniconcha marisindica. The sequence goes on along the minus strand of JABMCL010003406.1, from coordinate 187,028 downwards.
GCCCGTGGCACTGAGTAACCTCACACCCTCGTCCGTGGCGTAGGTGTTTTGTGAATTGAAATGGAGAAGATTTAGTGTTTGTCAATAGCGCCCCCCCCCCCCCCCCCCATCCCCTTTCCTCCTCCTGTGAACACTGGGAGATCAGCAGCCTCACAGTCCCCTGGCCGGAAAGACCGCCAATCCCCCACAGAAGCAAGGCTGGTTCCGGGCAGACGACAGGGGGCTTAATCTGTCTCACTACGATTTATCTCCCTTCGTTTTCTCCTCGCTGTGTGTCGCGCTGCCCACGTAGCCGTCTGCTAGCTCAGCCATTTGGGAGACCCGGGGTGGAGGGAGGAGGGGGAGCCAGTTGCTGAAGGTCCGGAGGTGTCAAAGGTCCACTGGTTATTTTGGCCTGTTGAAGGGACAGCGTGCCTGTGTGTGTGTGTGAGAGAGAGAGAGAAACACGCGCGCATGCGTGCGTGTGTGTATGCGTGCGTGTGTGCGCGCGTGTGTGTGTGTGCGTGTGTGTGAGAGAGAGAGAGAGAGTAGTGTGTGTGCGCGCGCGCGCGTGTGTGTGTGCGTGCTAGTGTTCAGTGTGTGAACTGACTACACCAGTGTGATGTAGAATTTACACCACTGTATAATGCCAGCTGGTTTTGTCGGTAGGGTCAATCCCATTTCAGAGTACAAAGTGCATGGCAATGGATGCAAGCAAGACCTGGGTCTCTGACCGTGATGTTCTGTTACAGTTGTGTACTAGAGTTGAGTGAACAGGTTATGTACTATAGTTGAGTAAACAGGCGTAGGCACTCCAGAACTCTCTTTGGCTAGTCTAGCCTGTCTCCAATCTGTTCTAGCCAGTGTCTCCAATCTGTTCTAGCCAGTGTCTCCAATCTGTTCTAGCCGGTGTCTGTCCCAGCCACAGGGCCAGCAAGGTGTTCATTCCCATCCATTGTTTGTCCCAAGGTTCATGTATTTCCCCTGATGGTGAGTGCCTGAGCAGGGAAGTGCAGGATAACCAGTCATGCCTGAGCAGGGAAGTGCAGGATAACCAGTTACGCCTGAGCAGGGAAGTGCAGGATAACCAGTTACACCTGAGCAGGGAAGTGCAGAATAACCAGTTATGCCTGAGCAGGGAAGTGCAGGATAACCAGTTACGCCTGAGCAGGGAAGTGCAGGATAACCAGTTACGCCTGAGCAGGGAAGTGCAGGATATCCAGTCATGCCTGAGCTGGGAAGTGCAGTATAACCAGTTATGCCTGAGTGGGGAAGTGCAGGGTAACCAGTCATGCCTGAACAGAGGAGCAGGGTAACCAGTCATGCCTGAGCAGGGAAGTGCAGGATAACCAGTTATGCCTGAGTGGGGAAGTGCAGGATAACCAGTCATGCCTGAGCAGGGAAGTGCAGGGTAACCAGTCATGTCTGAGCAGGGAAGTGCAGGATATCCAGTTATGCCAGAGCAGGGAAGCACGGGGTAACCAGTTACGCCTGAGCAGGGAAGTGTAGGGTAACCAGGTATGCCAGAGCAGGGAAGTGTAGGATAACCAGTTACACCTGAACAGGGAAGTGCAGGGTAACCAGTCATGCCTGAACAGGGAAGTGCAGGGAAATCCAGTCATGCCTAAAGCGGGGAAAGGGCAGTGGTAACCAGTTATGCCTGAGTGGGGAAGTGCAGGATAACCAGTCTTGCCTGAACAGAGAAGTGCAGCGTAACCAGTTACGCCTGAGCAGGGAAGTGCAGGGTAACCAGTTACACCTGAACAGGGAAGCGCAGGGTAACCAGTTATGCCTGAGCAGGGAAGCGCAGGGTAACCAGTCATGCCTGAACAGGGAAGCGCAGGGTAACCAGTCATGCCTGAGCAGGGAAGCGCAGGATAACCAGTCATGCCTGAACAGAGAAGCGCAGGGTAACCAGTCATGCCTGAGCAGGGAAGTGCAGAGTAACCAGTCATGCCTGACCAGAGAAGCGCAGGGTAACCAGTCATGCCTGAGCAGGGAAGCGCAGGGTAACCAGTCATGCCTGTGCAGGGAAGCGCAGGGTAACCAGTGTCTCACATCATCAACACTGTGTGCAGGAGTCGGAGGAAGACAGTGAAGTGGAGAGCCCAGAGAAAGCCAGTCTTCGACGAAATCGCCGCTACTCTCCTCTCTCATCTCCTGCCAAGGACAGCATGAATGCTACCTGGCACACAGGTCAGATCCCTGTTGGTGGTGATGGTGGTGGTGATGCCACTACTGGTTGATCAACTATCTGTTGATTGGTGGTGATGATGATGAAGATGATCATAATGACAGAAAATAATACCACCTGGCACACAGGTGAGATCCCCGTTGGTGGCGATGGTGATGCCACCACCTGTTGATCAACTATCTGTTGATTGGTGGTGATGGTGGTGGTGGTGATGATGATGATGATGATGATGATGATGATATACCACCTACTAATATACCACCTGACACACAGGTCAGAACCCCATTGGTGTTGATGGTGATTCCACCACCTGACACACTGGTCAGTTGATTGGTGATGGTGGTGGTGATAATAATACCACCTGGCACACGGGCCAGTAGCTGGTGTCATTTGTGTGTGTGTGTTGTGTTGTGTGCGTGTGTGTTATGTTGTGTTGTGTGTGTGGTGCGTGTGTGGGTGTGTGGTAGTAGTGTAGACAGCTGTGTATCTGACTGGTTACAGTGATTGTCTGACCATTTTTTGTGAGCCACTTTTGAAGTAAACAGAACAAGAAAAGCAAAACAAGTGTGTGCCAGGCGGGCATTGACCACTGGGTCCCAGCCAGTGCAGAATGAATTTGAGATGTTTAAATCAAGCATGTGCCTTTTGCAGGTGGAGGGGTGGGGCCTGGCCATGATAGCCGCAACACCAAGCTCCAGCGCCGACACACCATCATGGTGTGCGAGTCGCCTACAGATGGCAAGCTGGCCATGCCGGAGTTACCTCCCCTGGAGGAAGAGGAAGAACCCTCACCATCGGAGGAGCAGACGCCCAGGTTGCAGCGTGGCTCCGACTCCCCTTTGTCAGGCCTGCCGGACCACACTCTGCACAACGGTCACATGATTCTGCGGGGGGGCGGGGCCACCAGGCACCAGGGGGCGTTGTACAGGTCGGAGCACCGGCGCTCCCTGACCTCGGGGCTCACAGCCATTCCCGAGGATGAGGATGCCGCGGACGCTGCGGGTGGCTTAGACAGTGGTTCTGTGCCCAGCAGAAGACACTCCATGCCAGCTGCACCTCACGGACATGGTGTAGGTGGCTTTGTCCATGGGGTTGTGGGGGTAGGGGATGTGCGTTGCGGTGGTGGAGGGCGTTGCGGTGGTGGCGGTGTGCTCGCTCACTCCTCGTGGGACGGTGAAAAGCACAAGCACGGGGGCGTGCATTCCCCACACGTTCCGCAGCTTCAGCCGCCGTCTAGCGGGGATGCTGCGTTCAAGGCGAGTCGAGACGGCAAAGGCTACGAGAAAGGTCAGGAGCTGGCGCTGCTGACTGCGTCTGAGATGATGCATGTAAGTTGGAAAACGGCCTGTCAGCGCGGTGCTTCTAACAGTGCCTCTCCCTGCCAGGACTGTCGCCCTGTCCCAGTGAGTACCGCTTACCTGCCTGCCCTGCTCCCTTCCCCTTCTCTCCTCTTAGTTTGGCTGTCCAGTGTGTCATTCAGTTTGGAACAGAATGAATTTTCAGTTGCTTTTACTTCCCTCACAGTATACTCGGTTTTTCACTGTAGAGCCAATTTGAGTTGCTTGTAACTGTGTGGAGTACTACTGTGCATTGCTTTTTATTTGATTTATTTCCAGTAACAACTTGTGTTGCTATTCAGTTTTTAAAGTTTTTTGTTTTACTGGCCTTCTCTTCAGGGTTCAGTGCAGTATAGCATGTGAAAGGAAACATCTCTTGCCCTGGTGAATGGCTAAGCAACTTTGTTTGGTCTGTTATTACCAGTCATTTCTGTTAGTGAGAATGCCCTCTAGGGCTGAAGAGGATTCCCATTTAGAACACAGTTAAGGAATTTGAGGACACAGTGAACGTACAATGTGTCACATGGACTGGAAAGGCCTTGGGGCTGGTTCAGCAAAGTTCAGCAAAAAGCGAAAACAACAGGTCAGAAAGAAAGAAAGAAAATGATGAGGAGAGCTGAGAAGAGCGATGGGTTCGGATGAAGGCAGGAGCGGTGCTTAATGTGTGGATTGGCTTGTAGCTTGCTTGTAGCTTCAGTGTTGCCAGCTTGTAGAGCTTTTGCTTGTAGCGTCAATGTTGCCAGCTTGTAGCTTGCTTGTAGCTTCAGTGTTGCCAGCTTGTCTATAGATACTGTAACACTACACTGGAAAAGGTTTCTTTATATGTTTTTTAAAACTAAAACTAATAACCACTTATTCTAACAAGACCATAACAGGTTACATGACCACGTTTTGCCCTAACCAGTTCAACATTGCACAGCTGCTGTGCCTTTACTAATCCCTACAGCTGGCTTTATTTTTAACCAAGATAGCAGAGCTGTCTTATTCTTAACAGAACCACAGCTTGTCATGTGACCATGCGTTGCTCTAATCATGAACCAGTGCAACACTGCTTGGTAGGAGTAGTTTTATTCATTGCTACTTCTGACTAACCTATTGGCAACTAACAGAGTGATTCTAACAACAGATAGCTTGTCACACAACTATGTATTAGGCCTGACCAACTCAGCCTTGTGCTGCTGCTGTAATTTGACTAATGAAGACATTAATTATTGTTTATCACCAACTGCTCTCCTGCTAACCCAACTCACACTGTATTCCAGCAGCTGTTGTCAGTGCTGTGCTACAGATTCAGTAACTACAGGTACAACTACGCTGTTAATCTACATGGTGTGTGTAAGGTCCAGTCCCCAACCTCTGTAGTCAGTGTCACGTGGTGTACATCCACTGTCACATTTTTTTATATATATAATTAATGACAATAATAGTGGTCATCTTTATGGCACCGTGTCTCGCCAACAAGGGTGAGCACACTGCGCTTTACAAGATCAACAGAAACGTGTACATTAAAACCTCAAATAATAAGTATATAGTCACAATGTTCTATTTCTCACGCACCACATACATGCACACACACACACACACACACACACACACACACACACACACAACACACACACACCACACACAACACAGAAAGGAATGTAACAAAGAGTGAGGGAGGGTAAAAGGGTGGGGTGTGAGGGGGGGGGGTGTGAAGGGAGGTAAGTAAGAAGACAGAATTTGAAATCACTTGTTGTGGTATTGTTCGTAGAGGTGAGTTTTTAATGCAGTTTTGAAGGCAGTGGAGGATTGAATGTGACGGATGTCAGAAGGGAATGAATTCCATTGCTTTGGAGCACAGTGCGAGAAACAGCCTTGGCCAGACAGTTTTGTTCTACCATGGGAAAATGAAGTAATTAGATAACAGGTGCCAGTGAAATCTGTCTGTACGCATGGAATCAATACCTGAGTATGACCAAGTTTAAACAGGTTGTGTTCCACGGACTTAGCAAAGCCATAAGCAAGTCCACTCACTCCTGTGCTCTTTTTTGAAAGAAAATGATCCAGGGAATAACTGATTCTTGCAAAGCTTCAGAAAAGTGACAAAGCACCAGCAGCTTGGTGTTTGAGGATGAAATTTTAGTGCTGATAATGATAACAATATGTCTGGAAAAGATTGTACATCGTATGTACTGGCTTAATTAAGGATTGTACATTATATGTACTGGCTTGGTCAAGTATTTTGGCAGTTATCAGTAACAGATTTGTTGTTTTTTCTTCTAAAATTTTGATAGAACTGATTAGGGTTGGAGGGGTGGGTGGGAGCAACAACAACATTGAAAGAAGTATGGAGTAATGACTGATTGATGTGGTTGTCTTTGTTCCATGGATGGGATTTTTCTCCTGAATGGAAAGGTTGAAATTCAGGTACTGTATGGCTTCCTAAGTGACTGCTCCTATCCCCTATATCAGTTCATCGACTTGATGTTGTGTGTCTTTCTCTTTAATACTGTAGCTACCTTTTGCTGTTCATAGATTGTACATTTCGTTCTTTTGCATGGACTTTACTGTTTCAGCCTTATTTCTTCACTTTTGTTTGGTTACTGCTTTTGCAAACAGTTGTAGCCGTTATAATTGTTATTGGTTCCGTTTCCTGTTCTGTCACTTGTTAACTCTGTTTTCTTCTTCTTAGAATTAGCAGTTTTAGTATTGTATAAATATATACATGTGTAACACCCAGATTTGTTTTGCAGCTACGCTTTCACTATCTTGTGATCTAGCAGTAGAATTAGTCTTACTGTATGTTTTTAAAATCACCTTATTTAAAAAACAAAAAACAAATCAGCTGTATGTATATATATATTTGTCAGCTTGGCATGTTGTTACCTTGTGCTTTAAGTGAGCTCTGAATGATAAACTGTCTGTCATTTATTGTGTGTTGTATTATGCCATAACCTGTACCAGTCCAGTGGGACCCCATTTGCACAAACAGCTTGGGGCCATAAGGATGATGTCTTCTCAACAAAAATTTGCCTGAAGAGATGTAGAACAAAACACAAGGAAAGTGTAGAGGAAGGTTTTCTGAATCACTTCACCATGAGCAGAATTTCTTCTTGGGGAAGTTGTGAATGAGCAAATGGCCCTCAAACTCCCAGCACTGACTTACGACATCCTTCCTCCAACTTGTGCCATAATTGATCACACCATAGGTCTTGGAAAATGGGTGCTCAAATGGCAGTAAGTTTGGAGCCACACGGGCAACTCAGATCATATCAGGCCGCATTTTTCTTTTAACAACTCAGTGCTTATGCCAGCACAGGTAAAACCAAAATCATTCAGATCGAGATGGAACACATTTTGTTCTCAGAACTGGCATGCTTCAACACTATGCTGCTTCTGCAGCCTAAATACTCCAAGGTTTTGCCAGTTTTTATGGATGGAGGATGCTGACAGCATGTGACTTAAGGGGCAGTTTTGGTGGACTGATGCCCTGTGATAAGGAGTGCCCCTTAATGATGTAACCAATTACGGCAGAGTTTGGAGGCAGAGTGCCTGAAAGCAAGGCTTGGAGTGTGAGTGGCACTACTTACATATAATAGCGCTATATTAAAGCGATCAATAATAATAATAATAATGTATATAATTACAGTTTGCATGGCTGGGCAGAACCAGCTGAGCTCAAACCTTCCACTGGTGTACTCTCAGCTTTTCTCTGATAAATCTCAACATTTCTCGCAAATTAGGGACATTAAGTGCCTGAAGCTTCTGCTTGGCACAGTGATTTTTTTTTCATTTTTTTTTTCCAACTGGAATTCTCACTATAACACTTTTTCCTCCAGTAAGTTCTGCATTTCTTGTTTGTTTGGTGGAATACATTTTGAGTCGAAGTGAGGGCAGGTCCTGTCACTCACATTTCTGTTGGTCAAACAGAGTAAGTTGACATCTGTCTGTTAGAACTTTTAAATATGCATGTCTGCAGAGAAATGTTAAACAAAGAAAACAGAACACTGACCTGAATCAGTTCTGAGTTATTACCATGTGTCTCCAGTGCATGGTTTGAATGGATGGGCCTGAGAAAACAACAGCATTAACACTGAAACGGTATTGTCAGAGCGACATAACCAGTGAATGTTTTGCACTCCATGTGTGCCACGTAATCTCCTCAACCAAACGCGTGCAATGGCCCTGCCCCCTCTGTAAATCCGGAATGACCTGTCTGCTCATGCAACTCCAGGGCTACCCCTCGGAAGTTGAGTCTGCAAGAGGGTTCCACTGGGGATGTACCTTCTGTTGTTATGCTGTGATTTGGTATGGTTTCCTCAGCATAGTCAGTGACGCTCTACTGTCACTGTCATCATTCCTACATGTGCTAACGTGAACTGTTCTGCTTCTCTGACTTCGCTGTTCTCTTTCCCTGCTTCACCTTTTTGTCTGCCAGTGTCACAGACAGGAACATGATGATATGAATGCATACAGGTATAGACACACATGCACACACACACACGTGCACACATTCTATACACACATTCACATATGCAAGCACATAGGTGTGTACACAAATGCATAAGCAGAGACAGACTGAGAGACAGACACACACTATAATCTGTGTAATGTATATTTTCAAATGTATGTACTTGTGTACACACCCACCCATGCACACACGCACGCACGCACACACACACTCTCCACATGCATGTGCATATGCATTAGTTTGCCTTGATATAATCCATGCCAGAATCACCACACACATGGAAACTTCTCATTTGTATTGACTACAAAAATCAGTCACAAATTTTAGGCTTGTAATAGCTAGGATCATTGCTGTTACTGTTAGTATTACATCATAATTTCATTGCACCATTGTAGGGAAGTGGAAGACAGACTAGGCCGGTATGTATGACTTCAGGACGTTATTCTGGGCACTTGGGTTTGCATTGATCACATGTCACTCTCACCCCGGAAGTTCATCATTGTACCAGTTACAGACACCCCCTCAGCAAGAGTTGTTGATTGTCCTGATGGGTGTTCTGGTGATGGGTCCTGATTGTGAATAGAATGGTCTCTGTTGTCATTCACCCTGCCTCCCCATCCCACCCGCTTTTATTCTCCTTCTGTCAAACCTTTAAAGATGCATGCACTTTTTATTGTCTGTAAACAGGAGGCCAGATGTGTTTGCTGCATGGAGGTTGTGGTATTGACTCAAGCTGTGTCTGTTGGTTAATATGGCAGTCACTTTTGTCCACTGGTCAACACAGCAGTGATTTCAAAATAAATAAATATATATTTTGTTAATTTTGCAAGATGGATAAAAAGTAACTGATGAGTCACAGTTGAGCTTTTCCCATTCCTAGTAGGTTCATTGATTGTGACCATATTTCAGGCTCACATCTAGCGTCAGTTTATGTTGAAAGTTGTATTTGCCTGATTGTTTGCATCCAGTAAAATTCAAACTTGTGGAATGGTTACACGCGTAACCATGATCAGGCACATGGTGGTTTTTGTCAGTTGGGTGTGTAGTCTTTACCAAGATAAGTGGCACATTTTCTGCAGCCATCAAAACTTTAATGTTGGATTTTAGGGGGACAGCTATGTACATTATCTCTCAAACTTTGGATGATGTGACATCTGTTGAGCTTTGTCCATTCCTTCCATGACCTTGACCCAACCACGGGGGCAATTTTTCCTCCTTTTTGCCCCCTTTATATCTATTTTCCTTTATTGCCATTGTTTTCATTCCCTCCTTTTTACACTTGACTATTTTGAATGGAGTTATCACTACTGTTTTTCTTTGGGGGACATTTGCTTGGATTCACTGTCAAAATGGTGCACATGTTTGGTATTTGCCCACTGAGCACATTTATGTGCATTAGAAGATTTTGTTTAGGTTTCTGTTTTTTGTTTTTGTTTTGGTTGTGACAACCCAGATTTGGTTAAAATTCTCTCTCTCTCTCTCTCTCTCTCTCTCTCTCCTCCCCCCCCCCCCCCCCCCCCACCTTTCTCCCTCTGGTAATCTTTAGAGTAGTACCTAGTAGGACTGTTAGTACATTGTAATGCCCATTTCAGCTTGTTTTATTGGTTTGACCTTTAGGTGGAGTATGTATTGTTATGTTATTATAAAGTGTTTGTATAAATATATTGTAAAGAGTATTTGGAACTGATTTAGTTTTGCTAATCATTTTGATTTGATTTAGTCAATCACACATGATTTGTTTCTTGCTGCATTAATCTACCAACTCTCTCTCTCTCTCTCTCTCTCTCTCTCTCTCTCTCTCTCTCTCTCTCTCTCTCTCTCTCTCTCTCTCTCTCCCCTCCTCTCCCTCCCCCATCTCCCTCTCCCCCATCTCCCTCCCCTTTTTATAAATCCATTGCTTTCCACAGTATTTGTATGTTCATATTTTACCATCTTTCTTTTTGTCTGTGTTTCTTTTCTTCTTCTTCATTTCTTTTCTTTTTCTTGTAACTTTTAGTTTTAGTAATTGATTCAGAGAAAAGGGTGCTTACCAGTTGAGAAGCACTACTTGAAAAAAAAAAAGCAACGACAAAGGATAATGGTCTTTGGTGAGAGATTTACTGACATGATTGTGGAAACATGAAGAAAAAAGCTCTTGTCGGGTGATCTTTTGTCAGTTTTTGTTCATCCATAGCATCAAGTCTTCATTTGTAAGATTAGAAATAGCATACAGAGCAACTGCCAGAAACCCAGAGAGGGGAAAAGTGTGTGTGATGGGGAGGTGCGGGGGCAGCTGGAGAGAAAGATGGCAGAAAAATTGTTTTGCTGATATTTCAATGATGTTGAGTGATCTGGCCACATGGGGCTGTCTGTAAATGTCTGGGAGGCTGGCGTTAGTGTTCGGTTATCAAACCTGCCAGCACTTGCGGACTTGGCAGTCTATCAGAATATTTTTATGATTTATATTTTCATCCTGAGTGTCAAAGCACACCACAGGTGATTAGCATAAACAGGTTTCTGTTGTTGCTGTATGTGATTGTTTGCCTGAGTGATATTTCAGAAGAAAGAGTATGCTGAACTGTTTTTAGATGAAGCCTCCATTATTTTGTTATTTTCCTTTTTGTTTTGTTTATAAATGCTGTACATTTTTGTTAGTGTTTTCAGCAGTTTGCTGTTGTGGTTTTTCAAAAAGGTTTATGGCGGTCCTTTCCTTGGTGGTTTTCAGAAGCGATGGCAGAACCCGATAGAGTGTCTGAGTCTGACCTTGGAAGAGGTCACCCACATCCGCTCTGTTCTGACTAAAGCAGAACTGGAATCACTCATTTCTCATTCTGATCTCTACAACCAAGTGGCAAAGAGTAAGGTGAGTTGACTGAGGGAAAAGAGAAAAAAAGAAAAGACAACAACAGTACCTTGAGGTTAAGGTAAGAGAGTGAGAACTTAGAGAAGAAGGTCACTGGTGCAACTAGGATTCAAGCCCACAACCCCTTGACCCCAAGTCAAGTATGTTAGTGGCTTGGCTAACACCAGCTCCATATTTTCAGAAACTCTGTGCCCATTCTAGGATAACTTTGCAGAGAATGAAAATTGCATGTTTTGTCCCTTTCCTTATTTAGGCAATCTTGACAAAGGGATTTTCTTCTTCTTAACATTTATTTACTCATTCAAGTGCTGTGCCCTGTTCTGGCTATCCAGCATGTTTTGATTATTTTTACCACTGACTTTAGTGGGGTTTATTTGTTGTTTTGTTGCCGCCCTCCAAGCATGTGTGCCAGACTTAAAGGCATTGTTCCCATGCTGCTTATTCCAACACTTGTGTGCCCAGCCTCATCCACAGTCTGTTCCACGTGTGACCCTTCTGCCAATGATCTGTAAGGGGGGGGGAGAAGGAAAATTGAGGTCACTGGTAGGCTACCATCCAGAGGAGATCCTGCATTGCTGCCAGATCACTGGTGATGCCAGCTCTGATTCACGGTATGCAGGAAACTGCCTACCTGGCCCCCTGCTGACAATAGTGTTAACTAAGCTGAGGACCCAGGCTGAGTGACGGAGCTCAGGAGGTGTGCAAAAGTCAAGGTGGCCGTCCTGGGCTCCCCTCCCCGTCCCTAGTAGTCCTTGCGGCCTCTGTGGTCATAAAGCGACATTTAAAGAAGAAGAAGAAGGTTCAGTGAGTGTCTCCTCCAGAAAGCTGGTCACACTATGTCCTCCTGTCAGTCTCCCAGTGTGGACAGCCTCTGGCATTGAAGGCTTCAACCACAACTTCCCCAGGCGAGAAAGGGGGAAGACGTGAATGGCCATAAAGGCTGTGACTGTTTTAACTGTGCGGTAGTCAATAAAGTCAAGTAGGAGGATGCTGTAGAGGTCTGTCGTTGGGTTAAGACTGCTTGACGGGTCTGGAGACCATCCTTACTGGCAACATTATCCTGGTTACTGTAGTACCACTGGTGTTAGTCAAATACTTTGTGCAACACCCTCAGATATACATCTGTGAAGTGGGTGAAGCACAGTAGTGTCGCTGGATGTGTCAGGGCTGAAACAAATGCCGTATGACTGATGTGGTTCAAACCCATCACCTTCCAGCCTGCATTCTTAAGTGCTAACCACAGTACCGTGGCATCTGGTCAGAGCTTGAAACATGACCATCTTCACTACCAGTTCTCCCTGTTTTATATATATATATATATATATATCTCCACCATCCCTGGACTGTTGCCACAACCTGACCCTTTGCCTTCATTGCAGGTGTGTTTCACTTGCAAGACCACGCGCTTCACCCTCTTTGGCGAGTGGGGCACCAAGTGCAAGTTCTGCAAGCGCACTGTGTGCAGCAAGTGCATGAGGAAGGTGAGGCAGTGAGCGGGAGGTCTGACCCAGCATGTATACGGCTTTCACACAATTGGCAGTCACACATTTTCCATGTTTTGTTGTCAAAATCTGCAACAAGAGTGACTGCTAGTGTTCTAAAACAAGATCCAAACACATGAAAGGTTCAAAAGTTTGCTATTTATTAGTACAAAAACACGACATGGGATTTTTTTAGGGTAATCCCCTTTATCAACGACACTTAAACAACAGTTAAAGTACTTAAACGGCAAAAAATGAGATGGAGAGCAAAGGCACTAATCTGTTTTTTCTGGACATGGAAACAACATAGTTCAACCAAAAACAGATAAGTGGCAGCTCCCCATTTCATTTTTCATAGTTTTTACTGTTTAATTCTTGTTTAAGTGTTGTTTTGTAGCTTGATAAAGGGGACCACCCCGGAAATTCACATATTGTGTTTTGTCCTAATAAATAGCATTCTATTGAACCTTTTATGTGTTTGGATCTTTGTTGTTGTTGATAAGGTCCTTTGGGTGGGACTATAAACCAGTGTCCCCTCTGTGTGCATACACATACAAAAAGATCACATGTATGTTAAAGATCCTATAGTCCATGTCAGAGCTCAATGGATTATGGAGACTTTGAAATAACCCAGCACGCACTAAAAGACTAACTAGATGAATGTGTGTGGTTCTGAATACCACTGTAAACTGGTGCATAGTTGTGTGGTGTACACAAAATGTGTCGAGATAGCCAGCAGTTTTGCAGGGCACCAGACATATCACAACCAAATAGCACTGTAAGCGCACCAGTGTGGTGGATATTTCAAACGTGCTGTGTAAAGCTAGTCAGTCGTTCAGTGTCACATGACTAAAGTGCAGTGAGTCTGCTCGGAAGCGGAGAATAGTGCAATAGAAAAGCGACCTATCAGATTATTTTGCTGCTGATCTTTGAGGTAATGCTGAATAATTGGCCAGTTTGGGCAGAGGTTTGTATGGCTTCGTGGCATCTTGTTATTTTCCATTGAAAGACTATGATAACTTTTCACGCACGGGTGTGTTTATTTTGATGCCCCATACATGCTTGCAGGGACTGTGCAAGGAACATGAGACGGGCAATATTGCTTCATGTAAATTTGATGATGGTGCACCGCAGAAAGTTGTTACGCGGATAACCTGCGGGGAGCTACATGAGAAAAGGAAAACGGGTGTATGAATTAGATGATGGCATGCAACGGGAAATTGCCTCTTGCATTAATCATATGCAATTTATACGCTAAAAAAAGAGGAAAGGCTGCTGACTTTGCACGTGGATTTGATCAGAGCACACAAGAGGAAATTGCCCTTTATACTGATAAAAAATGGGAAGATACAAGAAAAGGAAGAGAGGGTGGTGCTTGCGTGTATTGGTGAGAGGACACCGCAGGAAATTATCTCTTTCCAACATTGATTCTATGTGAGGGGTATGCGAATACATGAAAATAGCTGGTGTTTCATGTGAAGTTGATGGTAGCTCACCACTGCGTGAACTGCCCGTTTCACTTATTGTGAAGACTGTAAAACATGTTGTCGCAGACAGTTGACTGCTGACGGATGGCATGTTTGGATCTTTGATCCGGCACATGCAAGTGAAAGTGAAAGGTGCAGTTCCAGCAAGTTGTGTGCGGCAGCAGTGCTGATTAAGTGCAAGAAACACGGACAAGCACTTGAACAGAGTGGAAGCTGAAGCCTGTTGGAAGAGAGAGAAAAATATGTTTGAGGTAGAATTCCTGCAAGAAGCATGTGTAGAGACATTGGGGCCACTGAGGCTAGCAAACAGTTTCCAGGCTGAATGCAGGATGGGTTTACATGAGGCTGGGATGGTGCAGTTACATTAGGCTGTCCCAGGACTGATGTGGGATGGTGCAGTTACACTAGGCTGTCCAGGGCTGATGTGGGATGGTGCATTTACACTTGGCTGTCCCAGGACTGATGTGGGATGGTGCATTTACACTAGGCTGTCCCAGGACTGATGCGGTATGGTGCAGTTACACTAGACTGTCCCAGGTCTGATGTGGGATGGTGCAGTTATACTAGACTGTCCCAGGTCTGATGTGGGATGGTGCAGTTATACTAGACTGTCCCAGGTCTGATGTGGGATGGTGCATTTACACTAGGCTGGCCCAGGACTGATGCTGGATGGTGCATTTACACTAGGCTGTCCCAGGACTGATGCTGGATGGTGCATTTGCACTATTACACTAGGCTATCCCAGGACTGATGTGGAATGGTGCGTTTACTCTAGGCTGTCCCAGGACTGATGTGGGATGGTGCAATTACACTAGGCTGCCCCAGGACAGATGCGGGATGTTGCAGTTACATTAGACTGTCCCAGGTCTGATGTGGGATGTTGCGTTTACACTGTTACACTAGGCTGTCCCAGGACTGATGTGGGATGGTGCATTTACACTGTTACACTAGGCTGTCCCAGGACGGATGTGGGATGGTGATGATGACATCAGATTTCTTCTGTTCAAGTCTAGTCCTAGATGTAAGATGATGTAAATACAGAATCCTGAGCCAAGCAGGGTTTGGGCTTGGCTCTGGCTGTAAATTAATGGACCCAGTGATTTTAAGTCCTGCTAGACCAGCACACAAAGGAGATGGTCCCTCAGGAGTCAGTGTGTAAAGATCCCCACAAGTGCAGAGGGTGAGAGAACTTTGCCCTCTGACTTGGGCTGCGTGGACTTGCTGAAGATTATGATAGAGCCCCAGACTAAAGACTTCTCCTTAGAGGTCACTCCTGTATAAAGGTCATATTATTCAAAAGCTGTGTGTAAGTGTATATGTGTGTTCATGCAAATGTACTCTGTGTGTGTGTGTGTGTGCGTGGTGTGTGTGTGTGTGTGTGTGTGTGTGCGCACACACACATGCATGCACACATGAGCATATGAGATAGGATGTGTTTCACCAATGAAGACTGCTCCTGTTTCAGATGCACGTCCCGACGGAACACTTCAAGAACATCCCTGTGTACACACTTAGTCCCACTCCTCTCACCAAAGAAGCACAGGCACTCATTCAGAACTATGTCAAGTGAGTCGGCAAACATTTAGCCTTTCATCTTTTCCGACATTAAGTGTCACTCAGCAGGCATGAGAGTCTTCAGCCAATAACGGTCTATAAAAAAGGGAGGGGGGGGGGGGGGGAATTCATGCTGCCTGCAAAAACTACTATAACTGTACTATCCTTATGTGTTCAGACACCCAATTATTCCATCTGTAGACAGAATTCCACCAGTTGAGGAGTGGCAGAGGTCAGTGATGAGCAGGGGTCAGTGATGAGCAGGGGTCAGTGATGAGCAGGGAGAAATGTACAAAAACTGTACTGAGGTACTGTCTAGGACACATAACTCACCTATTTTTAACGGGAGTTATTATTTCACATCCCATATCCAATTACAAACGTGCCTAGCTTAAGTGTTGAATTTTTAAAATGCACTTTCATGTTTTGGGCAAAATTTAAAATTTTGAGTTCCAAGGTTTTAATCGGTCACGAATGATATGTGGACATGTTTTTCATTTCATGAAAGGCCCATTGCATCACGGTGTACACTGCCTTTGGATTTCCTCAACTCTGTTTTAGGTTTTGCCAGATTGCTAGAACTGTAAAGAGGCAGTTCAAAGAGTTTAATTGTCAAAGGACCTTTTGGGGGGAAAAGTTGATTAGCACTTGTTTTATTATCATATACTTCCTTGGCACTTCTGTAAATCCTTCTCAGTATTGCTGGACCAGTTATTCCATTTCTCAGTTCTGCATCAGATCAGATCTTTTCTTGCGAGCAATTTGTATTTGCATGTATTATATGTACTGTAGTTTATACATTAATAAACGACCACAAAAATAGATGCTGTGCCAAATCACGATATATGTAAAGATTTGTCTCGCCCCTGTTACGTTTGTGCCATGCCTGCACTGATTCTGTCACCGCAGCTGTTATTTCTCTGATCCTGACAGATCCTCCAATCCATCTCCGCCCTCTGAGCCTTCCTCCACCAGCTCCTCTGCAGCGCCACGCAGCAAAGGCACAGTGCTGGACCAGCAGAAGGGAAAACGGCCACTGCAGCGGTCCCAGTCCATGACCCTCCCCACCAAGAAACCCTCGTCCAGCGGCTCCGGCTCCACGTCCGGTCAGCCCAACCGCGGCCCTCTCATGAGCATTTGTTGTGACTGTAAAGGCATGATTATGGAGATTATCCGAGCCAGCAAGACATCGCTGGCCATGATACAGCCCGGGGGCCAGTCGGCCGGGACTGGCTCCTTTTCGCCGTCTTCAGCATCACCGTCATCACCCTCGTCCAAGTGCTAGTGATATTGTCGTCGGTGTGTTTTACTGCAGTAGGCCATCAGGTTTTCCTTAAGCGTCCAGCCCCTTGTTACAGCTTTCCCTCTACACTACAGCGACCTCATATTTCTTGGTTTCGGTGTTTTGTGCAAGATTTTTTTTTTTTTATATAAAAATATTAGAAAAGGTGTGTTTTTCATTTAGTGGCAGTGAAACAGCTCAGAAAGACTGCCATTGTTGTCCGTGCTGCAATCCCCCCCACCCCCCACCCCATCGCAGAAAAATTGTGAGTCTGTGTTATGATCAATGACAAGCATGTTCTTTGGCCATTACAAACAATATATATTGGTGGCTTTTTCTGGGACATCATTGTTCATGCCTAATAGATCAATTGTTGCAAGAACTGATAGTCGCCTGTATTGACTGAAACGTTTTTCAGAGAGCCTGGCCGAAATTCAAGTCCATTTTTTTTTTTTTTTGCCAGTGTGCTTCCAAATATGTAAAGTAATTTCAGTCAGACTTTAATAATTCTGCCAGGAGAAATTTCAATTTGCAGGATTAAAAAACACAACTTTCTGGTACATGCACCAGGATCTTTGATTGAAAGAGATGCTGTCCATGTTTTCCACGCTTGCTGGCCCACAACATTTCAGGCTTTTAAGTGACAGCATTTCTAAGGTCTTTACTTAAACTTTAGGGTGTATGCACAGATTCACAGACCAATAAGAAGAAATCTGTCAAAGGCAATATTAGCAAGTGTTTCAGTGTTTTTTAGGCCAGCTTGTGTCTTTACTGCAATGCTTCCTTAAAACATTTTGCACACTGCTTCTGCAAAGCCTGTTTTGAATGTGAGTCCAGGGAGCATTTGTGTTTCCTGTCTCAAGATCTTCTTCTCTGTCCTTTTTGCTTATTAACTGATCATTCTTACAATGAAATCATGACAGTCTTTTGCCCCTGTTTCATTGCAGCGGGTGATTTATTTTGTCTTCTTTTTGTTCTGTTTTTGTTTTTATGTGTGCGTGCGTGCATGTCGGTAAAGCACATGTGCCGATGCGACATCCTTTGCTGGCCTCTAAAGCATCCAGAGAATAGCTGGGTTTGGCCTGAGATCAAGTCCGTGGAAGCCGGCATTGTGTTGCAGTTTACTTGGAGTGCTGCAGTGCAGTGCCGTCCTAGTGTTGTCTGTGCATCAGGCAGAGTACTGCCTTTCCATGGCCAGCTTTTTACCGCAGTGTCTTGGAAATGTGCCCACAGTTCTAGTCAAATGGCCACAAAATGTAGCATTTTCTGGTGTTTAATCTACCAGTGGGTTCATTTTCAGAGGCAGTGTGATGTGAGTTGATGATACAAAGTCAAAATGTAGCATTTTCTGGTGTTTAACCTACACAGTGGGTTCATTTTCAGAGGCACTGTGGTGTGAGTTGATGATACAAAGTCCATCAGCGGGATGCAGTAGAGACAGGGTGGCTGTGTTTGATTGTGCAAACTACATTGTGTGAAAACATTTGTTTTTGTTGGTGTTGTTTTCTTGGCTGTTTTATACAAATGTTTGGGTCAGCACTGTCATGGGCAGTGTTCACTGCCCAGTTTGCATCAAAATGCTTCATTGACTAGGACTTCTGGTGCATTGCTGCTTTGTTGAGTAGATCACTGTGTACAGGGTGGACGCTGATGATTGGTCAGTGTGGATGTAGGCAGATGGGTGTGGGTCAGGGTCAGTGTGGGTGTATTCAGATCAGTGTGGGTCAGTCAGTGTGGATGTAGGCAGATGGGTGTGGGTCAGGGTCAGTGTGGGTGTATTCAGATCAGTGTGGGTCAGTCAGTGTGGATGTAGTCAGGGTCAGTGTGGGTCAGGTCAGTGTGGGTGTAAGCAGATCAATGTGGGTCAGGGTCAGTGTGGGTGTAGTCAGGGTCAGTGTGGGTGTAGTCAGGGTCAGTGTGGGTGTTGGTAGAATGGGCTGTCATTCTCAGGAGTGCAACTAAATCACATTTTGATTAATAACGGCATGTTTCAGTTGTTACTCAGTGCAACCAATCATACAGGAGTTTCTCTTCCTTTTGTTGGTGTTGTTGTTTTTAAAGTATGAAAATGACTCCTTTGTAAAATAACATGAAGGTGGTTTGAATCCCAGGACAGAGGTGCAGGTAACATCTGTAGCCACCCCACACCTGTGGTTCCAAAAGGAGGACAGGAAGAGATGTTCTTTATGATAGTATTTGTAGCACTGCCCAAAACCTAGCAGACAGATGGGGCTTCCTGACCCCATGAAGACAAACCCCACTCTGTGGCAAATCACATTTTGTGAGCCGATTTCCTTTTTTCATATTTTTTTCAATGTTTTCAGGTGCGTGCAGGATCTGTGAAATAAAACAGTGCTTCAGATTAGCAGCTTCTTTTACTGCAAAGAAACAAAATGGTACTTATACCAGTGTGGAATGGGACAAAGGACAATATTGTAGGAAGTGATATGTAGTTTATTTGTAGACCGTCACCAGGGTGAGAGCTTACATGGTGGGTTTTGATGGGTAACCCTGAAATAAGAAACATGATTTGTATTTTCTGTTGCCAGTAAACCTTGATAAGCAGGCAACAGCAATGGTTTGCATGAATGGGTCTTTGTGAGTAATATGGGAATAACAATAATAATAATAATCAAAAGCTGAAACATCCAGTGTCAGTAAAATGAGAATAATGAAACTAAAAACAGGAACAGTGTGATTGGGCGTTTATTTCTTGAATGCACATAGATCAGACTCAAAGTTAGAGTCAAATGCAATTCTCTGTCTACCATTGCTTGAGCATGCTCCTTCACACTGTTCACTGAGCTTGCAGCAACACACACAGTGAATGTTGCATTCAGTGTGCATTTACCTTAAAAGCCAAAGAGTTGTGTCCACCATCAAGGATGAATTTCAGTGGTGATGATGTAGAAAAGAAAAGCACATTTAGTAATCAAAATGCAGGGGTTACACTCATATAGATCAGCATTTTATATCCAGCATATTAAAAACACGCCTACTTGCCGTATGGCAGTGTACGGAGGAGGGAACTGCCGGAACTGCCCGTAGGGAGCACTGGGACTGATCAGGAGTACTAAGATTGATCGTCAGTGTTGTATGCAAAGAAGATGGGCAGTTAACGCTACTATATGCTCTTTGATGGTGTGCAGAGAAAGACAGTCGAGTGTGATTGGTGGATGCAGCTGGCAGAAGGCGTAACAACTTACAGTCTGCAGAATTGTGTTGAAGCTACTGTGTAAAGTAGTATTTACGAGTCACTAAATCGTTTCCTTACAGTTCCTGGGAGTGTCAAATCAATGTTGAACAAACAGTCAACAAGACGGATAGTTTTGTTTGACATGTCCATATGTGTGTTTTGTTTTTTGTTTTTTACCCCTTTAAAAAAATTAATAATCTTGGTACTGTTAGACTTGGTCATGTGTGTTGAGTGGAACCAAGAAATTAGAGATGCTATGATCATGATCACTGGATATTTGTAGCAACATCCTGATCCATCTCATAAAGAGGACTTTTGGGTGTTGTGCCTGTATCGAAACCTAGAGAGAATAAACCCAGGATTTGTTGCTGCTGGTGTATATCAGTGTGTGTGTGTGTGTGTGTGTGTGTGTGTGTGTGTATGATCTAAGTGTGATGGTATGCTGTCTCAGGGTGTATGGAGACAAACATGACCCAGTGTCGTTTGCCTTTACAGCAGAGGTGACGTCATAAACACCATTGGTATTGGCATCATACATGATGTGTGTTACACAGTGCCACAGTGTGTATTTCACAGTGACCTGGCACAGTGTCATTATGCCACTGATATTGTCAGCATGTACCTGGCTTGCATTGTACAATGACAGAGCACATTCTTGTCATGACATCATGTTAATGTCAGCTTGTAACAAGACCCAGTGTGTATTTCACAGTGGCATTATACAGTGTCATGATACCATTGGTATTGTCAACCTGTACCCTGACCTGATGTCTGTTTCACAGTGCTAGAACACAGTGTCATGATACCATTGGTATTGTCAACCTGTACCCTGACCTGATGTCTGTTTCACAGTGCTAGAACACAGTGTCATGATACCATTGGTATTGTCAACCTGTACCCTGACCTGATGTCTGTTTCACAGTGCTAGAACACAGTGTCATGAAACCATTGGTATTGTCAGCCTGTAAGATGATCCAGTGTGTTAACTGTCAGTTAACAGTGGAACTTCTGTTGAAGGGCCTCCCCCAACCCACAACCCCGCCCCCTAAGCGACCACCCCTTTGCAAGGTTGCCTGTTTCTGGGAAATTTGTATTTCTTCCTTCTGCATTGCGTTTAGATGAATTCCCTTTCACAGACCATGTGCACACATTTTTAGGTCATCTTTTTCCGTTCCCCCCTTTCTTCTTCTTTTTTCTTATTAAGGGTGATCGTGTAGCACCCTCATAAATCTGACCCTGCTGTTGTCTTTTTTGTGCGCGTGATAAGGGTTTGATGTGCGTTTTCCATAGTGGATAAACGTTTGGGAAATCCACCAACCCCCGACTATGACTTTGAAACATAATGGCTTCCATGTTTGTTTTTCTATGAGGCTAACTACAGCAAAAATCATGTCACAGAAGTAAATCTCCCCCCCCCCCCCCCTTTTTTGTTTGTTTGTTTTTGCTTGGTTAATTGCAGCCATCATGTATGTGATGCGCTTTTTGTTTGTTTGTATGTGCATCTTTCTTTTGGGTTTATGTATGTATTTGTGCTTTGTGTGTGTGTGTGTTTTTTTTTTTTGGGGGGGGGTGGGGGGGGCAGGGGTTCAGACCTGATATTTATCCAGGGGGAAACTGGAGGCGTTTTTAAAATGTCACTGACTTTTGCTGAATGAACTGTCAAGGGAAATTTGTGTTACTACATCTAGCAGTTGAGCTCAGCATCTTTGGTGTTGGTTACCTGTCAAGATGTAAAGGTCTTGCGTGTCATTTTTTTTTGTGGCACAGAGTTCATAATGCATTAACTAGTTTCTCACTTGGCCAAAGCTTTGTATCAAATCTTACCATGTTAAACAATGACCATGATCTCCTTGCTGTGTATTTGTGTTGATTAACACAAGGAAAACAGTTGATGTATTGGCAAATGGAAGATGCTTTTTTCCCCTCTTTCCCCATATGGATTGTGAGGACTTCTTGTTGAATCAAAAACCTTTCAGTCAGGATGGAGGAACCTGTTTTAAGAGGGTCTTTGTGAATGTATGTGTATTGGCATATTCATGGCACTTCATGTGTGTGAAAGTGATAAGTGTGCAAATGTGTCCATATGTGTGTGTGAAAGTGGTAAGTTGTGTGTGTGTGTGTGTGTGTGCGTTCATGTCTGTGTGTGAGAGTTGAAGAACAAGAAGACCATAATTTATTGTGCATCAGGAAAGTTTGCTGTACATAGTGATCACTGATTTTTTTTACTGCAGGGATGAAGATGTTGAGAATACCAGTAACTTATGTTGACTGTCGTCTCTTTTATCTGGTGGCTATCTACCCCTCTTTTGTATGTAACACACTGCTCGCATGTGTTTGCACATGCATGTTTAGGTTCAGTATATGTATTCCTATGTTGGTTTATTTCTTCTTCTTTTCATCTGTTCCTTTTGTTTTGTGTATATATAAAACAGAATAAATCATGAAAACAAACCATATTGTCCCAGTCACATTTGCCCCACTCAGAAGTGACAAGAGATTGCTTGGGCTGGGTGATCTGGACATGTTAAACCACTGGTGGATTAATCATGGATGTTGCTCACGTTGTCCACCGGTGAGTAAAGCACCTCATTTTGTACATAGAGCACAGAGCATATTTGTAAATAGCCAGCCTGGACCCCTTGGGGAGTATATATTGTCTACCTTGGCCAAACGAAACCTGCAGTCTCAAAAACCAGTGAAATTTTCCTCCAGCAATAGATCTAAATTTCTCTGTCAGTCTTCCGTTTGTACTTCATGCTGTGTGTACTGTTAGATCTAGTGACAGTGTGGACTACAGTGTATTTTGGCCTTCATTTCACCTCTTGTTATTTATATTAGTGTAAGAAGTTAGTTCAATTGTGCACGTACTGTTTTTTCATCTTTTGAAGTTTTTCTCACGTTTTGTAGCGTTCTGATTTGATCAAAATGTGTGACGTAAACATTCCTACAAAATTGTGACTGCGAATGTAGCCAAAGAAAAGCTGCATTGCCTGGTTTGGGGTGGATACTCGTTTTTGTGTTTTAGGTGCAGTAGGAGTGACGAGTGAAATTAAATGAAAATATTTTAACTTGGTTTGGGATGGATATTTGTTTTTGGTTTTCAGGTGCAGTAGGAGCGACGAGTGAAATTAAATGAAAATATTTCAACTGCAAATGTCCGCTTTGCAAAATCAGCTGCTTTCAAAAGTTTTCTAAATCTGCAGCTGTGAGCCAAATGTCTATCATATTAATGTAGGCTATGTGGCCATTGACATCAAACAGGGTGCAGAAAAAAGAGAGATGAATCTCAGTTGTATTGATCAATCTCATTTTTCCCCTACATTTTTTTCTCCAGTTATTTTATCATGTTTTAAAAACAACAACAACAACCCTTTTTGAGTTGTTCAGTTAAGAAGAAAAAACAAGAAGAAGAAAGAATTGCCAACACTGTTTTGTTTGTTATTTTCCTCCAAATTTATTTTAGTTTGTCAAGGACTTTTTCTCCCTCCAAGTTTATTTCAGTTAGTAAGTTAGTTGCAGTACAAACACATTATTTCCCCAGAAAAAAGTATGAATGAGAGAGTAAATATTTGTTTAATTACAAAGTTTCAAGTCTCCGTGTCAGCGTTCTGCTTTAATGATCAAATTATGCCAAGGTTGTGAAAAGAAAAGTGATGCCAGTCTTTTCCCACCACATTACCGCACCAACTGTGTAGAATTTGTACGTGTGCAGTGTGGCTGTGGAAAATTACTTCTTTTAATTAATTAGGGTTTTAACAAAACAGAAGAGGAAGAGGAAAGCAAAATTTATTCAAGAAAAAAAAAATGTGATATACATATATGAACCCTCACTCTTGATACTCTTCAACAAAAGTTGTGATACTGTCAGTGGATTTGTAAAATTTTGCTGCTTTTGATATTCTACCTTTAATGAAACTTTCATTCCACCTCATCACCTTTTCACCCAGATGATTTGATTGTGATAAGTAACTGGTAGCCACTGACACAGTGTGTGTGGTACAGGTGTGTGCATTACTTAAAAGACATTGTTGTACTTTTGAACACAATCCAAGTCAAAGTGGATGTGATCCGTGTATCAGCTGATTAGCATTTGTGCTTTGGGAATTCTGTGCCCACAAGCTTGTACAGTCAGTTTTTCTCTCATGTTTCATCAGCATCATCAGTCGTTGCCTGGTTTCAAGATCTTGTCACATGTAGCACAACAGCTTGCAGAGACATAGAAAGGCTTTCAGTGGATGCTGACCACCAGCTCGGATAGTTAGGCACTGATAGTTTAACCTTCACCAGACCTTGTGGGATTTCCCCTCCCTGGTGAAAATAAGATGCTTGCGGTTTTAAACTGCAGGTATTCCCCAGAGGTGTCACAAAAAATAAGGGCATGAAACATACAGTTGCTCTGTAAACTGCTCTGCTCTGTAAACATTCAGTTGCTCTGTAAACTGCTCTGTAAACATTCAGTTGCTCTGTAAACTGCTCTGCTCTGTAAACATTCAGTTGCTCTGTAAACTGCTCTGCTCTGTAAACATTCAGTTGCTCTGTAACTGTAACCATGGGTTAAAAAATTGCACATCTCAGTGGTTGTTCAACCGTGTACATTAGGTTTTGCAGTACTTGTCAGTGCATTTCACTCCAATTCTGTGAACTGCTCCACCAGCCCAAACCTTGCTGCCCCCATTGCCCCCCAAACTTGATGCAATGAATCCGGTGAAAATGCAAATGTCTGCTATCCCATAGTAAGTTGTTGGTTTTTTTTTGTTTTTGGGAGGGGGGGGGGGGGGGGAATCCACACAGAGCATAAATTGTTTAGAATAAACAGCAAGATGTTACTATTGTTAGTGTAAAGTGAACTAGTGAAGGGACTGTGAAATGTTGGAACAAACAAGGTGTTAGTATTGTTAGTGTAAAATGAACCAGTGCAGGGACTGTGAAATGTTAGAGTTAGAATAAACAACAAGATGTTAGTATTGTTAGTGTAAAATGAACCAGTGAAGGGACTGTGAAATGTTAAATAGAGTTAGAATAAACAACAAGATGTTAGTATTGTTAGTGTAAAATGAACCAGTGCAGGGACTGAAATGTTAGACTAGAGTTCAACAAAATGCTGATGGTTTGTAAAATGCTGTGGACGTCCTCTGAGTCAGTACGGGTGTGGCTGTGAAACATCAGATAGCGCTACAGGTGGTCTGATCCCGTCGTTGACATCCTTCCTGATGTCACTACCTGCTGTCAATGGCTACTTCTGTTACCAGTTTTCCTGATGTCAGTAATTCTCAGCGTTACAGGTTGCCTGCCCCCCCCCGAATGTGGCTAATTTCACAGGCCCATATGTATAAAGAGCAAACAGAGTTAAAAGCGGATAGTTCCTAATTCTGACTGGCTAAAGAGACCTACATGCACAAGTCATCAAATGGCTCAAAAATGGCCCTTTGCTTGTGTCTATTTTCTGTTGGAAAATTCCACTGTTTTATCATCAGTGCAATATACTTGATGTCAAAAACTCAGAAGCCGATTGGACACTGCATGAGAACAGCCATGTCAGTTTCCAAGTGTCCAGTTCACTTTGGGGTGAACCACTCCCTTTTCAAGATTTTCCTGTCCCCTCATTGCCGTCTGGTACATGTCTTGATGCATGAATCCACATTTTCCTGACTAATATATGGTCTCCAGTGGTATGTGGGACGGCATCTGTCCATAGACGTTAATTTTCTCAACAGTAGCTTCTGTCACGAACGTCAGCATCAGAGCCATCATTTGTGTGTGGTGTTTAGGCTGTTTAAACATAGAAAAATAAGTGCAACTTTAAATGCAGTTCGCGCCAAGCCCCATGGTCCTGTTGGCGCTGCACACATGCTGAGAGTCTCGGTGCCATCACAGCTTAGAATATAGCATGACATGGGGCTGTTTGCTCCTCATACATACAGGTCTGGATGTCCATGGGCTGACATTGTTAGTTGCTAGTGTCCCCACCTCACTGGCTGTTCCTTATGATATACTACATGTGCTACTCCTGGTGTTACTGTCAGTAACTACTTCCTGATGTCACTTTGGGTCACTGGCTATGTCAGTGGTTGGTTTCCTGCTTTGTCTTGTGCGTGTGCCACTGGCGTTCGTTGTGCGTGCGTCACCAGCGTTCATCTTGTTATTGTTTGTACCACAACAGTCTGTAGACAGGCAACAACTTGTCAGCCTTGTAGACAGTGGTGCCCTGCTCTCTACAATGGAAAATGATCGAACAATAAAGAACGAAAAACAAAATGAGTGTACGTTTTGTTGAAAGAGCTTCACACACAGCTTCTGAGAACAGCGCTTTTTGGGGCACACACAGATAATTCGCACAGTGTCAGTGAACACTAGCTGGTGGTGTTTCTGAGACAGCTGTTTCACACATGCATACAGTTTCAGTTTCAACAATTCAAGGTTCACTAGTGTATGTTTCTGCATGATGTCTTTTTAGATGCACACAAACGCATACACGCTGACATACACACTACATACTGGAGGTAGATTTAATTTGAAGGAACAGGCTTGCATTTTAGAGGGGGCTTCTTTGCACACACGCGCACGCACACACACAGATAACTTGCACCACATAATTTCAGTTTCAAAGAACATAGCATTTCTCAGGGAAACTAGTGTTGGTATTTCTGACAGAGTTTTCTCTCACACACACACACACACACACACACACACACCACACACACAACTCACAACATCATCTTACTTCTGGGAACCCTCCCTTTTATTGCAAGCTGACAGGTTTTCATGTAGACCAAGCAAGGGGAAAAAAAGCTTGCCACCAGCTCACTGGTCACTTCAACTTGAATGTTTTGCAGTTCCACTGCGACATTTGAGTATTTGTTCCTTTCAAGTGAACTGCATACAGAAACATGCCTAACATCTATCCCAAATGTTGGGTAAAAGACCCGAATTAAGCATACAAATGATATGTACAGTTTTCATTTTGCAAAACTGAGAAAACGGTAAATCCAAAAGTGCAAAGCATTTCCTCGCATTTTTTTCAGTCTCATGTTTACGCAAGCAACGCACCTCATCTGTCTGCTGATTAAACTGCAAGTGCACACACACAAACACACACACACACACACGCACACACAGAGTTCACAACCAAGCACCCAACATTTCCACTTGCTATCCAGGCAAAGTTATTCTACTGGTGCTGGAGAACACGAAAAATTAACCATGCTGCTGTACGTTCCATGAGAACTAAATAATATGCAATGATCGAAGCTTCAACATATCCAATTTTAAACTATGGAACATATCCAGCTATCAGATCAGTTGAAGCTTCCGAGAACGGGGGATAACTATTGTAAGATTAAACAATGTAAGATTCAGTTTCTTCACCGCCCAAGCACATAACATTTCAAGGCTGAAAAGTGCACAAACATGGCCGCAAACAGTATATTTTCCAGTCATCTTAACAAATCAACATTCAACACTGCGTTTCGACGGAAATCCTTTGACATGCTAATGCGGCAAAGAAAACCAAAAGACATGGGATGATAAATTTCACACTTTTATGGGTCCTTTTTACAGGACATCATGGCAGTGAAAGGGTCTAACCACCTGTAATGCTCACTAGGCTCATGCACCGTGTGGCAGCATGTCCTTGCAGCAATTGTGGAGAAAGCTGCTCACCACCAGGCAAGAAGACGTATGGAGAGGAATGTATCTCAAACCAATGGTGGAAGTGTTACGAACCGAGACTACTACGCCAATATCCTAGCCATCGCTCCACTGAAACGCTTACTCCAAGTCTAAGCACCAGACAGTTGAGCAATTTTTATATAAAATATATCTATAATCTTTGTTATTTCCCTTTTTTCCTAAACTATATAAAATAAAATAAATTGCCTATAAAACATGTTTGATTTGAATCGGTATCCACACTCTCATCAGCAACACATTTACATGCAGCCCTCAGCATCTTCATCTGAGCCATCCACTACCTTGTCAGACTATATGTAGTGTTTATAATAAAATAGAATGCTGGCAAGATAAAACTCATGCATATATCTATGCTCACTGTATGCATATCGGCACATGCATTTAGATTTCATATTTGTTTCGCAAGCTACATAAATAACCACAGGAAGCACAACCACAAGCACCTCAGCACAGGATAGGCGCACAACCATGAGGCCTCGGCACAGCATAACTGCACAACCATGAGGGCTCGTAAGTGCACAACCATGAGGCCTTGGCACAGCAGAAGTGCACAACCATGAGGCCTCGGTGCATAAGTGTACAACCATGAGGCCTCGTAAGTGCACAACCATGAGGCCTTGGCACAGAAGTGCACAACCATGAGGCCTCGGTGCTTAAGTGCACAACCACGAGGCCTTGGCACAGAAGTGCACAACCGTAAGTGCACAACCATGAGGCCTCAGCACACCGTAAGTGCACAACCATGAAGCCTCAGCACACCATAACTGCACAACCAAGAGGCCTCAGCACACCATAAGTGCACAACCATGAGGCCTCGACAAACCACAAGTGCACAACCACAGGGGCCTCAGCACACCAAAAGTGCACAACCATGAGGCCTCGGTACATAAGTGCACAACCACGAGGCCTTGGCACAGAAGTGCACAACCATGAGGCCTCAGCACACCAAAAGTGCACAACCATGGGGCCTCGGTACATAAGTGCACAACCACGAGGCCTTGGCACAGAAGTGCACAACCATGAGGCCTCAGCACACCGTAAGTGCACAACCAAGAGGCCTCGGCACACCATAACTGCACAACCAAGAGGCCTCGGCACACCACAAGTGCACAACCATGAGGCCTCAGCACACCACAAGTGCACAACCACAGGGGCCTCAGCACACCAAAAGTGCGTAACCAGAAGCACCACCATGCAGGATAAGTGCACAACCACAAGCACCTCAGCACAGGATAAGCGCACAACCAAAAGATTTATATCCAGAAAAGCATTCCATTAAAATGCACATTCTCAAACTTTTAGTCAGTACACCGTCTGAAAATTGTGTTCCGCCAGTTTTATCCAGGACACAACAAAATGAAACAGACCGGGGGTACCAAGAGAAAGTGAAGGACAATTCAGTGAGATATCTCATCAAAAAGATTGGTGTGCAAATAAGTAACTTGTTGTTTTATACCCAGTCAATCGTTACGGTTATATCAGGGCGAAGACTGGTAAGAATCATGACAAAGAAGATGGGGACGATAAGGCCATACTTTACAGGCTGGCTGCAGACTGGAATTTTCATCACAGAACGGCCGGTGGGGGCCATGAGTACAAGCCCTGATGGAAACTCCTCCCTTCTGAGCCACCCCAAAGCACAGCACGTACGTGTTTTGCTATTTTTGTGATCTGGCGACATGTTGGCATGCTGATCCAAAAAGCAATGCAATGAGGGGAATGTGGCACAAAATGTGTGGTTTGTCCAGTAATGCTCGCATCTGCTTCATTTCTGAATTCTTTTGTTGTTGGGGATGGGGGGTTTTGTGGTCTGTTTGTTTTTGTTTTTTCAGTAAATTTTGATGCTTACAGCACTTCATAAAAGACCAACCTGCTTCTTGACTTGCTGATCTTACGTGAGTAGTATGCAACTTATTTTGGACACAGTCCACGCACAGTTATGTGCAGCTAAAAAAATGGCTTTAAAAAATATGCAACTTCAAATGAGCACCCTGTTTCAAAGGTGTTGCTTAATGTTCCGACTAGTACAGATGACGAATGTGAAGGAACACGCGTTAACACTCAGACACAACCATTGCCACTTGCTCACCATCACAACTGATTCTCAAAACTCACACAGAAGAACATGTTCGGCTACACAGTATCCTTAAACAGTGCATCAAAGCAGCCACAGGTTCAAAATAACTCTTTGCATCAGTCCAGAAAGGTAACTTTCTTTATATTCAAAGAGCTGCCTGATTTGTTTTTGTATGTATGTGTGTTTTTACACAGGAATTCAGTCTTCATATTCAAAGAGCTGCGTGATTTGTTTTGTGTGCGTTTTTATAAACAGGAATTCAATCTTAATCTAATGTTACAATCCCTAGGCTACAGCTGTCAAGGGCACATGCCATCAGCGACTATACACAAAATCAAAATGTGACTTACAAGATCAGGAGGTTATGATAACACCATACCACCGCTATGTAGCCCCCCCCACCCCCCCCCCACAAGGTCAAGACCCCTCTCAAAAAAAAAGAAGAGATCTGCAAGGCAGCATGGACAAAAAGAAATAAAGGCCCCTCCATAAAAGATCTGAACATGTCCGCATGAACAGACTTAACATTAAACAGACCTACAACACTACTCAATATCGCCATCACCTCAAAGTCCTCCCATTCCATGGCATGTCCACAGAGCCATGGGTGGGGGGGTGTGGGGGTGGGGGGGTGGGGGTGGGGTTTAAAGGAGGTCACAGCCACTGCAGCAGGCAGGCAAAGTTGCAGAGGCAAAGCTTCATCAGCAGTTCACAGCCACACACACAAACGCCAGTGTCAGTACACTCCGTTCTCTCCACACCAAAAAGGATACAGTTACACAGCATCTAACTGGTTAACAGACACAGAGAACAGTTTCACAGTAGCTGAGTGCATCCAGTTTTCGTTATCTCCAATTCACATAAAAAATAGATAACAGTGTTTAAAATACGTATTAACAAATCAAAACACTGTCCAATTTGGTCAGCTGCTGGTTTTTGACAGCTCACGCAAAAACCGGTGGTGTCTCTGACATATTCATCGTATCAGATTTCATATTGCTGCTGATGTCATTTAGGGCACAGTCACCACATCAGGTGTCACACTGCAGCTGATGTCATTTAGGACATAGTCACCACATCAGGTTTCACAGAACTGATGTCATTTAGGCCATAGCTGATGTCGTTTAACACCTATTCACACCAGGTGTCACACACCAGTTGACATCATTTAACACCTATTCACACCAGGAGTCATGTAACACCTGTTCACATCTGTGTCACACAGCATCTGATGTCATGCAATGACTATTCACATCAGGTGTCACACAGCAGCTGACATCATGTAACACCTAGTCACACCAGATCACACAGCAGCTGACATGTAACACCTAGTTACACCAGGTGTCACACAGCAGCTGACATCATGTAACACCTAGTCACACCAGGTGTCACACAGCAGCTGACATCATGTAACACCTATTCGCATCAGGTGTCACACAGCAGCTGACATGTAACACCTATTCACACCAGGTGTCACACAGCAGCTGACATCATGTAACACCTATTCACACCAGGTGTCACACAGCAGCTGACATCATGTAACACCTAGTCACACCAGGTGTCACACAGCAGCTGACATCATGTAACACCTATTCACACCAGGTGTCACACAGCAGCTGACATCATGTAACACCTAGTCACACCAGGTGTCACACAGCAGCTGACATCATGTAACACCTATTCGCATCAGGTGTGACACAGCAGCTGACATCATGTAACACCTATTCACACCAGGTGTCACACAGCAGCTGACATCATGTAACACCTAGTCACACTAGGTGTCACACAGCAGCTGACATCACGTAACACCTAGTCACACCAGGTGTCACACAGCAGCTGACATCACGTAACACCTAGTCACATCAGGTGTCACACAGTAGTCAACATCACTGAGGACAAAGTCATCACACTGGGGTCAAGCAGATGCCGAGTCGTCGCGAACAAAGACTTGTGTGGATCCCGGCCGCATCCAAGACATGCCAAGATCCCGCGGGCTGGCTGAGCGCTCCTCACTCTGACGAGTCTGGAAAGGGAAAGACTGAATTGCTGCACGGGCAAAAAACAGCCACAACTCCTTCTGAGAGCACCTGATGGTTCACTTTAGGCACAGTTATGTCTAAAAATAAATAAAAAAATACAACTGCCATGACTCCATTGTGAAGTCAGTTGATCGTTCAGTTTAGGCACAATTATTTTTAAAAAAAATCTTCTAACACTAACAGTGCAGAAACAAATATTTTTTCTTTGGAATAATTTCTATTTTTAACTATAGTATAATGAGACAAAAAGAACCAGACAAGATTTCATCTGGGACACACTTAGATTTTTAAAGAAAAGAACAATGTGTCCCAGAATAATGCCCACCGGTCTTCACTGATTGAAGCATGAACCAAAACTAGCTTACAGGGTGCTTCCAAATGTTCCGGTAGCACTAAGAAGACTTAGGCCATACTACTCTACTTATTTCACACAAGGATTTAAAAATAAAAAAATAAAAAATCCACAGCAAAGTACAAGCGTCATGATGTAAACACAGTGGAACCACTCTTCAAATTAAGACCACACTAAACATCAGATGGAAGTGGCCGAAGCTGGAGGTCTTTGGCATGGGTGTTAAGTAGAAATAAAAAGGGAAGAGATAAAGAAAAAGGCGGCCTTAAAGTGGTCTGGTCTTTCAACAGGGTGGTCTCTCATCAGGGTGGTCTTTCATCAAAGGCTCTGCTGTGCCTGCCCTTGTTCCTTGCGTAAGAACCAACCATCGCCCCTTCCCAACAACACGTCCTTCCTCCTTTATTCATTCAGTCAGTCTTCTCTATTATCCATCTTTCTCCTTGAGAGATAGAGAGAGAAACAGACACACACACACACACAACCACACACACACACACACACACACAAAGAGAGACACAAGGAGAGAAGAGAGGGACTTCATATTTAACGGCAAGTTGACCACCAAGGTTAAATCAGGGCATAAAAAGGAGGGGGGAGGGAGAGGGGGGCAGAAAGAGAGACAGAAACACACACAGAGACAGAAACAGATGGTGCAAGATCAGCAGCAAATATATATACACTCTTAAAATAGTCTCCTCTCTACCTGATATCCACGAGAAGCATACACTGATTTTCTTTCTATATCCTCCTCAATACTTGATATTTCTGAACCGCATGCACTGACTTTCATTCTATCTCCGTGTGTACGTACACTTGCACACTCTTAAGATAGTCTTCTCTCTGCCTGATATCCATGCACTGATTCTCTCTCTCTCTGTACATATTTTGTTTTGAGTGATGTGCTGATTCCTTACTCCGATCCCAGCCTCAGCGAAGGATCCCCCCAAACATACCAAACAAAGAAACCTTCAGTCCAACAAGCCCAGGAGGCCTTACGGTTTGGGCATCAGAAATGGATTAATACGTAACTCAAAGTCATTCAAAAAACGACAGCAAAAAGTCTTTGAAAACTCAATCACTCACACAGCACAACAGTGGGGCTGACAGGGGAGAGAGAGGAATGACAGTTCTCTCCCCTAGTTTGCGTGCAAAACATTCATGCAATGCTCTTTGCAGGCACAGGAAAACAAGCACTAAATTGACAGCTTCTGTGAAAGGCAGTCTTCATGTATCATGGGTATACTGAATCTACCATCAGATACAATACAAATTCTATTAACAGAAGGTGTAAGTATATATGTCTGGAATCACATTCTACATATCACTATATATATATACATGTACACAAATATATGTGTGTGTTATTGGCAACTGGTACATAAACATGCACATACACATGACCAGAAAACACACACACCAGGACAACACATCAGCTATACACACTGCCGGAGTGTTCTCTATCTCTAACAGAGCAGAGAAGCATGATGGGAATGTGTGAGGATGATGGTGGGTGGTGACAGAGTCAGACTTAATCAAAACTTTTGTTTTGTCTTGTGCTAGACTTGAACTGATGCAATGATGGAAGTTGTAAGACTTGTTTCCCAGTCAAAGCTTTATTCAATTCAGTGATAACAGCTTGGGTCATATGCAATTTCTTCATTATTAGCACTGGGAGATACAGTTTCTTCACATTTTCAGTGCAAGTATGTGTCGACAAAAAATGTACAGTTAGGCACTGCAAAGTGTTTCCATTAGTGTCCTTTCCCCCACTTTGATTCAGTTTAATATGTCAAACTATAGTGACTGCAGAATGATCAGCTACTGAGGCAGATACGTGGTTATATTTTCCACAGATGTTTCTGTGTATCCAGCAAGTGGATGATACATCATGGCATACTGCAGCTCCATCCCACTGTACACTTACAGTTAATACACTGTAATCTGGGTGTTTTCACCCGACACCGTAGGTAGGGTATTTCCACCCTACACTGTAGTTTGGGTATTTTTCTATTGCAGTTTGGGTATTTCCACCCTACACTGTAGTTTGGGTATTCTTCTATTGCAGTTTGGGTATTTCCACCCTACACTGTAGTTTGGTAGTCTGGGTATTTTTCTATTGCAGTTTGGGTATTTCCACCCTACACTGTAGTCTGCATATTTTTCTATTGCAGTTTGGGTATTTCCACCCTACACTGTAGTCTGCATATTTTTCTATTGCAGTTTGGGTATTTCCACCCTACACTGTAGTCTGCATATTTTTCTATTGCAGTTTGGGTATTTCCACCCTACACTGTAGTCTGCATATTTTTCTATTGCAGTTTGGGTATTTCCACCCTACACTGTAGTCTGCATATTTTTCTATTGCAGTTTGGGTATTTTTCACCCTACACTGTAGTTTGGGTAACTTCACCCTACGCTGTAAATTGGGTATTTTCACCCTATGTTGTGATTTGGGTATTTTCACCCTGTACAGTAATTTGGGTATTTTTACCCCATACTGAAATTTTCAAATGAAACTCATTCCCCAAAACATGTAACACGTGCTCACTGTTCATGCTGAGGCACACACCTTACGTAAACCAGGGAAAAGGTTATCTTCACACGCAACGAGATCAACTGCAATAATCTGTACCTCAGTTCTGATGACAAGATATTTATGTGTGTGTGTGTGTGCGTGCGTGCAGGCATGGGTGAGTGAGTGCGTGCGTGCGTGCATGGGTGTGTGTGTGCGTGCATACATGCCCATTTGTATGCAAAAATGTGTTGTTTTTTGCAGATCTACATTTGTGACGAGCTGCACTTTTACTTTGATTGTGATTTTGGTCAGAGTGCTACTGCTAGCATACTGTTGTCACTGGTGTGTTGCAGTTTAATGACCCCCTCTTGTAAGATCTGGCATGCGAGATATTTTCATTATTATTACTCGTCTTACACATATAATATATACACCAAAATGCCGGCCAACAAAGAACTGGAAATGAGAACTCACACTACAAGCACACAAGAAGAAAGAAAACAGCGTTTGAAAATACAGGAAGAAAGAGTAACAAACAGCTTGGTTAACCAAAAGACACTTACTTTGGCTTCCTGAGCATTGCTTATCCAAACACCTGTCTATACATGTGCATACATACCATGCAGTGTCAATTAGGCACAAAGTTTGCTTATTTTTCCTTCTCTTCTCTCTTTTCCTTCGGATACAAACCTCTCTAAGTCCAGCGAAACAAACCCCAGAATTAGAAAGCAACAACTTTTCCGACTGCAATTCTTCTGTGCATGAAACCCTCTCCCAAGAAATTTACACCATGATCATATATATTGTTCTAAATAAAAACAAAAGATATATTTAAAAAGAAATACCTTTCCAACAATCCAGAGTCAAAGTC
The DNA here is from genome assembly GCA_018857735.1 of Alviniconcha marisindica. Taxonomy (NCBI): domain Eukaryota; kingdom Metazoa; phylum Mollusca; class Gastropoda; family Provannidae; genus Alviniconcha; species Alviniconcha marisindica. The sequence goes on along the minus strand of JABMCL010003406.1, from coordinate 151,680 downwards.
TTAAAAAATGCTTCGCGGGTTTAAAACCAAACCAAAACGTCCCCCCGTTAAAGATGGCTATTGTTGTTTAAGTGTCGTTCTGTGGCTTGACAAAGGGGATTTCCACGAAAATGTGCATACTGTGTGTCCGTGTTAAAATAAATAAGCATTCATTTGAACCTTTTTGTGTTTGGCTATTGTTAGCATCAAAATATCTGCAGCCGCTGAAGCGCTTCAGTGGCACAAGTTGTGGCGGATGCTGCCGACTACTGGAGTGCCTGCTTGCAAGGAGAGGAGAGACAGGACACGCCGTGACAAAAGCAACATGCAGGAAGTGAGATTACCTTCGTTATAATGTACCTTTGAGTTCAGCATCTGCCGCTTGGCCTCGCTGTGCACCGGCTCTGTCCACGGGCTGAACCTGCGGGACACCACATCAGTTAACAAACAGCCTGCACACCTGTGTAACCAGGCACACAGCCTAATAATCACACACCTGTGTAACCAGGCACACAGCCTAATAATCACACACCTGAGTAACCAGGCACACAGCCTAATAATCACACACCTGTGTAACCAGGCACACAGCCTAATAATCACACACCTGTGTAACCAGGCACACAACCTAATAATCGCACACCTGTGTAACCAGTCATCCAGCCTAATAATCACACATATGTGTAACCAGTCATACAGCCTGACCAGTCAAACAGCTTAATACTAATAGCTGTGTAACCAGTCACGCAGCTTAACAGCTCACACACCTGTGTAACCTGGCACACAGCCTAACAGCTCACACACCTGTGAAACCAGTCACATGGCCCAACAGTTCACACACCTGTGAAACCAGTCACAGCCCAACAGTTCACACACCTGTGAAACCAATCACAGCCCAACAGTTCACACACCTGTGAAACCAGTCACAGTCCAACAGCTCACACACCTGTGAAACCAATCACAGCCCAACAGCTCACACACCTGTGAAACCAGTCACAGCCCAACAGCTCACACACATGCAAAACCAGTCACAGCCAACAGCTCACACACCTGAAACCAGTCACAGCCCAACAGCTCACACACCTGTGTAACCAGTCACACAGCCTAACAGCTCACACACCTGTGTAACCAGACACACAGCCTAACAGCTCACACACCTGTGTAACCAGTCACAGCCTACCAGCTCACAAACCTATGTAACCAGTCACAGCCTAACTGCTCACACATCTGTGTAACCAGTCACAGCTTAACAGCTCATACATCTAGGTAAACAGTCATGCAGCATAACTTCTCAGACATCTGTGTAACCATGCACACAGTCTAACAGCTCACACATCTGTGTAATCAGCTACACAACTATACAACCATTCACCCAGATTAACAGTTCATACATCTGTGTCACCATTCACACATCTGTGTCACCATTCACACATCCTAACATCTGTGTACCCCTTAACATACTGTAACAATTCACAGATCTGTGTAACCATTCATGCAGATTAACAGTTCGCACATATATGTGACTGTGACTAGTCACACACCATACCAGCACATCCATCCACTGACATTCAATACAAATGAATGAATGAATGAAAATTTATATAGAGCGCATAAAAAACTTTCACACAAAACCTTGCATGTTCACAGCGCCAGATACACACAGTGCATACATGTAAGCTCTCGCAAGCTAAAACTACCAAAGGACACTCATACCAAAAGGTACAAACAGCTCCTACCCACCCACTCCTTCCCAATAGTGGAACTATACATAGCAGTTAAATGTAAAAATATATACAGAGTTACAAATAATGATAACAAAAACAAAAACAAAAAAAATCACATGTGAAAAGCTTGTCCTTAGCCGGAGAACTGTGGACTGAGAGAGAGGCAAGAGAATGACGGCAGCCTTCTCCACAGAGTACCGGTACAGTCATCTGCTGCTTGGCTCTCACAAATTCGTGGGGTGTTTTTTACAATCAATTGACTGACCTGAGCGCATATGGGTCATCTGAGGTAGGGGGCTGCATCAGTCGCTGTTTCGCCGTCTGCACTGTCTCTGAGACATGCTGCCGAAACTGCTCCGTATCTTGCTCATATCTGAAAACAATGATGTACATGTCAACGGAACAATTCTGCTATCTTAAGCTGGCCTGTGTTCTTGGCACAAAGTTCACAATTCTGCATTCAAATCTCTGGCCATGCTGTCTAAAACTGGCCATGCGGTCTAAAACTGGCCATGCAGTCTAAAACTGGCAATGCAGTCTAAATCTGGCCATGTGGTCTAACTGGCCATGCGATCTAAATTTGGCCATGCAGCCTAAAACTGGCCCTGCATTTTAAAACTGGCCACGCATCCTGAAACTGGCCACACATCCTAAAACTGGCCAAGCCGTCCAGCTGCCTAAAATGGAGTCCTGCTGGCCTACACTAGGTGCATGGTCTTCTCCAGGTCTTGGCGGCAGCCCCACAGCTTCTCCCTCAAGAAATATTTGTTGTGCTTTTACCAGGTGAGAATCAAACTGTTATTCTTTGTTGCTGTGCAGTCCTCATTTGTTGTGCTTTTACCTGGTGAAAATAAAAATGGACATTCTGTCTTTGTTGCTGAGCAGTACTCATTTGTTGCGCTTTTACCTGGTGAAAATAAAAATGGACATTCTGTCTTCGTTGCTGAGCAGTACTCATTTGTTGTGCTTTTACCTGGTGAGAATAAAAACGGACATTCTGTCTTTGTTGCTGAGCAGTACTCATTTGTTGTGCTTTTACCTGGTGAGAATAAAAACGGACATTCTGTCTTTGTTGCTGAGCAGTACTCATTTGTTGTGCTTTTACCTGGTGAGAATAAAAACGGACATTCTGTCTTTGTTGCTGAGCAGTACTCATTTGTTGAGCTTTTACCTGGTGAGAATAAAAACGGACATTCTGTCTTTGTTGCTGAGCAGTACTCATTTGTTGAGCTTTTACCTGGTGAGAATAAAAACAGACATTCTGTCTTTGTTGCTGAGCAGTAGTCACAAATGGTGAGAATTAAATTATTCTGTCTTTGTTGCTGTGCAGTCCTCATTTCTTGTGCTTTTACTTGGCGAGACTCAAATGGTTATTCTGTCTTTGTTGCTGTTCAGTACTCACAGGGTGGCTGCCTCAGCATTGAGAGGGGCCTTGGTCTCTATCTTGTAGAAGATTTTCCTTGCATACATCAGCACTTGCCACAAGTGGTTCACGTTACGCCTGAAAACACAAACCAAAGGAGAATAGTATGAATACGATAACCACGTCAAAACCTAGTGCACTGCCTGCATGAACAAGTGTGTAATCTGCAGACTGGCCGATTCACTTAGAATGCTGCCTACCCTTGTTCCGGCCTCACAAAATCACGGGTGTTTGCGGACACGTTCCACATGTTCCCTGGTGAAAGACCAACCTCCTGTAACACTGCGCTCTGTAATGTTAAAGATCCCTTTTCTGACACCATCACCTCCACATGATGAACCACTGTGCATCATCCCTTTTCTGACACCATCACCTCCACATGATGAACCATTGTGCACCATCCCTTTTCTGACACCATCACCTCCACATGATGAACCTTTGTGCACCATCCCTTTTCTGACACCATCACCTCCACATGATGAACCATTGTGCACCATCCCTTTTCTGACACCATCACTTCCACATGATGAACCATTGTGCACCATCCCTTTTCTGACACCATTACCTCCACATGATGAACCATTGTGCGCCATCCCTTTTCTGACACCATCACCTCCACATGATGAACCATTGTGCACCATCCCTTTTCTGACACCATCACCTCCACATGATGAACCTTTGTGCACCATCCCTTTTCTGACACCATCACCTCCACATGATGAACCATTGTGCACCATCCCTTTTCTGACACCATCACTTCCACATGATGAACCATTGTGCACCATCCCTTTTCTGACACCATTACCTCCACATGATGAACCATTGTGCGCCATCCCTTTTCTGACACCATCACCTCCACATGATGAACCATTGTGCACCATCCCTTTTCTGACACCATCACCTCCACATGATGAACCATTGTGCACCATCCCTTTTCTGACACCATCACCTCCACATGATGAACCATTGTGCACCATCCCTTTTCTGACACCATCACCTGCACAATGATGAACCATTGTGCACCATCCCTTTTCTGACACCATCACCTGCACAATGATGAACCATTGTGCACCATCCCTTTTCTGACACCATCACCTCCACATGATGAACCATTGTGCACCATCCCTTTTCTGACACCATCACCTCCACATGATGAACCATTGTGCACCATCCCTTTTCTGACACCATCACCTGCACAATGATGAACCATTGTACACCATCCCTTTTCTGACACCATCACTTCCACTTGATGAACCATTGTACACCACCCCTTTTCTGACACCATCACCTGCACAATGATGAACCATTGTACACCATCCCTTTTCTGACACCATCACTTCCGCTTGATGAACCATTGTACACCACCCCTTTTCTGACACCATCACCTGCACAATGATGAACCATTGTGCACCATCCCTTTTCTGACACCATCACTTCCACTTGAACCATTGTACACCATCCCTTTTCTGACACCATCACCTGCACAATGATGAACCATTGTGCACCATCCCTTTTCTGACACCATCACTTCCACTTGATGAACCATTGTACACCACCCCTTTTCTGACACCATCACCTCCACATGATGAACCATTGTGCACCATCCCTTTTCTGACACCATCACCTCCACACGATGAACCACTGTACACCATCCCTTTTCTGACACCATCACCTGCACAATGATGAACCATTGTGCACCATCCCTTTTCTGACACCATCACCTCCACATGATGAACCACTGTGCACCAACAACCCACATAAGATTAGCACGGTGTCACTGCGATGATAAAATGATAATCTGGTGATTACCTCCACTTGGGAAATGCCCGTTTGACGTCTATTCTGCCCGACTCAGGGTCCACCATCGGGTGGAACACTGGGAACTCGAACGCCAAGTCCTGAAACAAGCATACAGGTCAATTACTGTCTTCTTTTAGGCCTTCTTCCAGCTTCTCACTGATTCATCCCATAAAGGGGAAGCAAACCCAAGAGACCAGTCTGCCTGAAAACATAAATATCTGACTACATACTTTCAGCTCCGTGCTTCAGTGAACCGTCACAAAAGAAGTATTTTTTCCTTTGGATTTGAGCTGCTCTGGTCACAGCCATGCTGGTTCACTCTTTACCAGTGAAGTGCAGAGAGGACGTGGGTTGTGATGTATTCAATACTTCTGCCACATGCCGGCATTATTTACGACCTGATACTACAGAGACTGCTAGACGCAAAATGCCAGCACTCAAAATTGTGTTTTTGTGACTGTCGAATATGAATTTTTCAGAAACAGGATAAAAAAATGAACGAAAAACATATGCATGTATTTTTCTTTTTCATTCACACCATTTGAAACATGCATACTGTATACAAACCTATGCAAGGTACGGGACAAACTGTCACAGCCAGAATACTAAAAACAAAAACACCTTGAAGCTTACCTCACTCACTGGCTGACTCTGCCATACCTTATTATGTCTAGACAGTGGAAGGCAAAAACAAAGGTGACTCACAGTGTCACTGGGCAGAGACAAAGACAGAGACTCACCAGACAGAGACAACAACAGTGACTCACCAGACAGAGACAAAGAGAGAGACTCACCAAAGACAGTGACTCACCAGACAGAGACAAAGACTCACCAGACAGAGACAAAGACAGTGACTCACCAGACAGACAGACAGTGACTCACCAGACAGACAAAGACAGTGACTCACCAGACAGAGACAAAGACAGTGACTCACCAGACGGAGACAGACAAAGACAGTGACTCACCAGACAAAGACAGTGACTCACCAGACAGAGACAGACAAAGACAATGACTCACCAGACAGACAGAGACAGTGACTCACCAGACAGACAGGTGACTCACCAGGCACAGACACAGACAAGTGACTAACCAGGCACAGACAGGTGACTGACCTGACGCAGAAAAAGACAGGTGACTCACGAGGGCACAGACAATGACAGGTGACTCACCGGGCAGTCCCCGTCGGGGTAGTTGTCTGGAATGGTGAGGGTAAAGCGCAGAGCACAGCCCTCGTACAAGCCTTGGCGCAGAAATATCACACCATTCCACACCAGCGGGGACTTGGCTGACGGCATGACATACACGCCAGGCAGCTTCTGCTTGTGGAGCTGGTTGCTGTGATGGACGAACAGGGCAAAACCAAAAAACCAATAAGACTACAGTCAAACGCATCCTACTGCACTGCAACACTAAGTACTTACTGTGGTGCCCCTCTTTTAAGACGACCAGAAAAATCAGGCAAAAGTGTTCTTAAAGGAGGAGTAGTCCTTGGTCTGGGCTTCATTTAGATGGGATGAAAGAGGGGTGGTTTTTCATCAGGGTGATCTTTTAAAACATGCATGCTATGCACAAACCAACCCAGAATATGGAAGAAACCCTCACAGCCTGAACACTGAAGGCAAAAATGTCCCGAAGCTGAACTCACAGGCCATACCTGCCCTACATTACCACATCTTGCACACACATGTTTATATACTAACACTACACAGGACACTATACTGCTACACTATCACTATTTCCAAGAGTAGTTCTTCATTGTGGCTTCTCCCGCACCAATACCACACTATATCCCTGGCAGGTTCAAGTCACCAGTACAGCACAGGATTTTTCTCCCAGTCAGCTTTCAGTGCAGACTCTCTTACAGTGTCTGTACAGCACCCTGTGTGCAATCACAGGCATCAACTTCTGTGCGCACATTAAAAATCCCAAGCGCTGGCAGCCATACCATTACCAATGTTTGGTCACAGTGACACAGCCATACTGCACACACTGACAGAAATAGGTGGCGCTGCTCTTGCAGCTGCTGTGCCTTACCCCGGTAAGGCGACCCAAATTTACCACAAGGAACAATTAAGTAATTAAATAAAAACTTTTACTAAATTGTATTACTTCCCAAGCACTGGGACTACTACTGCTACACTACTTTGGGTGAAGAGACGTGAAAAACAACAAGATGAAGGCCCAACAGACAAGCAGGCAGACGGACAAGCAGAAAGAGTGTTGATTTATTACAAAACACAAGTTCTACAGAACACTCACAACTCGGCCATCATGGAGTACTCCTGCAGAAAGGGGCCATAACCAGAGGTCCCCCGCACCGGGGGCACCTGCTTGCTGCTTCCTTTGCTCATCCTGTTCACACTGCTCAGCTCGGCGCTTGGAATGGTGGGCAGCTGGCGACCCTCACCGCCGCTGCCGGAGAGGCGCGGGGATGGCGAGGCAGAGTGGGCCTCAGAGGACTGCACACACAGCAAGGTACCTTTTTCAGCATCATCTAGAGTCCACGGCAAACTACAGGTTTAACATTACAACAGAAGGTTCCAGCCTGCTAGCCATCACCTGACGCAGCTACAGCCAATCAGAATCCACAGATGATATTCTGCTTCAAATGCCCCAAGGGTGGTTGTCATTTTTGTCTCATAAGCTGTAGCAGAGCAACAGTGGGCAAGACTTGCAGATTCCAAACTATGGCGCATTTTCACTGAAGAGTTAGATCTTTGCAAAATCAAATTTTATTTTCTAAGCAGAATTTGTCTCATGTGAACAATTTCCGCTTCATTTTTTTATTTTTAACGCTGTTCCACACTGATGTATTATATATATATACAATCTATCTACATATAATACACATATATTATGTATTAATCATACTAAAATATTGTTTTAATCAAAAGCATGAAAAAAACTGGAGCATCATCTGCTTTGAACAAACGAGCATGAAGCATGACCTAAAAAGTTTTTTACTACCAAGTGCACAGAAATATCTTGATTAGCTCAGGACTCCTCATTTTTTACAGCTATATGGGGTAGACTCACCCCAATCTTGCAATTTAAAAGGTGTTTTCATCCCTGACTCTTCAAAAAATTGTAACTGATGTCTTTTTGTGTTTTTTATATTTTTGTTTGTTTGTCTGTTTGTTTTTTATTTGTTTTATTTTGAAGTTCATGTGTCAGTTTCCCATTTTTAAGTTTAACATGAATGCAAGCATCAAATTTGGAATCAAGAAAGATTGTGTACAGGTACATACAAAGGTTGTTCCAAGCTGCGAGTAGGGCACTATGAACTATCAACTTTCTATGGAGATTTTGCATATCAACTCAGTGCTGCTTTGCCAATTTGGTGTGCAGATTAGCCATGCCTTTATACCACTGCGATAAACATACACATAATGTTCCCATTCATTCAAAGCTTGTGTGACTGGATAACATTTCAGTTTCAGACAGTTAGTAGACTTCATAAGGGTAGAGTCATTGGCAGCTATTTTCTCAAAATCTAACCAGATTCTTCCAAAGTCTCCTTTCAAAGTGCCTGGCTCACTGAGTTTGACTGGCTGCTTTTTGACAGAGAGACCAAGACAATGAAGTACCTCTGTGTCAATGTCAAGTTGTCTTTGTGTTCCAATAAACCTGGAAACACACATTTCCAGCATTGTGGTGAACTTGACTTTGTGTGTGGGTGGGGGGATGGATGTGTGTGTGTATGTGTGCATGAGTGTATGTGTGTATGTGTGCATGAGTGAGTGTGTGTGTGTGTGTGTGTGGTGTGTGTGTGTGTGTGTGTGTGTGTGTGTGTGTGTGTGTGATGGAAAGGCATGATCTTGAACACATATTTTGTACTTCATAACTCATAACACTACCATCCCTCACAACTGACACCCTTTAACTCTTCATAACGTTGGTAAACCCACACCTTGGCGTCTGACTCTGAGTCATCAAAAATGGGGAGCCCTGTCCCAGTAGAAGACTGAGAACCCAAGTAGCTAAATCTGGCAGGAGAACGTTCGTCTGATGCAGGCTCACTGTCATTGAAGATTGATACTCAAACACTTCTTCATCAATATAAATTATCACAGGTAGTATGTACAGGTTTAGGGATCTTCCTCTTCTAAGTTCCAGTTCTATAAATGTTAGTGACCTCCTTCATTATATTGAAAATTATGTCACTGTAGGGGGTTGCTGGGCAGTAAGGACACACACACACACACATACACACAAAACACACGCACACACACACTTGACAAACGATACAAAGTGAGTTTTTTTCTTTTCACGTCTCCGACGATACAAACCTCTGTTGAAGAGTCCTGGGCGCTAGACATCATGACAATATCAGTAGCTGCTGTTAAATCGGCTCGCAGGTCTACCAACACGCCCGTTTACATCTGAAACAAGCAGAAAACTTGTTGAAAACATGCAGAGCACTTGTCGAGATTAGTGAGAAGCCCAACTCGATGCATTCTTCTCTCTCGAAGTCGAACCAAACAGTAAACTACCAAAACTCTGCATTTAGTCCTTCTTTTTTTTCAAACTTTAATTAATCAGTAAATAACACAGCACATAACAGCACACATTACCTTCGATGGAAAGAATGATGAACTGATAATGTGATAATGCAGTCTAATTGTTGACAAAGTATGTAACTCGTCTTGTCGACAAGCCTTGCCCTAGGTAGGTTGCACTGCCATCTGCATCAGGGGGGAATCATTCTGTGTGACATTTCCGAACAAGGGGAAGTTATTGGATCAATGATGGCGGACGCCGGAGACAGTCTGGTGGAACTACTGTTTTTTGACACTTTTTCACACGAAAACACCGAGGTTTGGTTCCGCGTTATTTCTTATTTACTTATGCGGGTTATTTTGTACAAATAATGCGCATGCATTTTAGTGAAATTGATGGAAACTCCCTCGATGATCGGTGTAGATCTACATTATCAAATAATATCATGCAGTAAACGAGATATAACAATATTTCAAACATCGATTTCGTTGCTGTTGAATATATATTATGGGTTTAGATTTGACGATTTTCCCTTTGGTGGGTAATTCACAGTTATCGGTAAACCTGATTATTCTGCTAATGTAGTGAAATGCAGCGCTTATTGTTCTGGAAAAAGTTGACTTAATAAGTTTCTACGGCGAGTAGTCGGAGTACTAGAAACTAAAGTTCTACTATAGTACTAAGAAATAGGCTAAGATCAGTAAGATTCTAAGAAAGTTTAAATTTTTGTTATCTGTAGCAGACATCGCTAGCATCCAGGAATCTGGTATTGGTGCGACGGATTGGGATGCACAGCTGTGGTGGTGGTCTGTTGGCGCTTTGCCGAGGCCGGGGCCGTCTCAGCAGAAACTAGAATAGTTACGTACTGTACAACGTACTGAGTGGACTGTGTTGTTGTCTAACTCTAAGTGGTTCCACTTCCAGGCTATGATCATTCTTGGAAAGGAGTGGGCACCTGTATTGTTTGGTATTAAACTATTTAAAGTGTGTTCAAGTAATCTAGAAATTCTGTTTCTAGTTTTGGGTATTTAACTTGGCTAGGCCTAGGAAAAGTCCTGAGTTTAGAACACAAATACCGTTTACTAGTACTTACTTAATGTTACTAGGGTTATGCTTTTTAATTAAATAGTAAGAAATTACCTGTTTTTCATGCCATATTATACCAGTGCCATTAACAACTAAAGCCATTAGGCCATCTTTTGGCAAAAAGTGCATAAAGGATCAACTGTCACTAGTGTCATTGTCACCGCATCAAAGCCAGGATTTGCAAGGGTGGAGATCTTGGCCCCCCTTGTTTTTACTGCTTGGTCACAAAATGGATCTCACAATTCCACAGTGATCTATGCTTTGATCTGGCAGCCAAATAATTGCATTTACCAATTTTGCAATGATTACTTCTGTACTTGCGGCGTCTTGCCTCTTTCAATTTCACTTGTCTCTTGTTTTCCCTCTGAACAGCTTTGAACAAAACTAAGGCTGTTCCCATGGAAAAAAACACATCTGTAAAGGAAGCAAATAAAGAAGTGATAGTCTGAAATATTGGGGGGGGGGGGGGGGGGGGATGTGAAATTTTACAAAATTGATGACTGGTTACTAACCCTAGCCCTTTAGAATTGTCAGATCCATTTTTCATCTGAATCAGCCAAAAATGAGGTGTCTGGGGTGGGGGGGGGGGGTGATCTCCACCTTTGTCCAGGATTTGAACCCACACTATCTACTTTACCTGGATTACCACCACAGCATACCAATGTGAATGTGGCCAGATCTTAGTTCAGTGGTTAGTTACTAAGTTAGTGTGGCTCAACTCCTGGTTAACGGGAAAACATTTATGAACAAAATATCCATTCATATAATATATCATTATATGTGTTGACATTATTGAAAGAAGAAGAATGTTTAGCATAATAGCAATAGTCAGAAAAATTATTGTCACTACTCCCAGTACATTAATGGGTTTTTTTGGGGGGTGGTATCATGTATTCATGTGTGGAGTTAAAACAATAAAAGACTGTATTTATTGTAATAAAACTAATATGCTTCTTTTTTTCTTTTTTTTCTCTCCAGGAGTTAAACTTGGATCTTGTCCAGTTTCCTCACCCTGTCATCATATATGAAGTACGAATTATTCCTCTGCGTGCTCAGGTGCAGGCCAACTTGGCAGGTGGTGTCAGACTTGGGTGAGTCTTGTCATGGTGGCGTCATTGTCGGTGGTGCTAGTGGTGTAGAGCTGACACTTTAAGAACTGGCACAAACACATTCAAGAGCAAGAATATATCCTTTTTTTAAAATTCCTCCGTGTGCGAGCTCAAAGTCACAGCACACAATGTTACTGGTCTGTGGCATGACTGCAGGCAATGTTTGTGGCAAGGATAGGAATTACTCATTTACTAGGTCTAGGATTTAGGATAAAGACAGTTGGTCCTGTCTTGTGTGGTGCTGTTGCAGCCAGTCGTTGCACAGACAACAGTCTTCTTCTTTAGAGTGGGAAGCCACCTTCCATTGAGCAAAAGCTGTTCAGAGATTATGCTGCACAGTCAGCGCCAGCTAGCATTGTAACATGATTTTATGTAAAATGCATCAGATTTTCATTTTCGATGCATGTGAGTAATTGTAAGTGAGGTAACTAGTAATGAGGAAACTCCCGTTGTATGGTCATGCCTTTCTCTTGCAGTGCTACCAACCCTTCTGCCTTTAAGCTGGAACTGTTTGTCAACAACCTGACTCGTCCTAATGCTGCCACCTTTGAGAAACTTGGCTTGTGAGTGCTCAGCACCTTCACGTCATTAGATCCTGGCATTGTGATTGTACACAGAATGTGTTTTGTCATATTCAGATATTGATAGTCTATAGATCTATTTATGTCATTGTGTCAGAGTGGATTTTAATTTAAAATACAGTGAATATATATATATCCAGTCTTAATTCTTATGACACGATTGACACATTGAATTTGGCAATCTTATTGTTGTACTCAAGAGAGTAATATCTCATCATATCAGCTGTCATCATATGGATCTGTATGTGTTCAGCAGTGCACACAGCATTGCCTCCATGGATCATATGGTCTGATATGTATTCATCAATGAGTTAATTGATTTAATAAACCTGTCAAGATATAAATTTTGCACCTGTCAAGATATTAATTTTGCAGTAGACATTCTCAGAAACAGCTTGCCTAGTTATAGTAGTTTTACATGTTTTGTTGTATAACTTGATACTGATTATTTTCTGTTACTTTTTGACAGTGTAGCAGATCTTATCCACTGTGAGCTAATGACTGAAAAACAGTACTTATGTAGGAAATATTATGCTTAAAGTTAATCACACATAATAATAATGAAATTATATAATGCATGAACTTGTTGTATAAAAGAGTGATTATTGACATGTGGGTGACATGATGTGATGCTGTGTTTCAGGCTAGACTACAAAGAGAACACCAACATTCAGCTGAAGCCAGAGGCTGAGGTAAACCACGCGATAAAGATCTAGAGTGTTATACCATGCCGTGTATTGTGCAGTTCAAAACATCATTCTGTCAAGTTTAAAAAAAGGGGGGGGGGGGGGGGGGATGTCATCTACAATTTTTAAAAATATCGGAATCCTTTTCTCTATGCTTCTGTTCACATGAAATGTGGATACAAACAGTTGTTACTTAGTTCAGTTCTAAATGGTGGATGAAAACTGTTTTGTGAAGAGCTGGCGCAGCAGGCATCTTACTCTGAATTAATTACTATCATTGTATCATGGCTAGTCAGAACCTGTCTCAGTGTCACTTCTCGGGTACCAGCCTGGTGTTGAACAGCTAATACAAGTGATGTCTTGGTTAAACACTCAAAAACCTGTCTCGCTGTCACATTTCAGGTACCAACAGATGGCCTGGTGTTAAAGGGCTAGTACAACTAGTGTCTTTGTTAAATGGCCCATCAAAACCTGTCTTGCTGTGATGTTTCAGGTACCAACAGATGGCCTGGTGTTGAAGGGTTGGTACAACACAGTGACAGTAGCCATCTATGGCTGTATCACCTCTGCCAAGCCAGCTAAAACCTCACCACCTCCACCACCGCCACCTAGAAAAGTTCCAGGTGAGTCCACACACTTCACTTGCAGAGTCCTGCGTTTAGCATCAGGAGATCAAGTTGTGATTTTCTTATATATTTTATTTCAGTGCTGCATGACAGACTGAAAGTGGGTGTTGTTGCAGCACAACTTTCTGTTAATTCTGGTTCCCGTGGCAACACCAGCTGATGCTGCTCTGCCACTGAGCTACCCCCACGCTCCCAGTGTGCTGCCAGAAACATTTCTATTTCCTGTGTTCCCAATTTTTGACAACACCACTACCACACTGTTGCTGCACCACTGCTGCATGGCCAGCATGGAATCACATCTCAGCATTTGGGATTGTATAAAGAAAAAACACCCCGTACAATGGCACTTGTGATGTGAATTCAGCTTTTAAAGAAAATATCTGCATTACTGCTGTGGGTCTGCCTTTTTGGATCATTAACAGTTCCAAGCAAAGAGAACTGAGTGGTACCTCTTTTCAGATCGTTTACATCCATTCGGGGGCCTCTGTTGTACTTGTAATCCAGTGTTGTGCCTTTCTGCTTTTTATCTTAATCAGTTTTACTTCTCACTAATTTCAGGGTCTTGGGCTGTTTTTGTTTGTTGTTGTTGTGTTTTTGTATTGCCTGTGCTGTGCGATGATGCCAGACGCTTTGTCCCGCAGAACCCCGCCATGAAGTGCGGCACGAACCTGCCATGACCGAAGAGGAGCTCTGCAAGTCGGCGCCGACCACCCAGCACCCGCTGGACTTCATCCAGCTGAAGCTGCAGCAGCTGCAGCAGAGGTACACCCCACAGTCCACCCCGCCTCCCAGCGCCCCCCCAGCCGCCACAGTCACCACCGCCCCCAAACCCGTCCAGCTGCCCAAGGCCGCGGGGCCAGCGCCCTCCTCGCGGGACCTCTTCAAGCCCTTTGAGCAGCTCCTGCAGCCCCACCCCAGAGAGGCTCACGATCAGCGGGAGCCCAAGAGGGAGTACACGTTCCCGCCAGAGCCAAAGGAGCCGTACGATGCTCGGGAGAGGGAGCCAAGCCGGGACCCCCTGGAGGAGAACCGATCCCGCGACTCCCGGGACAGGGAGGAGTGGGGAAGCCGCCGGGACCGGCGGGGGTCGGCAGACAGCCGCGACAGCCGGGACTACCCTGGCTCGCGGGAGGGCTCGCAGGACTCCAGAGACTTCCGGGAGAGAGAGCGCAGCCGCTACAGGGAGAGGGAAGAGTTTGAGCTGGAGAGGGAGAGAGAGAGAGAGCGGGAGAGAGAAAGAGAGAGGGAGCGGGAGAGAGAGCGGGAGAGAGAGAGGGAACGGGAACAGTGGGAGAGGGAGAGGGAGAAGGAGAAAGAACTGGAGCGGGAGAGGGAGAGAGAGCGGCTGGAGAGGGAAGAGCGGGAACGAGAGCAGCGGGAGAGGGAGGCCTGGGAGAGAGAGCGGCTGGAGGAGCAGGAGAGAGAGAAGGCTCAAAAACAGAGGGAGCTGGCCTGGGAAGCGGCGCGCCCTCGCACCCCACCCATGCCAGAGACCGGAGGGTCACCGGAGAGGTCACAGTCACGGTCGAGGTCAAGGTCGCCTGTGGTGCACGATTCCCGGCCTCCGGAACCACCGATGCCACCAGAGGAGGAGATGGAAGTGGGTGATGTAGGTACGTTGTGTTGTCACGCTCGGTGAAGAAAAATGACGTGAGTACTGTTGTGGTGTGTTTACAGTTGTTCATGTGTTGCACAGATACCCATGTTTATGGTTCTTTTGCTTAATTATTCCCAGAGATGTGATCGTCTGTTGAGCGAAGTAACATCAAATGATTGTTCATTCCTTCAAAATGACAATTTGGATGCCACACACCGTAGAAAGTAAAACAAGATGGACATGAAGCATTGGCACTGAGGGGGCAGGCAGTAAGTGACAAAAGCTACACTCTTGGAGGCTCTCTTGGCTCCTGCAAGGAAGGAGCAGTCAATGTGTGCATGCCTGTGCCAGGGAACTGCGAGGTTAGGAGACGGAAAAAGGACAAATTCTAGCTGATGTCACCAGCAAGGAGAGCACACTAAAGCAAAACAAATTCTCCGCAGTAGTGCAATTCAGTTGTCTTTCAAGTAATGCCATAATCTCTTTGAACACCCTGTCTTGCTACAAATTCTAGAACTATATATGGATTTGATCAGAGATGGGAAGGAGATGTCTTTGTCTGGGTCCCTGGCCATGTGGGCATTAGGGGTAATTCAGCTGCAGACACTGCAGCTAAAGATGCCCTTGCTGGCGACACCTCGGTGGTGCTCATCCCATTCTGACTTAAAATCACGTGCCAACAAAAACATATATATTAGAATTGTGGCAGGCGGAGTGGGATGAGTTCCCACGAAATAAATTCCATGAAATATTCCCAGTATTAAAACAATGTGTTGTCTGTCCTCGGACAAATAGAAAAGAAGAAACTGATAGCCTGACTGCACATTGGCCATTCTTTTTATTACTCATTCCTTTTTATTGAAGGGCTGAGGAACCGCCAATGTGCATCGGTTGTGATGAACTTTTAACTGTTAAACATATTTCACTTGCTTGTTCAGATTTGGTTAGAATCAGACAGAGCCACTTTACTGCTCAGTCACTGTGTGAGTTGTTTCAGGAGATTTTGCCTGACAAGATTTTTAACTTTTTGAAAGAGATCAATATTTGGGGGGAAATTTTAACTTGAGATCATTTTTGGTTATGTTTGTGTCTTACTCCCCTTTTTAAGTATGATTTTAAAATTGTACATATACCAGTTTTAACAAATACACTTTAAAAAAAGGAATATATGATGACAAACTGTGTATCACCCTGATATAACCTGCACTGGTTGACTGGGCATGAAACACCAGCTTACTTACTTACCGCAGGAAAATGGAAGTTCACATGATGTTATGAACTGAATACTCCGTCACTGGGCATGGAAAGGGTTATGGGAGTTGAAATTCAGCCGAAGATGAAGTGATTCAAAAAAACCTGTAACACATTTCCATTGTAGGTTTCTTAAATGTATGATTCTGTCAGGCAGATTTCTTTCTGAAATCAGTACTTGGTGGTCCCAGTGGCTGTCTGTAAAGAGCTTGCCTTCTCAAAACTTGCTTTGTCCAACAAGGACAGTAGATTGAAACAAAACCCTAAATCCAGGATGCTTATAGTATTGTTTTGAAATGTTCCTTTGGTTTTATATTCAGTTTCTGAAGCGAATCTCACAGGACTGTCTACATGCAGTAATAATAAAAGGGAATTTAGAGAGGGCTTACAGAGACTCAAAGTGCTTTGCAGCTTAATTAAAGAAAAACTTGCAACTCGCAAATACCCATACAAATACAAATACACACAGCAGTCACAAGTCCTGCTTTGCCATGTTGCATGCGCTGCTTCTTTGATATGGGGCTCAAAACGTATGCGTTCACAATGCCCACTGAACAAGATGAAAGACGCCACAGGTAGCCAGCACTGTGACACTTGACAGTGTTTTCTGCATCTGGTCCTGTTAATCATCACTGAGGCAAGCAGGATTCTAGACTGAAAATAAAACCATCAGTAGCATTCTTAATTGAAAATAAAATCAGCAGAGTGTTTTAAACAAACCGAAATCTTAAAATCGTAGATTCCTTTCAAGTTTTTATTTTTGGCCTGTTTGACCGGTTGGAGGAAGACGGACTGTCTTGAGCAATACCTAGTTTGAGAAGGTTAGTTCCTTTAACTCATTCAAGACACTACAAAATGGCGCGCTCGGTTCCTGTAGACACACTGTTTTTGCCCGTTTAAAAAAAATTGTTGTAAATAAACTACTAGGAATAATACAATAAACATATACATTTAAAAAAAGCTTGGAATGTGTACTTGTCCGATTAATAATCCATAGCATCATATCGTATACCTTTCCCTGTCCCAACAGCAAAGCGGAAACTGTCCAAACACAGTTAAAAAAAGAAGAAGTTTTATTCTACTGGTTGCACAGATCCCAATGATGAAAATGAAGATGTTATTATCGCTGTCTCTCAAGTCCGCCTTGAGATCTACTGGCACAAACTCCTCGTCAGAATCAACAAAGTTCTCTTCAGAACCACTGTCCGAAAAATCTTTTAGATACGAGCCCTCATTCAGTACTAATTCCACAGCTTCCCTCACCGAGTAACGCATGTTCACTCTGCGTGCCGCCATTTTGAAACGTGCAACTTTCGTCAGTTTGACACACGTGTTACAGATGCCAAAACAGACAAAGGAACACTCAACTGGACTAAGGGTATTACCGAAAGTGTCCGAAATTGATGCAGTTAGTGTAATATAATTGCCTCCAGTCAACTCGAAAGCCGGTAAGACCATTAAAAATCTTTAATTTTTACCACGTCTAAAGATGCGGATCGTCGTCAAGCGTACTGCTAAGCTCCGTGTCTTAAGACGCGGAAAGCCGTGAAAGAGTTAAGCGTTTTCATGTCACAGCACAATGATATGGTACCTTGCTTTGTTACTATCATTTCAGACTGAGAATTCCCTGCCTATAGATTCTAGAGCTACCAACAGTTAGGAGTTGTATGTGCTTGTAGGGTAATTCGTGCTGGCAGCCATTGCTAAGAAAGTGTGTCTCTGATTTCCAGGTGAGATGCCAGATGGAGTCAGGAGATTGTTTACCTTGCATGCTTTTCCTCAGCAGGGGCTGTCACAGCAGTTCATTCTCAGCAGATGGTGAGCTTCAGGTAACCCAAGCTTGTATGTTTCAGAGGGTGGGGTGGTTGGAGACGTTGAGATGTATGAAAATCTGTCTGAGAATTCTCCCCACGTTGAAGTCGCCTTGGAGCCCGAGGGAGCTCAGGTACAGCCTTTCTCTCTTTACCAGTGTAACCCACCAACCTCACCAACTTGGGTACAGCCTGTCTCTCTTAATCAGTGTAACATACCAACCTCACCAGCTTGGGTACAGCCTTTCTTTACCAGTGTAACCCACCAACCTCATCAGCTTGGGTACAGCCTTTCTCTCTTTGCCAGCATAACCCACCAACCCCCAGCTTGGACAGTGTCTTCTTGCAGAAACCACCAAATAGCTTGGTACATCTCTTGCCGTAACCCAGTCAGATACACTTGGTCACTGTCTCTCTTAGCATCAAGCCAAATCAAAACCCGCCAAATCATCTGTACGTCGCCTTCCTACTGCTCACGCCTAGAACACACTCACACACACACACACACACACACACACACACACACACCACACAACACACACACACCACACATTATCTCTCTCTCTCCTCTCTCTCTCTCTCTCTCTCTCCTCTCTCTCTCTCTCTCTCCATCTCTCTCTACTCTCTCTCTCTCTCTGGACAATATTTAAAAAAAGTGTTTATTTGAAAATAAGACATAGTGGATTGCTGGTTTTTTTCTTGTGTATGCTGATCGTAACTGGTAAATTACCAGTTAACACAAACCCTGGTTCATTGAGTTTTCACATTGAACTATATAGAGGAGCATGTTTTGAAAGTGGTTGCGAAGGAGTGGCCTCCTTGATGACGTATTTAAAAAAATTTTTTTTTTGTCTTTTGGGAACCAATCAAGCAAAATAAGAGCCAGTATGTGTGACTGATTGCTGGTTTTTTTTCTTGTGTATGCTGATCGTAACTGGTAAATTACCAGTTAACACAAACCCTGGTTCATTGAGTTTTCACATTGAACTATATAGAGGAGCATGTTTTGAAAGTGGTCGCGAAGGAGTGGCCTCTGATAAGACGGTACCTTACCAGAGATGCCTTTGTAGTTAACCAGCTCCAGACTGTACAAGGACTGCGACATCAGTAGCCAGCAGCACTGGTTTTGTTTGGAATGATTGGTTTCCCGCACATTTTGACACAACTCACTCTTTGTTGCAGGAGGAGGAGGATGGCTATGAAGACATCTCCTCCGATGACGAGTTGAATGATGGGGAAGAGGCGGAGCTTGTCACTGTAAGTGTAAGTAACAAATCATTTCTTTTTGTCTTTAATCATTTACTTTCCTTTTGATCTCTGCCATTGTCTTCTCTCATGAGGAGCAGCCACGATCATCATGCTTGTTATTCCGCTGCTAGTGTTTGTTGTCCGTGTGTTTCCATGGTACCAGCTCTTAGGCCTTCTCTTGTCCAAAGATCTCTTGAAGGAACACTGGTGGTGTCTACTGTCTGGAATCTCGGGGCTGTCATCTGATTCCTCTTTCCTATCTCCTGTCTTGTTTTTCTCCCTAGTCCTGTTGCTCATTTTGTCTCTTTTCTGCTAATGGTCCGTTCCCATGCCTGTTTCAGAAAATTCTTCAATATTTTTGTGTTGTATTTTGTTATGAGAGAGGCTTTTCTCCATGGCCCATGCTCAGCAACAAGGGGGTGGTAGGTAGGGGGGGGGGGGTGCAGCTTGCAGCCATTGTGACACTGAAATTTTCTGCTATGCATTAACAAATCTAAAAAATCCGTCCATTCCTTTTTTTATGTTTTTCTTGAACCCTTTCACTGCTATGCTTGCTGCACCATTACTCAGAAAACAATAAAAGTGCCAAATTTGAAACCATTAAGGCTTTTTTGCCTCCTTCACGTCAGCGCCAAAAAGGATTTCTATCAAAATGCACGGTATTGACAGTGAGAGTTGTTATAGGACCGTCATTGTTATAGGACCGTCATTGTTATAGGACCATCAAATATACAATTTGCCGGTGTGTATGTGTGCACTTTTCAGCCCAGAAATTTTACAGGCTGTGACAGTGAAGGGGTTAATCTGGTATCAATAAATCTGGGGTCCAAGCTGAGGTGGGCTGGACAAGGATTTTTTGGCGATTTAACGTTAATCAATAAATCAGTTGTTCTGGCGTTGGATGCTTTTCTGTTTTGTTGCATACTGATACAAGCACTCTTGGAAATTTTTAGCATGGGTTTGGCAGCATTTCATTTTCACAGTGTTAGCTTTTTAACAGAAATCATGCATTTTTAGTGTGTTTCATGGACACATGCTGTGTAATGAATTTGAATTGTTTTTGCTATATTATGATTCTTCTTTTTGTTGATAGAATATTACACATTCTATTCTTCTTTTTATCTGCAGAAACTGAAGTGCTTGTCAGGGGCCATCTGAAAGATATATGATCCCTTTCCATATCTATGTTTACTTTTCTCTCTCTGTAAAAAATACATTGGATTTACACTTTTCTTTTATTGCACAGCAAACCATGGAGTTCTCAGAGGACCTGACAGAAGACACCTGGTCCTTTTCCACATCCATGTTTAACCCTCTCCAGTGCTACCTTGTACCTCTTGGGGTGAGTGTCCTTGTCAGATAAAGTGATCTCATGGTCCTTTTCCACATCCATGTTTAGCCATCTGCAGTGCTGCCTGGTACATCTCAGAGTTAGTGTCCTTGTGATATAAAGTGATCTCATGGTCCTTTTCCACATCCATGTTTAATGCTTTGCAGTGCTACCTGGTATATCACAGAGTGAGAGGCCTTGTCAGGTAAAGTGATTTCCTGGTCCTTTTCCACATCCATGTTTAACACTTTGTAATGCCACCTGATACCTCTTGGGGTGAGTGTCTCTGTCTGGATATCTTTCATTAATCAGTTTATCATTTTTTTAGTGCACCCCTTCACCCCAACAAGAAAGGAAGGAGGTGAAGAAAAACAACAACAGCCACACATGCAACAAGCAAAAAACCTACCTGTCAATAGAAACTGAGTTCAGGGTGATGTCTGAGTGCTTGGGAAAACCCATAGGCCCTCCACCCTGTGTCCTAGGACTTTTGCCAGTGCTGTCTTTGAAATAGTAGTTCCAACGAATGAAATCGCAGTTTGAATCACCAATTTCCCCTATGGGGACCTATTGTATTATGTTGCTCCTATCCTTCAGTTTACCATTTTACTCATCTAAAGCAGTTTTTCATGATGGTCACTGGCAACGTAAATGCTTGTGCATTGAACTTTACTTGCTTACTTCTCCTTTTGTTTGTTTCAATTTCATGATATTGTTTGTGACAGATGTTCAAAGACCCATCCCTGACAGCGTACGAAGTGGAGGTGTCTGTGTACTCCCAGATGTCTGAAAAAGAGAAGCAGAGACCTGCGGAGGCCCAGGGGCTGCTGGCCATCATCGAGCAGTTCTCCAAGGCTGAACGCACCGAAAAGTAAGGCTGGCCACTGTCGCTGGTGTAGCCGTAGAATTTGAGTTCAGTGTTGCTTCACGTCCACAGGGAACGTACAGACTATTAGGGACGGGGAGCCCAGGACGGCAACCTGGACTTTCACACAGCTCCTGAGCTCTGACAGTTCAAGTTCAGTGTTGCTTTACGTCCACAGAGAACGTACAGACAATACATTTGGGACGGGGAGCCCAGGACGGCCACCTCGACTTTCACACAGCTCCTGAGCTCTGAGGTTGTAGAGCACACGTAAAGCCCATTCGTACCAAGTAACTCTGAGTGAGTTGCTTCCTCTGGCCCAAGTAATGCTGGGGCTGAAAGGAATAAAGTGTCTGGGTTGGGGCAGGGGAAAATCAGCAGCAGTACAAATCCTTTGACTGATAACATTGCAAAAATCTGAAACAAGAATGACTGCTAGCATTCTAAAACAAGATCCAAACACATATAAGGTTCAAAAGAACACTGTTCATTAGGACAAGACAAAAAAGCTGGTTTTGTCTTGGCCTAATAAATAGCGCTCTTTTGAACCCTTCAGGTATTAAACCGCAGTTTTACCATCACTCTCTGGCACAGATTTCACTTCTCCTCCCCGGTATATTCAGAATCAGTTCTTATCCATCGTTTGAGTCATCTTCTTCAGGCTTGCAATCGTTAGCCATGAAAAGCATAATCCAGTATGTCCGAAAAGTAATCTTTATTTGACTGACCATTGTGTTTTCACTGGTTTGAACGTCAAGACAATGCAAGAGGAAGTGACAGGGTTCTTTCCCTTCATCAGAAGGCAGTTTATTTTAAAACCAGTTTCAGGTTGGCTGTTTATCAAGACACGCTGCAGGTGGTGTGAGCATGCTGCGATGAGCAGGGGTTTGCTCTGCAGTGCAGAATGTGTTTAGAGAAGGACTGGTTTTTGCCATAGTTTTTGCGTTTACAGGCTTTTCTTCCGCTTGCATAAAACGTGTTTAAATCACTGTATGCATGTGTGACATGTCATGTTTATATCACCTTGTGTGTGTGAGATGTGTTCATATCAATTTATTTGTGTGAAATGTGGTTAGATCACCAGATATGTGTGGCAGGTCATGTTTAAATTACTACATCTGTGTGAGATGTGGTGTTTAAATTACTGTGTGTATGAATAGTATGACGTCATTGTCACCATGAATGTGTGTGTCGGATGTGTCTATATCACCATATATATTATATTTGTGTGAAATGTGTTTGGGTCTCCAGATGTGTGTGGCAGGTCATGTTTAAATAACTGTTTGTCATGTTTAAATCACAATATCTGTGTGAAATGTGATTTTTAAATTGCCGTGTGTGTGTGTGTGTGTATGCCAGGTGGGTGAGCGGCCTGGAAGCAGTGGCACCATTGTTGAACAAGGGCCTCTCCTACCTCCTGCATGTCAGCAAGAAAAAACGTACGTGCAAAAACTTCTGTTGCCCTCCTCTTTCCCAGCACAAACACGTTATAGGCAGTTTGCAACCACCCCATGTTTTGTTTTGGGTCAAAATAAGCTTCAAAAGGCAGCTCTTTGTCCATGTGTGCAGATTATGTACTGTTGCCCTTTTTCCACACCTTTGTGTTTGTCGCTATTTCTCTCGTTGTCAGATTGATGGATTTTGTCGTCTTTACCGGTTTGCATTCTGTCGTACTGTTCGCTGTAAATATGCAGTGTTTTCTGAAGGGTAGGCCACTTTGCAAATTTGCCATTGTCATTATTACTGCTGGTAAGGTGTGTTTAACCCGTTCAGTACCAGCTGTACTTGTTGCTCTTGTCTTCACAACCAAGTACTCATGGATTCAGTATTCATCAGGACTAAATGAGTGACCCAGTGTTGTATGTGTATGTTTTCCAAGGTGTGCTAAATGTGCTGGTATAGTGGGTTCTGTAGAGTCAGAGGAAAAGGCTGTGAAAGTCAGGCCTGAATGAGTTAACCAGTGTTGGGTGTGTTTCGCCAGGTGTTCTGGACATGCTGGTTGTCGGGCCTGAATGAGTTAATCAGTACTTGCTGGTTGACTGGATCCTGGAGGATCAAACTGATGGGGGAAAAAAAACATGAAACAGATGGGCCTGAATGAGTTAACCTGTGCTGGACATGCAGGTTGATAGGGCTGAATGAGTTAACCATTGTCCTGTGTTTTCCCAGGCATGCTGAACATGCTGGTTGTCAGGCCTGAATGAGTTAACCATTGTCCTGTGTTTTCCCAGGCATGCTGGACATGCTGGTTGTCAGGCGTGAATGAGTTAACCATTGTCCTGTGTTTTCCCAGGCGTGCTGGACATGCTGGTTGTCAGGCATGAATGAGCAAACCATTGTCCTGTGTTTTCCCAGGCGTGCTGGACTTGCTGGTTGTCAGGCGTGAATGAGTTAACCATTGTCCTGCGTTTTCCCAGGCGTGCTGGACTTGCTGGTTGTCAGGCGTGAATGAGTTAACCATTGTCCTGTGTTTTCCCAGGCGTGCTGGACATGCTGGTGGAGTGGACCATGGAGGGCCTGTGTGAGGAGAAAGCCATGCAACAGCCAGAGGCCCCCTTCAAGGTCAGACACCTCAAGATGGGCATCAACTTGGCCACCGCTCTGCTGACCTGCGAACCCTCCGTCTCCATGACCCTTGTGGTGAGTCTGGGCGGCAGGGCATGGGTGCCAGTGAACTGGTCATGTGATTTACAGTGCCAGTGAACTGGTCATGTGATTTATAGTGCCAGTGAACCGGTCACATGATTTACAGTGCCAGTGAACTGGTCATGTGATTTACAGTGCCAGTGAACTGGTCATGTGATTTACAGTGCCAGTGAACTGGTCATGTGATTTATAGTGCCAGTGAACCGGTCACATGATTTACAGTGCCAGTGAACTGGTCATGTGATTTACAGTGCCAGTGAACTGGTCACATGATTTACAGTGCCAGTGAACCGGTCATGTGAATTACAATGGCAGTGAACTGGTCATGTGATTTATAGTGCCAGTGAACTGGTCACATGATTTACAGTGCCAGTGAACCGGTCATGTGATTTACAGTGCCAGTGAACCAGTCATGTGATTTACAGTGCCAGTGAACTGGCCATGTGAATTATAATGCCAGTGAACTGGTCATGTGAATTACAATGCCAGTGAACCGGTCATGTGAATTACAGTGCGTGTGAACTGGACATGTGAATTACAGTGCCAGTGAACTGGTCACATTACTTACAGTGCCAGTGCCAGTCCCATGGTAGCGGAGCAGTGTTGGCCTTGCAGCAGTCTATAAGTTATACCCAGGTTAGCGTTTAACCCTTTTTGACCAGGCTACAACTATTGCCCTAACACTAATGGCAGAACCGTGGCTAGGCTACAGCTGTGGTTGTTGTGAATGCCGCCCCCCCCCCCCCCCCCCCCCCCCCCAATCCTACCCCTCCCCCACCCCTTGCCCCTACTTTCTGATTGTGAGAGGCAGTCTTCGGATTCTTCCTTGCCACCGTCACCATCCCCAGTGTGCGTGCACTTTGCAGACACTGTGTTCTGCAGCTCTTTTGCTGCAACTGTTCTGGTGAGAGTGGTGATATTTTGTATATGTATGGTTTTGTATTGACTGATGGTTTTGTATTGACTGATGCACATGTGTGTGTGTGTGTGTATGTGTGTGTGTGTACATGTATGTGTGTATGTGTATGTGTGTGTGTGTGTGTGTGAACAGACAGCCGGTGTTCAGTGTAAGCTGTTGGACCTGCTGGAGTCCAAGTTCATGGCCTTCAGCATTCGCCTGCTGATCCTGAAGGCCCTGGACGCCTCGCTGCGCTTCCCCAATGGCGTTCGCTGGTTCCTGGGCTCCCACCCACAGCAGGACAAGGACAAGGACCAGGTCACCACCTACCAGAGGATCGTCCAGCTCATGGCGAAGAAACAGGTGATGGATGGGGAGGGGTCTGTGTGTCTCGTTGTCAGGGGTTTTGTTGTTGGTGCCTTCTCCTTTTTGTTATTTTTACAGTGTTTTTGTTGTTTGTTTTTATTTGGGGGTACAGGGGGTGGGGGTACTCCTGGTGTTTCATGGGTTTTTTGATGGGGGGGGGGGGTCAATATTGTGGCTTTTGAGAATTATTGTATGGGATGTATACTTTCTTTTTTTAATTGTTTTATTTGAAACAGTGATTTTATTGAAAAGAAAAGAAGAAGAAATCCATATGCTTTTATTTTGTTTCATTTGCTGACATGAATAGTGAAATTGTATACGATTTCTGACTGTGTGTGTGTATCTTTGTGTTTCAGTTGGCGCAGGTGATGATGGGAATGAAGAGTCTGCTGCGGAAAGCTCACACCTATGAGACTTTCATGAAGCTGAGGGCTGCTATTGATCAGTCAGTATCAGTCTTCTTCACTGCCTTATACTTTGTTGCAAAGTGAAGATTGCCAGGATTTACCGAGTGTATTGTAGTATGTGTATGCTTGTCAGTTTTCTTTTCCCATCCAGTGTTATTGTTTTCATTGTGTATAGCCAGGGTTGTCATCAGGGCACCCATGGTTAGGTCATTGTGGGCAAGTGTTTGTTGGGTCATTGTGGGCATCCATTGTTAGGTCATTGCAGGCATCCATTGTTAGGTCATCGCAGGCATCCATTGTTAGGTCATTGCTGGCATCCATTTTTAAGTCAATCTCATTGTGGACATCCACAGTTAGATCACTGTGGGCATTTAGCCAGCCAGTGGTGAACAGATGGTCCCCACCAGCCATTTCCTGCATGGACCTTGATGTCTTTCAGTGTCCTCGACTCCCTGCCCTCCGTGGAGGAGGAGGACACGGCCCAGAAAGCGGCCGGCAGTGAGGACAGGGACGAGGACATGGAGCACCCGGAGACTTGTTTCCCTGTGGAGGAGGAGGATGTGGACAAGATCGTGGCCTGCCTGGAGGAAATCCACAGACTCTTCGCCTATCCGCAGCACCTCATCGTGAGTGAAGTTTGGGGGCCTCCGGTTGCATGCAGCTCTACTTCGCTCTGTCTTTACCTAGTGCTGTTTTGGGTGGCACAACCCATCTGGTCTGATACAGTTTTGAGTGGCACAGCCCATCTGATCTGATGCTGTTTTGGGTGGCACAGCCCATCTGATCTGATGCTGTCTTGGGTGGCACAGCCCATCTGATCTGATGGTGTCTTGGGTGGCACAGCCCATCTGATCTGATGCTGTTTTGGGTGGCACAGCCCATCTGATCTGATGCTGTTTTGGGTGGCACAGCCCATCTGATCTGATGCTGTCTTCGGTGGCACAGCCCATCTGATCTGATGCTGTTTTGGGTGGCACAGCCCATCTGATCTGATGGTGTCTTGGGTGGCACAGCCCATCTGATCTGATGGTGTCTTCGGTGGCACAGCCCATCTGATCTGATGCTGTTTCGAGTGGCACAGCCCATCTGATTCATCTTGGTGGATGCAGACAATATAACTGACAAAGCTGTGTCTTCACCTAATGCTGTTTTGGGTGGCACAGCCCGTCTTGTTGATCTTGGTGGATGCAGACAATATAACTGACAAAGCTGTGTCTTCACCTAATGCTGTTTTGGGTGGCACAGCCCATCTTGTTGATCTTGGTGGATGCAGACAATATAACTGACAAAGCTGTGTCTTCACCTAATGGTGTTTTGGGTGGCACAGCCCATCTGATTCATCTTGGTGGATGCAGACAATATAACTGACAAAGCTAGGTGATGTTTATCATCTGTGTCTTCACCTAATGGTGTTTTGAGTGGCACAGCCCTGATTCATCTTGGTGGATGCAGACAATATAACTGACAAAGCTGTGTCTTTACCTAGTGCTGTGTTGGTGACATAGCTACTGATTCATTTTGATGGATGCAGACAATATAATAACCGACACATGATCTAGGTGATGGCAGCCCTTGGGTTTCTTAGTGACTCTGTTTAGCCATTTTCTGATTAATTTGATCAGATCTTTGAAAATGTTGTGGACTTCATGCAGCTTGGTTTGAAATACTGACAAGTCTGATATCAGATGGACAGTTTTGAGATGCCAGCTGAAATAGACTGAAGACAGATGCAGAAGGAAATAGATGGCACACTGTTTGAGATGTAGCTGGTTTGAGATGCAGAATTTCCTACAAGGGAATGAAGTACTTAAAAACAAAAAGAAATGAGATTGACTGGTCTTTGATATGCATAATGACCAGTCACACAGAGATGAAAACAGTTTTTATATCACATGCTGTCATGCATGTTTTGTGTTTATGCTGAGGAAAAATGCTTTTCAGTGGGGGGGGGGGGGGGGGGGGGGCTGTTCAATATAGATTGCATTGTTGCGATTTCTCTTTCAGAGTCAGCCAAAAAGTTTGCTTCCTGTGAGGTGCCTGTCTGAGAAGTCTAACGTCAAACCTGATGACGCCTACCCTTCCCTCTTCCGTCTGGCAAATTATTGGTCAGTGCTTCCACCCCCCCCCCCCCCCTCTCTCTTTGTCTTTGGCTCCTCTCTCTCTCCTCTCTCTCTCTCTTCTCTCTCTCTCTCTCCTCTCCTCTCTTCTCTCCTCTCTCTCTCTCTCTCTCTCTCCTCCTCTCTCTCCTCTCCTCCCCCCTCCCCCCTCTCTCTCTTTCTCTTCTCATCTCTCCTCCCTCTCTCTCTCTCATCTCTCTCTCTTCTCTCTCTCATCTCCCCCTCTCTTTCTCTCATCCCCCCCTCTCTTTCTGTCTCTCATCCCCCCCCCCTCTCTCTCTCTATCTCTCTCTCTCTCTTCTCTCTCATATCTCCCCTCTCTCTCTCTCTCTCATCTGCCCCCCTCTCTCTTTCTCTCTCTGATCCCCCCCCCCCCCCCACCTCTCTGTTTCTCCCTTTCTCTCTCTCCCTTGTTCCCTTTACCTACCCATCCTTTCATCTTTGTCCGCCCCATATGAGTAGTGACCGTTGCTATTACAACATGTGTTTTTTTACAGCACTATTCCAACTGAGCATGCATAAGTCTCACTGAAGGCGGATTTTTTGTTTTCTGGATGCAGTCGGCTGCTGGAGTGCCTGTTCGTGCTGCTGTCGACGGGAGCCATGGCCTCGCAGTCCTCGGTCTTTGTCGTGACGCGACGTGTGATTCAGACGCTGCTGCAGTCACAGGAGGGGCTGCTCTTCCTCAGCGCCCGCCCAGACACCACGAACGGCATCATTCGCTCCCTCGTCCAGATGACAGTAAGTAGCGTGCATGGGCATGCCTGGGGGGGGGGGGGGGGGTGTTATAAATTCTTGATACGAAGTATTGACTGCTTCATGTTTTGGACATCATGCTGTCTGGCATTTACAATAAAGAAAAGGCAAAATAAAATGAACTTAATAGTGTTCATTTCTTATTCAAAATGGGGGGGGGGGGTTATAAAACAAATTTAGACTGCCTTTCAGTTACAGCTGGTTTTCTGTAGGATGGTGACTCAAGTTTCCATGGGAGGAGATCCTAACGCAACAATGAATTGTAAGAAATACAGATAAAATGCCCCACCAGTGGAAATACGGGCACATTTCTGACCCACTTCCGTCTTTGTTTGGCATTCCCTTTGAGCATGGAGTAGCTGAGTAACAACCACAGCAGCCATCTCCCCAGGTAAGGTACCCCATGTTCCCCCCCGAGAGAAAGCCTGAAGCCAGTGAAGTGTGACCAAAGCAGTACATGGTGGCTACTGTAGGTGCTGTTGCAGGACGAGACGTGTGAGGAGTCTGGGGAGGACATGATGGCACGGCAGCTGGGGCTGGAGATGGTCTACCACCTCTACACTCTGCAGCACGTCGACCAGCTCCTCGAGTACCACAAGAAAGGTCGGCGCGCTGCACAGCACTACACCACACTACACTTACACTGAAGTGCACTGCACTTTACTCCGTGACACTGCACAGCGCTGTACATCACTACATGGCTGCATTGCACTACATGACAGCTTAACCATGCACTACACTGCATGGTAGTGCATGACACTGCTCTACACTATGTTGCATTCCACCTCATGGCACTGCAGGACACTGCCCTGCACTACATGACAGCACTATACTGCACTGCATGACACAGCACTATACTGCACTGCATGACACAGCACTATACTGCACTGCACGACACAGCACTATACTGCACTGCATGACACAGCACTATACTGCACTGCATGACACAGCACTATACTGCACTGCATGACACAGCACTATACTGCACTACATGACACAGCACTATACTGCACTGCACGACTCAGCACTATACTGCACTGCATGATGCTGCACTACACTGCACTGCATGATGCTGCACTACACTGCACTGCATGATGCAGCACTATACTGCACTACATGATGCTGCACTATACTGCACTGCATGACGCAGCACTATACTGCACTACATGACACTGCACTGCATGACACTGCACTCTACTGCATGACAGCACTATACGGCACTGCATGACACAGCACTATATTGCACTGCATGACACAGCACTCTATTGCACTGCATGACACAGCACTCTACTGCACAGCATGACACTGCACTATACTGCACTACATGACAGCACTCTACTGCACTACATGCACTCTACTGCACTACATAACACAGCACTATACTGCACTGCATGCACTCTACTGCACTACATAACACAGCACTATACTGCACTACATGACAACACTATACTACAATACATTGCACTGCACTTCATGGTACTGCATGACAATGCATTGCACTGCACTACATAACACTAAAGAATACTGCACTACGCTACATTTCACTGCACTACTCACTATACTGCACTACACTACATGTCACTGCACTACACTACATGGTACTGCTCCTCGCTATATGACACCTTAACCCTGTACTACATGACATTGCACTGCTCTTTATGGTACTGCATGACACTACACTACACAGCACTGCACCACATGGCACAGCACTACGCAGTACCACAGGATACTACACTAAGCTGGTTGACTATGCAGGTAGAAGAGAAGGGGATTGGGGGGGGGGGGGGAGACTGGTGAGAAGACCTGCCCCATTCATGTCTCTAAAGTCCAAGTTCATTCCATGTTTTGCTCAGTTGGAGACGCAGTGAAGATGGACGACCCGGAGCCGCTGGGCATCCTGCACAGCTTGTATTCCATGACCTTCACCTCCGGTCTGCGGGACTGCGTGATGGGGCGCCGCGCCATTGCCCACGTGCTGGGGCTGGCCAACAACTTCAACGCCCTGCTGCCCTTCATCCAGCCCTCAGGTAACGCTGCCCTGGTGCTTGGGGTAGTAGTATCTTGGTGTTTTATGCCCTGTCAGCCAGTACGGTTAGGGCGATTTGGGGGTGGGTGGGAGGGGACGGGGATTTCTGGTCACTTGCCAAGAGCAATCTGGTATGGGAAGATTAGTACACTACCCAATGGCTCGCCTTTGTGATTTCACATAACATGATTTCTATCATCACGGAGGGGATGGTTTCAGAGACTGGATACAGGTCGCTGTTCATGGGGCTACACTGTGGTGATTTCACATCACGTCCCGCTCTAAACGTCATGTTCTACGCTCTCAGGGGATGGAGCCAAAGATGGCTCTTCGCAAGTCTGTGTGCTGGGGCTAGGTTGTGTAATGCATCGCCATAGTGATTTGATGTATTTGATTCTGTCCTTCCAGGAGACGATGCCAGAGACACAGCTCAGCGTAAGTCGGTGTGCTGGGGCTACACCACACAGCTCATCACCATGGTGATCATGCACGCGGAAGGCACCCAGATCATTGAGAAGTTTGGCAGCCTGCTCCTAGCCATCAGCGAAGATGGTGAGTGCAGCACGTAATATGCTGTGGGCACACAACTTTCACATTGTCAGGGGAAAAGAAGAAAAAAGTGCAACAGAGCTTGATGTCACACCTGTGCAGCCTGTCTAGGTGGGACAGCTTGTCTAGGTGGTACAGCTTATCTAGGTGGTACAACTTGTTTAGGTGGTACAGCTTGTCTAGGTGGTACAGCTTGTCTAGGTGGTACAGTTTGTCTAGGTGGTACAGCTTATCTAGGTGGTACAGTTTGTCTAGGTGGTACAGCTTATCTAGGTGGTACAGTTTGTCTAGGTGGTACAGCTTGTTTAGGTGGTACAGCTTATCTAGGTGGGACAGCTTATGTAGGTGGTACAGCTTGTCTAGGTGGGACAGCTTATGTAGGTGGTACAGCTTGTCTAGATGGTACAGCTTATCTAGATGGTACAGCTTGTCTAGGTGGGACAGCTTATCTAGGTGGTACAGCTTGTCTAGGTAGTATCTAGGTGGTACAGTTTGTCTAAGTGGTACAGCTTGTCTAGGTGGTATGGCTGTCTAGGTGGTACAGCTTGTCTAGGTGGTACAGTTTGTCTAGGTGGTATGGCTGTCTAGGTGGTACAGCTTATCAGGGTGGTACAGCTTGTCTAGGTGGTACAGCTTGTCTAGGTGGTATGGCTGTCTAGGTGGTACAGCCATCCTCCCACCAGCAGTTGTTTCAGACATGATGATGTGAGAAGTTCATGACATGCTGTAGATGCATAAGTTTACTACCTCTGTTGACAGGTGCCAACGCCAGCAAACTTTCCCAGCTGCAGGACTGGCTAGCGCCGGTCAAGAAACTGTCCAGCTTTGGCGTGGAGGAGGTGGCTACCATGGCTACCCTTCTCAAGACTTACGCTGAAG
This sequence comes from Alviniconcha marisindica, assembly GCA_018857735.1. Taxonomy (NCBI): domain Eukaryota; kingdom Metazoa; phylum Mollusca; class Gastropoda; family Provannidae; genus Alviniconcha; species Alviniconcha marisindica. The sequence continues at coordinate 119,423 of JABMCL010003406.1, read as the reverse complement.
ATGTGTCGAAAATGTCACCCAGTCTCATCACAGTTCTGCGGCTCCTTCATAACCTGGCTATTCCACCGCAGTATCTGTCTTCACTGGCTGACGGTGGGTTTGTCTGTCTCATCACAGTTCTATGGCTTCTTCCCAACTGGGCTATTACCCCCCCACCCCCACCACATACACACTGTCTGTCTTCACTGGCTGACGGTGGGTTTGTCTGTCTCATCACAGTTCTATGGCTTCTTCCCAACTGGGCTATTACCCCCCCACCCCACACATACACACTGTCTGTCTTCACTGGCTGACAGTCTGTTACTCTACCTGTCTGTCTGTCTGCATGCCTTCCTGTCTGTCTGTCTGATCACCATGCTACGGCTTTGTCTTTTGTCAACCTCGTCATGTTGTAGCGTCAGCTTGATAATCTGGCTGCCCACCTCCCCCTTCATACACATGCGTGCATGCACACACACACACACACACACACACACACACACACACACACACACACACACACACACACACACACACACACACACACACACACACACACACAAATGCACATACACTGTATTTACTGCATGCACTTTTCTCTCTTCTTCTCTCTCTCCTCCTCTCTCTCTCTCTCTCTCTCTCTCTCTCTCTCACCCCCTCCCCCTTCCTGGTGTATTTTCAGAGTTTTGGGTATTTTCCAAGTGGTGCTGTGTTATGTACTTCAGAGTTGTTTTGTGTATTTTCAGAGTGGTGCTGTATTGTGTATTTTCAGAGTGGTGCTGTATTGTGTATTTTCAGAGTGTGCTGTATTTTCAAAGTGGTGCTGTCTTGTGTATTTTTAGATTTGTTTTGTATATTGTCAGAGTTATGCTGTGTTGCATATTTCTAGAGTTGTTTTGTATTGTCAGAGTTGTGCTGCGTTGTGTATTTTCAGAGAAGAGTTGTTCGGTTTTGTGTATTTTCAGAGAAAAGTTGTTCTGTTTTGTGTATTTTTCAGAGAAGAGTTGTTCTGTTTCGTGTATTTTCAGAGTTCCCTGTGCCGTTGCATCACAACTATGTGCTGGTGGAACTGTTCAGTGCTGACTGTTTCCCTGTTCTCATCAACATCCTGCAGGTCAGTTCCCACTCTCTTGTTCACAGACCTCTTTAGGCTGATCTCTCTGCTCTTTCTAGTCACAGAAAAAAAGTTGGTGGGAGGTCCACAGTTTCATCTGCTGTCAGCACTGTGTTTTAAAGTACATTTCATTGCTACAGGTATGAAATATGTAAAATAAAATAAAAGAACTCACACACATATACACATACACCCCCCCACACACACACATTCACACACACACACACACATGCTACAAATCTATGCATTACTGGTGATAGGTTTAAATGGGATGCATTTATCCTTCTTGGAAGGTGATATTTAATTGCAGTTCTTGGTTCTGTTACAAAGAGATAAAGACATTTGGTTGAAAATAATCATAGATGAGACCGGAACCATTTTATTTTGTTTGGCACAAAAAGCATGCGAGTTGGGACCTAGTTTCCAAGAGCTGTGTTTTCCTCTGCAGAAGCTCAACGAGTCCCAGCTGAAACCATGGCAACAAGGGCTGCCCCAGTCCCTGGATCACTGGACCATGTTTTTTGCCGCTGTTGTTCCGGCTCTGGCCATCGTGCGGGCTACCATGTCCCTCATCATACATGCCAGGGGATCGGAGGTAGGTGTTGTCATTGGGTCTGCTAGCCACACACCCAACACCCAACACCTCAGAGGTAGCTGTTGTTGTCATAATCCCTGCTAGCCACACACCCAACACCTCAGAGGTAGGTGTTATTGTCATAATCCCTGCTAGCCACACACCCAACACCTCAGAGGTAGCTGTTGTTGTCATGATCCTAATCCCTGCTAGCCACACACCCAGCACCTCAGAGGTAGGTGTTGTCATAATCCTAATCCCTGCTAGCCACACACCCAACACCTCAGAGGTAGGTGTTGTTGTCATAATCCTAATCCACACTAGCTACACACCCAACACCTCAGAGGTAGGTGTTGTTGTCATAATCCTAATCCCTGCTAGCCACACACCCAGCACCTCAGAGGTAGGTGTTGTTGTCATAATCCTAATCCACGCTAGCTACACACCCAACACCTCAGAGGTAGGTGTTGTTGTCATAATCCTAATCCCTGCTAGCCACACACCCAGCACCTCAGAGGTAGGTGTTGTTGTCATAATCCTAATCCCTGCTAGCCACACACCCAACACCTCGGAGGTAGGTGTTGTTGTCATAATCCTAATCCCTGCTAGCCACACACCCAGCACCTCAGAGGTAGGTGTTGTTGTCATAATCCTAATCCCTGCTAGCCACACACCCAGCACCTCAGAGGTAGGTGTTGTTGTCATAATCCTAATCCCTGCTAGCTACACACCCAACACCTCAGAGGTAGGTGTTGTTGTCATAATCCTAATCCCTGCTAGCCACACACCCAGCACCTCAGAGGTAGGTGTTGTTGTCATAATCCTAATCCCTGCTAGCCACACACCCAGCACCTCAGAGGTAGGTGTTGTTGTCATAATCCTAATCCCTGCTAGCCACACACCCAACACCTCAGAGGTAGGTGTTGTTGTCATAATCCTAATCCATGCTAGCTACACTCCCAACACCTGAGAGGTAGGTGTTGTCATAATCCTAATCCCTGCTAGCTACACACCCAACACCTCAGAGGTAGGTGTTGTTGTCATAATCCTAATCCCTGCTAGCCACACACCCAGCACCTCAGAGGTAACTGTTGTCATAATCATAATCCCCATTAGCCACACACCCAACACCTCAGAGGTAGGTATTGGCTCCTAAAAATTTACAGGTGGTCTGAAAAAGAGGGGAAGTCCTTGGTGAAGGGTTTACTTTACCTTTAGCAAGATTCCTTTATCAAGGCTGTGTGAAAAAACCCTCAACAGCACAGTGTGTTTGATGGGTGTCCCTGGCAATGGTGTAGAATGCCAATAAGTTTGTCCATGCAGTCATCTTGAAGGGTGCAATTGGAAGTGTGGAAGATTGGTGCCATAAAAAAATCATCATTTATTGTTATTTATTGTTATTGTTATTTATTATAAGTTGTTTTCTAATCTTGAACTTTTTTCTTCTCTCCATTTTTCAAACCTTTGTTGTGGTAATAATTATTATTTGCATGCCATGAACTGAAGCGGAAAAATATTTGACCATGTTTTGGACTGTCTGTTTGTTAAGTTCAAGGACATGACGTCTGAAGTGGTGAAATATTTGACCACGTTTTGGACTGTCTGTTTGTTAAGTTCAAGGACATGACGTCTGAAGTGGTGAAATATTTGAACATGTTTTGGACTGTCTGTTTGTTAAGTTCAAGGACATGACGTCTGAAGTGGTGAAATATTTGACCATGTTCTGGACTGTCTGTCTGTTAAGTTCAAGGACATGACGTCTGAAGTGGTGAAATATTTGACCATGTTTTGGACTGTCTGTTTGTTAAGTTCAAGGACATGACGTCTGAAGTGGTGAAATATTTGACCATGTTTTGGCCTGTCTGTTAAGTTCAAGGACATGAAGTCTGAAGTGGTGAAATATTTGACCATGTTTTGGCCTGTCTGTTTGTTAAGTTCAAGGATATGACGTTGCTGCCCACACTGCTGGAGCTTCATACTGTGGTGTGCTCTGTCCCCAGCTCCGCTCTCTACAGCTCCGAAACTCTCAAGGTACGCCATGACTGGCTTGACAGTGGCTAGCGCTGGTAATCCTGTGTAACCAACTGCTGTGGGTTTGACTCCTGGTTGAGGCAGGGTCAGGGGACTTTTTTTCAGTTCTACCGAATCAACGCATGTGTGGACTTGTCATTGTCTGTCACTCCTTGATCAGATCCTTATGCACGTTAAAAATCCTGTGCCCGCCTTTAAGTAAGAGGCTGTGGCTGGTATTTATTGCCCAGTCATTTGAAGAAGGAGAAAGCCTGGTAGCTGCTGGTGTGAGAACACAACCAAAATGGCCTGATGGCCAATATGGCCTGATGGTCACAGTGTGAGAACACAACCAATATGGCCTGATGGTCACAGTATGAGAACACAACCAGTATGGCCTGACAGTCACAGTGTGAGAACACAACCAAAATGGCCTGATGGTCACAGTGTGAGAACACAACCAATATGGCCTGATGGTCACAGTATGAGAACACAACCAGTATGGCCTGACAGTCACAGTGTGAGAACACAACCAATATGGCCTGATGGTCATAGTGTGAGAACACAACCCATATGACCTGATGGTCACAGTGTGAGAACACAACCAATATGGCCTGATGGTCACAGTATGAGAACACAACCAAAATGGCCTGATGGTCACAGTATGAGAACACAACCAAAATGGCCTGATGGTCACAGTGTGAGAACACAACCAATATGGCCTGATGGTCACAGTGTGAGAACACAACCAATATGGCCTGATGGTCACAGTGTGAGAACACAGCCAGTATGGCCTGATGGTCACAGTGTGAGAACACAACCAATATGGCCTGATGGTCATAGCGTGAGAACAACCAATATGGCCTGATGGTCACAGTGTGAGAACACAACCAATATGGCCTGATGGTCATAGTGTGAGAACACAACCCATATGACCTGATGGTCACAGTGTGAGAACACAACCCATATGGCCTGATGGTCACAGAATGAGAACACAACCAATATGGCCTGATGGTCACATTGTGAGAACACAACCCATATGGCCTGATGGTCCATTGTGAGAACACAACCCATATGGCCTGATGGTCAGTGTGAGAACACAACCAATATGGCCTGATGGTCAGTGTGAGAACACAACCCATATGGCCTGATGGTCACAGTGTGAGAACACAACCCATATGGGCTGATGGTCACAGTGTGAGAACACAACCAGTATGGCCTGATGGTCACATTGTGAGAACACAACCCATATGGCCTGATGGTCACAGTGTGAGAACACAACCCATATGGCCTGATGGTCACATTGTGAGAACACAACCCATATGGCCTGATGGTCAGTGTGAGAACACAACCCATATGGCCTGATGGTCACAGTGTGAGAACACAACCCATATGGCCTGATGGTCAGTGTGAGAACACAACCCATATGGCCTGATGGTCACAGAATGATAGGATGATGATTGTGGCTTCTGCTAGGAAAAGAAGACTGGCCCTGCATTTTTCTGTTGTTCAGAGTAACCACAGGGTTACTCTGTGGTGAATCAGCTAACAAGGGAGTTCATTAGCACTTGAAAGACGTCACACAAGCACAACTCTCACCTGGCGTGCAAGTAAATCAAATGTACATAAACTCCACCAGAGGTACAGCCTCAGTTTTGCATCTTTAAAGAAAGACCGTCCAATTTTGTGTTCGCAAGTGCTTTTCCACAAAGACAGCATACCCACCTGCCATTCAGACAGCTGCATTGTGACTTGATGGGAAACTGTATGTGCATGTTTTATCTAATTTTTTATGTCTTTTAGGTGCAGAAGGATATCGTCGACACTCTGTTGGCGTTCACTCAGCCTGACTTCAAGTCTCAAGAAGATGAAGGTAAAAAGACTTGATTCATTAATAATGATTCGTTAACAATGAATAATGATAACCAAAGAAATAGGAACTGAGTAGTGGTTAGTTTATGATGCAAGCATTGCCCAGAATGGAAAAGCAGGATGTGAAAACAGAGCCAGTTTTCAGGACCTGCCAGCCAACAGGTACTGCAGAGAAAAAACCAAAACACCAATGAACATGCAATGTGTGACTTTTGAGTCACTCTGTATTGTATATGATGTGACAGTTATATCTCACAGATCTAGTTTTGTCATCTGCTGAAGCCGGACGATTGAATATGCACGATGCACTCTGCCATGTGTTTGTTTCTTTTTCTGAGACCTGTTTGTGTTATAAAAGCTTGTCCTCTCCCGCTAAATGTTTGAAAAATTTACCAGAAGGTTTTCTCTCTCACTTATGCACCATCAACCTGGCCCCTTCAGTGACTGAGAGTTCGCCAAAAGGAAATGATTCTTAACTGTCAAATAAAACTGGCAGTTGAAAGAGCTGTGTGTCTTATTTGTGTGTGCTGATTGGCTGATCGTGGTCTGTCATTCAAGTTTTGGCAGCACATTACATTGTCCAACATTACATGTGTTAATCTGTGTGACACTGACCTTTGGGCGATGGGATGGCTGCAGACCTTTGAGTTGTTGTTGTACCTGTTCCATGACCAGCCCTCAGCAGCAGCATGTGGACGTTGATGATGAAGGAGGTGATTCGCTACGCTGTCAAGTCCCCCTACATCTACATGAGTGGTCTGCTCCTCATCTCAGAGTTGGTGCCCCTGCCCTTTCCACTGCTGTCCAAAGAGGTCAGATCAAATGAGTGTTGTTGGTTTTTCCCTGTGGCAGGTTTTGTATGGCACTCCTGTCAGTGTAATATGTCTCTGTGTCTGAAACGGGTGCGCATGAGCTGAAAATGGTGGAACTCATTCCAGCAAACGTTCCTGGCCATTTATTTTGTCAGTGAACGTTGATTTTCCTGTTTTAAAAAAAAGGGGAAGATAGACAGACTGCAGATGTGGTATGAATCCATCAGACAATTATTCTGTTTATGAATGTTGATTGATTTCCCTGTTTTATTGAAAAAGGGGAAATAAATAGACTGTAGATGTGGTATGAATCCATCAGAGTTACAGCACTTGCAGGCAAGTAACTCTGTACATTTACATTGGTGTGGTCGAGACAGGTTGGTCAAACCAATAAAACCTGCTGATAAAGAAGTGCACTAGATCATCAGTACATGGGCAAACTTGGTTTTGTTTTTCCCATTTTTTGTGAGTGTTTGCTGCACTCCCATTAATCTGTCTTGCTGCAGTAAATAACAGCAATGTTACAGCGGATGTGTTGTGTGTCCGTAGACAGATGTGTTACAGTGGATGTTGTGTTGTGTGTCCGTAGACAGATGTGTTACAGTGGATGTTGTGTTGTGTGTCCATAGACAGAGATGTGTTACAGTGGATGTTGTGTTGTGTGTCCGTAGACAGAGATGTGTTACAGTGGATGTTGTGTGTCCATAGAGAAGTGTTACAGTGGATGTTGTGTGTCCGTAGACAGAGATGTGTTACAGTGGATGTTGTGTGTCTGTAGACAGAGATGTGTTACAGTGGATGTTGTGTGTCCGTAGACACAGAAGTGTTACAGTGGATGTTGTGTTGTGTGTCCATAGAGAAGTGTTACAGTAGATGTTGTGTGTCCACAGACAGAGAAGTGTTACAGTGGATGTTGCGCTGTGTCCATAGACAAGTGTTACAGTGGATGTTGTGTTGTGTGTCCATAGACAGAGATACATTACAGTGGATGTTGTGTGTCCGTAGACAGAGAAGTGTTACAGTGGATGTTGTGTTGTGTGTCCATAGACAGAGAAGTGTTACAGTGGATGTTGTGTGTCCACAGACGGAGAAGTGTTACAGTGGATGTTGCGCTGTGTCCATAGACAAGTGTTACAGTGGATGTTGTGTTGTGTGTCCATAAACAGTGAAATGTTACAGCAACTGTTGTGTTGTGTGTCCATCGAGAAATGTTACAGCGGATGTAGTGTGTCCATAGACAGAGAAATGTTCCAGTGGATGTTGTATATCTATAGAGAAATGTTCCAGTGGATGTTGTATGTCTATAGGGAAATGTTCCAGTGGATGTTGTGGGTCCATAGAGAAATGTTACAGTGGATGTTGTGTTGTGTGTCCACAGACAGCGAAATGTTACAGCAGATGTTGTGTGTCCATAGACAGAGAAATGTTACAGCAGATGTTGTGTGTCCATAGACAGAGAAATGTTACAGCAGATGTTGTGTGTCCATAGACAGAGAAATGTTACAGCGGATGTTGTGTTGTGTGTCCATAGACAGAGAAATGTGACAGCAGATGTGTTGTGTGTCCATAGACAGTGAAATGTTACAGCGGATGTTGTGTTGTGTGTCCATAGACAGAGAAATGTGACAGCGGATGTTGTGTTGTGTGTCCATAGACAGTGAAATGTTACAGCGGATGTTGGGTGTCCATAGACAGAGAAATGTTACAGCGGATGTTGGGTGTCCATAGACAGAGAAATGTTACAGCGGATGTTGTGTTGTGTGTCCCACAACAGCCCCTGGGGAAGGAGGAGATCTCACTGGCCGTCAACACTAGAAAGCTGTGGAGTGCTCACCTTCATCCACTGATGCCAGACATACACAACCTCATCAGTCTCCTGGCAGGTATGGTCTTCTGTCAGTTTGTGGTCTTTTGTCTGTCTGTCTATCCATCCAGTCCTGCCTGTCCATTCATCTACCTGCTGGTCTGTCTGTCTGTCTGAGTCTGCTTGCCCCCAAAAATCTGTCCATCTGTGCTTAATCTGCATGCCTGCTGGTCTGTCCGTCCATCTGTGTCTTTGTTTTCCTGCTGGTCTGTCCGTCCATCTGTGTCTTTGTTTGCCTGCTGGTCTGTCTGGCCATCTGTGTTGCCTGCCCATCAATGTGTCCATCTCTGTCTGCCTGCTGCTCTGCCCATCAGTCTGCCTGCCTGTCTGTCCATTACCATGTACAGGGAGTCTCCCTTTTTGCGGGCTGTGCCTGCTGTGCCTGTTCCCTTGTGACGTGTGTTTTCTGGGGCCCCCTGACAGTGTGCTGGTCTGCCTTGTGCTGTTGTTTCCTGCTGTCCTGTCCCTGTGACATGTGTTTGGCTGTTCCCTTTGCTGTGCCTGTTCCCTTGTACAGTGTGTTTTGGCTGTTGCCTGCTGCTGCCTGTTCCCTTGTGACAGTGTGTGTTTGGCTGTTGCCTGCTGTGCCTGTTCCCCTTGTGACAGTGTGTGTTTGGCTGTTGCCTGCTGTGCCTGTTCCCCTTGTGACAGTGTGTGTTTGGCTGTTGCCTGCTGTGCCTGTTCCCTTGTGACAGTGTGTGTTTGGCTGTTGCCTGCTGTGCCTGTTCCCTTGTGACAGTGTGTGTTTGGCTGTTGCCTGCTGTGCCTGTTCCCTTGTGACAGTGTGTGTTTGGCTGTTGCCTGCTGTGCCTGTTCCCCTTGTGACAGTGTGTGTTTGGCTGTTGCCTGCTGTGCCTGTTCCCCTTGTGACAGTGTGTGTTTGGCTGTTGCCTGCTGTGCCTGTTCCCCTTGTGACAGTGTGTGTTTGGCTGTTGCCTGCTGTGCCTGTTCCCCTTGTGACAGTGTGGTTTGGCTGTGCTGCTGTGCCTGTTCCTTGTGACAGTGTGTGTTTGGCTGTTGCCTGCTGTGCCTGTTCCCCTTGTGACAATGTGTGTTTGGCTGTTGCCTGCTGTGCCTGTTCCCCTTGTGACAGTGTGTGTTTGGCTGTTGCCTGCTGTGCCTGTTCCCTTGTGACAGTGTGTGTTTGGCTGTTGCCTGCTGTGCCTGTTCCCCTTGTGACAATGTGTGTTTGGCTGTTGCCTGCTGTGCCTGTTCCCCTTGTGACAATGTGTGTTTGGCTGTTGCCTGCTGCTGTGCCTGTTCCCCTTGTGACAGTGTGTGTTTGGCTGTTGCCTGCTGCTGTGCCTGTTCCCCTTGTGACAGTGTGTGTTTGGCTGTTGCCTGCTGTGCCTGTTCCCCTTGTGACAGTGTGTGTTTGGCTGTTGCCTGCTAGCCTGTTCCCTGCCATGACTGGTGTATGTGAAGGTATGCTGACCGTGTTGCAGGCACTGGCTGCCAGCCCTTGCTGTGCTTGCTGCGACGTGTTTGCTGGCAGATTGCCGACCTGGCCGCCCCCTCAGCCACCGTCATCGCCAGGTACAGTGCTGACAGACTGGGTGGTTACAAAGTAGATGTTTGGGGGGGGGGGGGGGGGGGGGCTGTGAGAGAGAGATGGAGTGAGAGAAAGACCATGAGAGAGACAGAAACAAAGATGGGGAGGGTGGCACAGAGAGGGGAGGGGTGGGACAGAGAGACAGAACACAAGAGAGGGAGGGAGGGAGAGAGAGAGATAAAGACAGCGACAGAAAAAACAGAGAGGTGGGGGGTGGAACAGACTGGATACAGGAGGAGAGAGACAGTGACAGTCACAGGATTTTGACCTTGGGGCTGTGTGTACCACAGGCGTCTGCTGAACAGTGATTGTGAGCCGGTTTGGCCTAGCGGTAAGGCGTTGGCTGGTAAGCAGAAGAACTTTGGTTCGAATCTGCTTCAGCTCTCCTTTCTCTTCAAAAGTTGTGGTCTGTGTACACTGTCTTCTGACTTTGCCCCTCACAATTATGAAACATTAAAATGGCTCTCATCGCTGCCCACCTTAATGCAGGATTCATTCTGGTGGTGACAGTGTAGCGACAGGTATATAATCTCCCTCTCCCCCCACCTCCATACCCCCTTCTCTTCTCCCCATTCCTAAAAAGCCTCATGGTTTCCGTGGACATTAAGCACCATGTTTACTTGCTGAACAGAGATTTTGACCTGGTGTACCACAGGTGTCTGCTGGATGTGTACCTGGAGCAGAGAGAGGTGGAAGGGCTGCCAGAGGAAGACAAGAAGGAAGGAGAGAAGGAGAAGGAAGGGAAGGAGGAGGGGGAAGGAGGGATGGTGTCGCCCATGACAACCAAAATCCTCAGTCTGATCTCCTACCTCCTGTCTCAGCCGGGCATCAAGTCTGCCATTCTACAGCTGATCAGTGCTGGGTGAGTGAGTGTCAGTGCTGGGTGAGTGAGTGCCAGTGCTGGGTGAGTGAGTGCCAGTGCTGGGTGAGTGAGTGTCAGTGCTGGGTGAGTGAGTGTCAGTGCTGGTTGGGTGAGTGTCAGTGCTGGGTGGGTGAATGTCAGTGCTGGTTGGGTGAGTGTCAGTGCTGGGTGGGTGAGTGTCAGTGCTGGTTGGGTGAGTGTCAGTGCTGGGTGAGTGAGTGTCAGTGCTGGGTGGGTGAGTGCCAGTGCTGGGTGGGTGAGTGCCAGTGCTGGGTGAGTGAGTGTCAGTGCTGGGTGGGTGAGTGTCAGCGCTGGGTGGGTGAGTGTCAGTGCTGGGTGAGTGTTAGTGCCAGGTGTCAGTGCCGGTTGAATGAGTGTCAGGGCCAGGTGAGTGAGTGTCAGTGCTGGGTGAGTGAGTGTACCCTCCACTCAGACCTTGACCCACATATTGTTGTATATTACCATATGCGCAGGCCGCCAGAGAAGTATGCTCCACCCAATCAGACCATGACCTGCATAACATTGTTGTACATTACCATGTGTGCAGGTCACCAGAGGAGAAGTACAAGACCCTCCTCACGTCATTGGTACAGACCATGAATCATGTGTCGTCCCGCCCTCAGCATGTTCAGGCCCAGGAAGCCATCGTGGTGAGTGGCGCTGGATGCAGCACTTTGTGTGGAGCTTGCAGCTGTTGCTTTGTTGCTCCCACCCTTGTGTATGGAGCATCAGACACTAACAGTTGGTCCCACCCATGTGGACAGGGCGTTGACCATTAGTTAACAATTGGTCCCACCCATGTGGACAGGCGTTGACCATTAGTTAACAGTTGGTCCCACCCATGTGGACAGGGCGTTGACCATTAGTTAACAGTTGGTCCCACCCATGTGGACAGGGCGTTGACCATTAGTTAACAGTTGGTCCCACCCATGTGGACAGGGCGTTGACCATTAGTTAACAGTTGGTCCCACCCATGTGGACAGGGCGTTGACCATTAGTTAACAGTTGGTCCCACCCATGTGGACAGGGCGTTGACCATTAGTTAACAGTTGGTCCCACCCATGTGGACAGGGCGTTGACCATTAGTTAACAGTTGGTCCCACCCATGTGGACAGGGCGTTGACCATTAGTTAACAGTTGGTCCCACCCATGTGGACAGGGCGTTGACCATTAGTTAACAGTTGGTCCCACCCATGTGGACAGGGCGTTGACCATTAGTTAACAGTTGGTCCCACCCATGTGGACAGGGCGTTGACCATTAACAGTTGGTCCCACCCATGTGGACAGAGCGTTGTCCATTAACAGTTGATTCGTAACTTGAAAAAGGGACCTACCCTGAAAATTTGCATTTTCTGCTGTAATAAGTAGTGTTCTTTGTAACCTTCTTTACATGTTTGGATCGTCCTGAACTATATCTCTTTACTACAAGCATGAAGGGGGTTGCTGAATTTGGGCTGTCAGGACTCACAACGTTTGAGTCACTTTGACTTCAGCAGCATTTCTTTGTATGTGAACCAGAAATTTGTTTTTACATTACATTTTACACCATGCAGTTTAGTTTGTGTTATACAGCACAATGTGTAAAATACAGTTCATCTTTGTTCCGCATTCAAGAACTTTTCTCCAGGACATGACACATTCAGGCAGGCCAGCGATGATGTTTTGAAACTGTGTGGTTTGTCATTGTATCTGATGCCTTTGCGCTGTGTTTCAGTCGGTGTTGCAGAGTCTGTGCGACCAGGAGATCACGCTGGTGGCTCAGGACACCACCATGACTCTGCTGAAACAGGTCAGCTCCTTCCCTCTTTCACATGCAGCTCTGTGTCATCATCATCCTTGTTGTAATGATGGTGTCTGTTTCTACAGGACTTCTGTTTATATAGTTGGGTTTTTTTGCTTAGCGACTGTTGGCAGAATCTCTTAAATCATGCTGCTGCTACCGCTGATATGTCCAATTTTGTTTTGCAGTTAAATTAAGTTCATGAACAAGTAATGTTTAACATTTGTGGTGCATGAAGAGAGGTCCAGCATCTGCTGGGTTGTGTGTGTATATGTGTAAGCATGTGTGTGTGTGTGTGTGTGTGTGTGTGTGTGTGTGTGTGTGTGTGTGTGTGTGTGTGTATCTATCTGTCCATCCCTGTGTCTGTCCATCTGTTTCAGATAGTGTGAAGAAAAGTGTGACAGTTGGTGTAATGTGTATTAATGAGTGTGACGGTATGTGTGACAGCTATTGTGTTTGTGTATTTTGGTCATTGTGAGATAGAGTGTGACAGCTGTTGTGTGTGTGTATGTTTCAGCTGTTGTGTGTGTTTGTTTCAGCTGTTGTGTGTGTTTGTTTCAGCTGTTGTGTGTGTTTGTTTCAGCTGTTGTGTGTGTGTGTGTTTCAGCTGTTGTGCGTGAGTTTCAGCTGTTGTGTGTGTGTATGTTTCAGCTGTTGTGTGTGTGTATGTTTCAGCTGTTGTGTGTGTATGTTTCAGCTGTGTGTGTGAGTTTCAGCTGTGTGTGTGTGATGTTTCAGCTGTTTGCTGAGCAGTGTTGTGTGGTGTATGTTTCAGCTGTTGTGTGTGTGTATGTTTCAGCTGTTGTGTGTGTATGTTTCAGCTGTTTGTGTGTGTATGTTTCAGCTGTTGTGTGTGTGTATGTTTCAGCTGTTGTGTGTGGTATGTTTCAGCTGTTGTGTGTGTATGTTTCAGCTGTTGGTGTGATGTTTCAGCTGTTGTGTGTGTGTATGTTTCAGCGTTGTTGTGATGTGTTGGGTATTTCAGCTGTTGTGTGTGTGTATGTTTCAGCTGTTGTGTGTGTATGTTTCAGCTGTTGTGTGTGTGTATGTTTCAGCTGTTGTGTGTGTGTATGTTTCAGCTGGTGTGTGTGTGTATGTTTCAGCATGTTGTGTGTGTATGTTCAGCTGTCGTGTGTGTGTATGTTTCAGCTGTGTATTCAGAGGTATGTCCCCAGCTGTTGCCGTGTGGAGCACATCAGTGACCCCAGCCATTCCTACGCATCACTGCTGCCATGTGTCCGCACGCTGGTCATGCTGACGGAGCATGACTACGGCTTTTACCATCTGAAAGTGTGAGTGCCTCTGGTGTTTTCATGTTGAATGTTGCCAGACATGCTGTTGACAGCATAGCAGCAGATAGTTTGTACAGTTAAATATCAATTTGTCTCCCCTTGCCAGCTATCAGATTTGACATAAGACTTCAGATTCAAATCTTTGGACATAAGACTTCAATTCAAATCTGGTATGGATCACCGATTTAATTGCAGCGGTGGGTGCCCAGCTCAGCGGGTCCAGCCTTGGCTGTAGTGTAAATGGCCCCCTGGTCTTCTTGTGTCAGCACTTGTTCTGGTCCTGTCTGCTCTGGTCTTCTTGTGTCCACACCTGTCCTGGTCCTGTCTGCTCTGGTCTTCTTGTGTCAGCACTTGTCCTGGTCCTGTCTGCTCTGGTCCTGTCTGCTCTGGTCTTCTTGTGTCCGCACTTGTCCTGGTCCTGTCTGCTCTGGTCTTCTTGTGTCCGCACTTGTCCTGGTCCTGTCTGCTCTGGTCTTCTTGTGTCAGCACTTGTCCTGGTCCTGTCAGCTCTGGTCTTCTTGTGTCAGCACTTGTCCTGGTCCTGTCTGCTCTGGTCTTCTTGTGTCCGCACTTGTCCTGGTCCTGTCTGCTCTGGTCTTCTTGTGTCAGCACCTGTCCTGGTCCTGTCTGCTCTGGTCTTCTTGTGTCAGCACCTGTCCTGGTTCTTGTGTCCGTACTTGTCCTGGTCCTGTCTGCTCTGGTCTTCTTGTGTCCACACCTGTCCTGGTCCTGTCTGCTCTGGTCTTCTTGTGTCCGCACTTGTCCTGGTCCTGTCTGCTCTGGTCTTCTTGTGTCAGCACCTGTCCTAGTCCTGTCTGCTCTGGTCTTCTTGTGTCAACACCTGTCCTGGTCCTGTCTGCTCTGGTCTTCTTGTGTCAGCACCTGTCCTGGTTTTTGTGTCCATGCTTGTCCTGTCTGCTCTGGTCTTCTTGTGTCCGCACTTGTTCCAGTTCTGTCTGATCTGACCATGTGTCTGCACTTGTTCTAGTTCTGTCTGATTTGACCTTGTGTCGACACTTGTCCTAATCCTGACTGATCTGACCTCATGTCTGCACTTGTCCTAATCCTGTCTGCTCTGACCTTGTGTCTGCACTTGTTCTGTCTGATCTGACCTTGTGTCAACACTTGTCCTAATCCTGTCTGCTCTGACCTTGTATCTGCACTTCTCCTAATCCTGTCTGCTCTGACCTTGTGTCTGCACTTGTCCTAGTCCTGTCTGATCTAACCTTGTGTCTGCACTTGTCCTGGTCCTGTCTGATCTGACCTTGTGTCTGCACTTGTCCTAATCCTGTCTGCTCTGACCTTGTGTCTGCACTTGTCCTAGTCCTGTCTGATCTCACCTTGTGTCTGCACTTGTCCTAATCCTGTCTGCTCTGACCTTGTGTCTGCACTTGTCCTAATCCTGTCTGCTCTGACCTTCTTGTGCACAGTCTTAGCTGGTCTGATACAGTCTTCTTGTTTCTACACTTGTCTTTGTGGTCCTGTCTGTGATTACATCTTGATCATGTCCACATATGTCCTGATCCTGGGTGATTTCATGGTGTCCAGTCCAGTCTTACCTGATCTCATGGTGTCAATCCTGTCTTACCTGAACTCATGGTGACCAGTCCTGTCTTACCTGACCTCATGTCCAGTCCTGTCTTACCTGATCTCATGGTGTCCAGTCTAGTCTTACCTGATCTCATGGTGTCCATTCCAGTCTTACCTGATCTCATGTCCAGTCCTGTCTTACCTGATCTCATGTCCAGTCCTGTCTTACCTGATCTCATGGTGTCCAGTCTGTCTTACCTGATCTCATGGTGTCCATTCCGTCTTACCTGATCTCATGTCCAGTCCTGTCTTACCTGATCTCATGGTGTCCAGTCCTGTCTTACCTGATCTCATGGTGTCCAGTCCTGTCTTACCTGATCTCATGTCCAGTCCTGTCTTACCTGCTCTCATGGTGTCCAGTCCTGTCTTACCTGATCTCATCGTGTCCAGTCCTGTCTTACCTGATCTCACGTCCAGTCCAGTCTTACCTGCTCTCATGGTGACCTGTCCTGTCTTACCTGATCTCATGTCCAGTCCTGTCTTACCTGATCTCATGTCCAGTCTTGTCTTACCTGATCTCATCATGACCAGTCCTGTCTTACCTGATCTCATCGTGTCCAGTCTTGTCTTGCCTGATCTCATGGTGTCCAGTTCTGTCTTACCTGATCTCATGGTGACCAGTTCTGTCTTACCTGATCTCATGGTGACCAGTCCTGTCTTACCTGATCTCATGGTGACCAGTTCTGTCTTACCTGATCTCATGGTGACCAGTTCTGTCTTACCTGATCTCATGGTGACCAGTCCTGTCTTACCTGATCTCATGGTGACCAGTTCTGTCTTACCTGATCTCATGGTGACCAGTCCTGTCTTACCTGATCTCATGGTGACCAGTTCTGTCTTACCTGATCTCATGTCCAGTTCTGTCTTACCTGATCTCATGGTGTCCAGTTCTGTCTTACCTGATCTCATGGTGACCTGTTCTGTCTTTCCTGATCTCATGGTGACCAGTCCTGTCTTACCTGATCTCATGTCCAGTCCTCTTACCTGATCTCATGGTGTCCAGTCCTGTCTTACCTGATCTCATGGTGACCAGTCCTGTCTTACCTGATCTCATTGTGTCCAGTCTTGTCTTACCTGATCTCATTGTGTCCAGTCTTGTCTTGCCTGATCTCATTGTGTCCAGTCTTGTCTTGCCTGATCTCATTGTGTCCAGTCCTGTCTTACCTGATCTCATTGTGTCCAGTCCTGTCTTACCTGATCTCATTGTGTCCAGTCTTGTCTTACCTGATCTCATTGTGTCCAGTCTTGTCTTGCCTGATCTCATTGTGTCCAATCTTGTCTTGCCTGATCTCATTGTGTCCAGTCCTGTCTTACCTGATCTCGTGGTGTCCAGTCTTGTCTTACCTGATCTCATCGTGTCCAGTCCTGTCTTACCTGATGTCCAGTCCTGTCTGACCTGATCTGATGCCTGCCATCTGTTCAAATCTCACACGACAGTGGTTTGGAGAGCAACCCTGGGGCGTTGCCGAGCATCCTGCGGCACATCAACGAGACCTTCAGCAAGGACAGCTCCGACTGCCTGTCGACGCTGTCCACCATCCTGGAGCTGCTGCGCCTGCTGACCACCAGCTACAGCGCTGACGACGGGCTCACCCTGACCCGGACCCGAACGCTGACCCGCAGCCAGCTGACCCACATCCTGGACTGGGCCCCTGACAGGCACCACCCCCTGCAGGACCTGGAGGTGGGCTGCTGCAAGGGGTGGGGGGGTGGGGGGGGGGGGGGGGAATGAGGGAATTAATGGCATTAATACCTGCTGCAGGATTAGATGGGGGAGGGGAGGGGGGTAGCTGTCCTTTTGCAGTGACAGTTTTCCGATGAGGTGTGTCCTTTTGCATTGAAGGTTTTGGTTTAAGCAGTTTATTTACATTCATGAAACTATAGAAAATCAAAATCGTTGCCTGAGCATTAAACAAGCTAAGCTGAGGTGTGTCCTTTTACGGTGACAATTTTCTGACAAGGTGTGTCCTTTCGCAATGAAGGTTTTCTGACAAGGTGTGTCCTTTCACAGTGACAGTTTTCTGACAAGGTGTGTCCTTTCACAGTGACAGTTTTCTGACAAGGTGTGTCCTTTTGCAGTGAAGGTTTTCTGACAAGGTGTGTCCTTTCATAGTGACAGTTTTCTGACAAGGTGTGTCCTTTTGCACTGAAGGTTTTCTGACATGGTGTGTCCTTTTGCAGTGAAGGTTTTCTGACAAGGTGTGTCCTTTTGCAGTGAAGGTTTTCTGACAAGGTGTGTCTTTTTGCAATGAAGATTTTCTGATGAGGTGTGTCCTTTCATGGTGACAGTTTTCTGACAGGTTATGAAGGTTTTCTGATGAGGTGTGTCCTTTTGTAGTGAAGGTTTTCTGACGAGTTGTATCCTTTTGTAGTAAAGGTTTTGGTTTAAGCAAAGTTTATTTACAGTCATGGAAAATCAAAATCATTGCATGATTATTAAACAAGCTAAGCTTTTTTGACGAGGTGTGTCCTTTCACAGTGAAGGTTTTCTGTCGAGACATGTCCTTTCGCTGTGAAGGTTTTCTGATGAGGTGAGTCCTTTTGCAGTGACGGTTTTCTGACAAGGTGTGTCCTTTGCAATGAAGGTTTTCTGAAGAGGTGCATCCTTTCACGGTGAAGGTTTTCTGACAAGGTGTGTCCTTTCACAGTGAAGGTTTTCTGATGAGGTGTGCCCTTTTGCAGGAAATGTCCAAGGAAGAGGAGGCCCTGGAGAGCCTGTCAGAGAGCATCACTTTCGTCATGTCACTGCTTCGAGACACCAACTCGGATATCGGAACAGGTTGGTAGACAAATATCCGTTGCAGTTAGTCCTATAGGACTGTGCACTTCAACCGTCAAACTGATGTTTTGTGGCAACAGCCAGGCAGGGTTGTGCATGTATGCCAGGTGATTGTTTCGTGACTACCAGTCAACAAGTCTGGCTGGAGTATGGTGGCAGTTATCAGTTGGACTAATGTGTTGCAAGAGCCAGTCGGGGTTGTGCCTGTATGCCAGGCAATTATTTTGTGACGACCAGTCAACAAGTCTGGCTGGAGTATGGTAGCGGTGATCAGTTGGACTAATGTGTTGCAGTCATTTCTCACAAAAAAGAAACACAGCTGTGACTCCCCACCTCTCGTCCCCTCCATCTCCAAACGCATGGGGGCAAGGCAATGGGGATAATTACAAGGATCTTAAAATGTCCCTGATACAAAAGGGAGGGAGAGGTTTTCACGCCGTTGGACATAAAACCGCAGGGAGGTTACAGATAGCATCAACTATCATCGATGCAGAATAGGCTGAAATGGGCGTCGCAGAATCACGACACTTCGCTGAAGCACCAGTCTGCGCAGTGTGTTTCAATCGCGGTCCGTGTACAGACTCAGAGCATGTAGAATCAGCTAACAAAGGGGTGCAGCAGCACGAGACAGACGTCACACTTACAGCAACAACAGAGACCCGAATCGCCTGGCTTGTGAGTAGTTGCACAAGGTTTCAGGATGTACGTTTGGTGGAGTTCATGCATCTTGTGTTTACTTGTACGCTGGTAGCAGTTGTTGTAAGAGCTTACGGTCTCTTTTGTCGGGGCACTTGTTACGTGTGTCATGTCTGTTTAGCTCTGTTAATTCCCTTTGTGTGTCATTTCTGAAGTAACATGTTGTTCCCTGTCCGCTGGAGATCACAACATCAAGTTGCTGAAACTGCTGAAGATGAAAACCATGCTTTCTTCTCCTCAGGTTCAGACCAATGGGAGGTCACTCTGCCCCCCTCCATCAGCCTGCTGGAGTTGTTCGCCCAGCGCAGCGTCTACACCCTGACAGACGGCGACGATGATCGGCTCAGCGCCAATTGCTGGCTAGCCAACCCGGCTTTGGAGGAGCCGGATGCCGAGCCAGAGGTCGTCAAGTGCGACCTCCTGGCCTGGTGCAAGCGCTACCTGCCCGACCTTGAGCTGGAGGAGGAGCTGAAGAAGGACACGGAGGATCGGCAGGAGGACATCGTGCGACCCAAGCGACCCAGGTACAGGGTTCATCTGGTGTACAGATTACAGTCTGTTTTGTTACCCCACACTGGTTACCTTGGTGTTTGTTTTCTTTGGGGGGGGGGGGGGGTGTATTTCTCCTTTCTAGCTTCTCCTTTTTGTTTTTCTCTCTTTCTTTCTGTCTTCTTTCACATGCAAATGTTGCTAAAACTTGCAGTAAAAAAAATGTCACTGTTGTTTGTTTGACGTCAAGGAGTGTCTGTATGCAAGTTTAATGTGACAGCTTGTGCATTCACATCTCAGAACACACACCAGTACCACTAGTTCCCTCACTTGATTCCTTTGTGTGCCAGTGTTAGAACACACACCGGTACCACTAGTGCCCTCACTTGATTCCTTTGTGTGCCAGTGTTAGAACACACACCGGTACCACTAGTGCCCTTGCTTCCTTCACTGATAGTGTTCTGTCACATGCCAGTGTTGTATGTGACCTTGGCAACAGCAGAAATGGCCAGATTTTACTATGGGGGTGCTTTAATAACAATAACAGTATACTTTATTAATCCCATTGGGAAATTAAAGCTGTCGTTTGATCGCACAAGGAAGAACATATCTCAATAATTCTAAGTCATGAACCACACACACATACACCTCTTACGACATCGCCCCTTTCTCTCAATCTGCATACACTAATACTTAGTTATAGCACACACAAAATTACCTGGAATAATGCTTTCTCTGGTGTCAAACCAAAACGTAAAAACTCTCAATAAATAAAAATCATTAGGTTTCACACATCCCCAACCCTCCATTAGAAAGTTATCATCCTCAACAGACGTCTTGACGCATGCACACACTCAGTTAATGACTGGTATAATTTTCATATAAAAAACTGACAGGGCCGAGGGTAAAAACGAGGCTTTATAACTGTTTGTATTTGTTCTCGGAAATAAACATTCTTCCACTCCTGTTGCCACGTCTGCTATCAAAGTAGTGTCTCATTGGGTGTGTAGGGTCGTTTAATATTTACATTAGTTTTCTGTACAGTCTCTGCATCCAGAAATATCCGGTCTTGTCAGTCTGACTGATGGCATTTTCATCATGGGTGGTATTCATGTATGATCACGCATGGCATTTTTTTACATGTTTGTGTTTTGCAAAGCACCATTGATAAATATGATTCTGTTCTGGGGACAATAAAACATGCAAAGACTCTGTAATCAAAGACCAGAAGGTTGCAAATGCTGTTGAGATTACAAGCAAAGACTGTAAACCCGTAACCAGTGTTTGACCTTGTGTTTTGCAGAGATCGCCGCAAGTCTCAGGAAGTCATCAACATCAACAGGGGTCGTCCAGGCAAGAAGCCGTTTGGTGAGTCAGTCATCTTGTATCTGCTGCAAACTTCACTTTGCTTTGTCTTTCTGCAGTGGTGGGGACTGTGTGGCAAAGTTTTCATTCTGGGCAGTTCAGTTAGGAATGAGCCTTTTGGTATAATGAAAAGTCCTGTGTGATTTTTTTTCGTCCACATGAGATTTTTGACTAATTGGAGCGCATTTTTGGACACTTCCTGTTCGCCTGATAATGAACTTGGCCCCCCCCCCAAACAGTCAGCCACCATACAAAGAGTCCCGCTTTTTTTTCTTCTTCTTTTTTTACTTCGTTTTAGGTGTAGGAATGGAATACATATGATGTATGTCACATCTACCTGACTCAGCTCATGTGTAACTCAGTTTGTTAACATCCAGCATTTTTGTAAATATCAAAGATGTCTAAGGTTTGTGTAGAAGGTCTGTCACCATCCACAGTTTGTAGCATCAAGATTTGTGTGCAGGGTTGCCAACGTTGGGGTTGGTGTACAAGTAAAAGATGGGAAATTTGTGAACAGTTGTGTATTTTCTGTGAGA
Organism: Alviniconcha marisindica; assembly: GCA_018857735.1. Classification (NCBI taxonomy): domain Eukaryota; kingdom Metazoa; phylum Mollusca; class Gastropoda; family Provannidae; genus Alviniconcha; species Alviniconcha marisindica. Next base: position 98,257 of record JABMCL010003406.1, on the reverse strand, counting down.
TCGTGTCTGACTAATGTCAGTCTTTGCTTGATTGTTACATGCATACATGGACAATATTATATAGCATGTTTGGTGATAATAATGCGTTTAAGGGAGACAGATTAAACAGTTCTGGACTTTGTGACGCAAACGAAGTATTTTTTTCAGGGGCTGTTTAAGGAAGTTCTTTCAAACTTTGTTTGGCTGAAGATTGCCTGTTCATACAAACTGTGATTGCCTTCGTCCGTTCTGAAAGCTGTAGAAGAGTGAGGATAAACAGATGAGATTTTCTGCCAGTTTTGACTGCGAGTCTCGAGGCTTCAGAGCATTTGCTCTTCTTCTTGGTCAGTCTTCCGGTGTTGACTGTGAGTCTTGAATCTTCAGCGCATTTGTTCATCTTTTTTGTCAGTCTCCCGGTGTTGACTGCAGGTCTTCAGTCATCAGCACATTTGCTCTTCTTGGTCAGTCTCTTGGTGTTGACTGCGAGTCTTCAGTCATCAGAGATTTTTCTCTTCTTCTTTGCCAGTGGCTCCCATGCGAGGACGTGGCATCATGGCTCAAGGGATGATGCAGCGGGGCGGACACGACCTATTCCGCTCCCGCCCCCCCAACACCAGCCGCCCCCCCTCCATGCACGTGGACGACTTTGTCAAGATGGAGAACAACCGCAACCAGATGGAGAACACTCGCGGCCAGATGCAGCCCCCTCTGCAGCCCACACCTCCGGGGCCCGTGCCTCAGCGACGAGACAAGGTAATGTGGGACAATGGGACGCCAGGTGCGGGACGATGGGACTCCGGGTGATGGTGATCTGTTGCACAGTTTGCTTAGAGGTTTTGTCTTCAGAATTCATTTACACAACAGAAAGGAATTCCTGCACAGAAAGCCAAAACAAACTTGCTTAAGTTACCTGAAGTGAAACTATTTGGTGGTTGGTGGGGGGCATTGTTATGGACATTGTTTCATTTCACTAGCCTTATAGCAGATGGCACAGCAACCTTGGAGATTTAGCCCATTAGAAAAAAGTATGGATTAAAACAGAATTAGGTGTTTTTTGTTTTAGGACATGCAGAGAGGTCGTGGTCGTGGAGGTATAGACCGTGGTGGACGGGGTGGGTTCACCTCCAGAGGGCGCTTCTTCACCCCACCGGCCAATTACCCACGTCGTGAGTCCAGTCCGCATGGAGGGCACAACCTGCAGATGTTTCCTGGTGAGTGTTGTCTCCCTTCCCTCCATCTCCACCTCAGTGAACCCCCTGTCTTGGGTCACTCCCCCATCATTCCCCCTCTATCTCTCTCTCACTTCCCTCCCTTCTCTGTCTCTCTCTGTCTCTGTCTCTCTCCCTCTCTCTCTCTCTCTCACTCATTTCCCTCCCCTCTCTCTCTCTTGTTTTAGAATATTACTACTAATAATAATAATGAATACTTAGAGCGCCTAACCCACACAGGCCCTAAGCGCTTACACGTTCTTTACAAATACATATTGTCAAAATTCAGTGCATACAACATGAATGCACACACACACTCATGCACACACACAGACTCGCACACGCATGCGCGTGCGCACACACACACACACACACATTAGCAGTCATACTTGTTTTGATTTTTTTCTCCTTTTTAAAGCTTCTTATTTTTTCTTTCTTTTTTATTAAAGACTCCTAACATTGTCAGTATTCATTTATTGGCATCTCCAATTCTCCAGCCAGAACTTTGGGACTAAAGCAAAGTGTTAGTTGTGTTAAACGTTCTGTGTCAGGATCACTCTGAGCTGAAGTCATCTTTGTGACATGACAAACTCCCCAGCCAGAGCAGCGGGTGACGCTGGACTTGTATGTCCAACAGTTTGTACAGGTGTGGGGAAAGGGTTGCACACGCGACCGTCTCACCCAGCGTTAGACAAACCTCAGCTGATGAATGCTAGCAAGCAAACAAAGCACAACATTATTAGGTGACTGTCTTGTGTGCAGCTCCACACATGATGGGTTCGCATCGCCCCAAGCAGAACTTCCCGATGCCTCGCCAGTTCACCCGTGGTGGGGGGTAAGTTGCAGCCTGTCTGTGTCATGTTGCTGTCTTCTGTCAGCATTGTCAGCTGTAGGGTTTACAGCCTGTCTGTGTCATGTTGCTGTCTTCTGTCAGCATTGTCAGCTGTAGGGTTTACAGCCTGTCTGTGTCATGTTGCTGTCTTCTGTCAGCATTGTCAGCTGTAGGGTTTACAGCCTGTCTGTGTCATGTTGCCGTCTTCTGTCAGCATTGTCAGCTGTAGGGTTTACAGCCTGTCTGTGTCATGTTGCCGTCTTCTGTCAGCATTGTCAGCTGTAGGATTCACATCTAAAAGTGATGACTAAAGTACAGAAGAGTGCTACCCATGAAACTGAATGGACGAAGAAAATTGGTTTGTCTTTTTAGGTGTTTAGTGTTAACCTGTCTAATGTCAAAAGGTGAGAAACTCTTGGTACAAGTTGATCTGTGTGTATTCTCCCATATATATACAGAATACAGACAACCTTAATGTGTTGTGAGACAAATTTGTCTTCAGACAGGATGGCAGAAAGTATAGTGACGTCACATCAGTAATCAATAGGTCAGTCCAACATTTTCTCCACTCCCCTTCAGTAGCTCTTACTGAGGCCCTTCACACTCCCTCCATCCCCTGTCCTCTCTGTCCCTTCTCTCACTCCCTTCATCTCCTCCCCTGTTCCTTCTCTCAGTCCCTTCATCCCCCCTCCCTCTCACCCAAACTCCAAGCACTGGTTTACGACATCCTTCCTTCAACCACTGCCGTATTTAGTTACGTCATAGGGTCCAGAAAACTGTCAGCTAACGAGCAGTTTTTTGTTGGTGCTCAAACAGTAGTAAGTTTGTTACAAACAACTCAAATTATATCAGACGTTTGTTTTATAACTCACCATGTTGCTTGTACCAGCTCAAATCAAACCAAAATCATTTGAATCGAGACGGAACTCATTTTTTACCCAGGGTGGATGCGTCTCATGTTTACGTGCGTGCTCGGGCGCTAGGTTCCTTCCACAGTCTTATCAGTACTTAAACCTTTCGGAGGGCGCTGACCGCGTCAGTGGACAGCTGCGCGGAGATAAAGAGTGCCCCTTCAGTGGCGTAACTAAATCTGGCAGAGTTTGGAGGAAGGTGCCGAAAAGCGATGCTTGGAGTGTGGCACTCACCATCACCACCACAAATCCTAATTTTTATGCTCATGCACACTTACAACACACACGCACACACACACACATGCTTCACAACATTGCCATCACACTTTCAAAGAGTCTACATAGTCAGTATTTTAGCAGTGAGAGTGTTGAGAGTAGCTGACTCTTGCTGCCTTCAAAGCCTTTTTTAAAACTCACCTCTTCAAACAGTATTCTGATGAGAGATAGCCCTTTTTTGTGTGTGTATCCTTTTCAACAGTGTGCATCTTTTTTTAATGTCATGTGCATGGTGCTGTCCTGTGAGTGTATGTGTGTGTGTGGCATGTGATACTGTAAATGAGTGTGTGTACATGTGTGCGTGTGTGTGCGTGTGTTTCATTATGCTTTGCATGAATAGGTGTGTTTATTAATGTATTATTATGCCTTTGATTTTTTTGTTCTCTCAGTCATTTTGTGTAAGTATTTATGCTTTCCATACTTTTTTCTTCAAACAAAATCGCAGTAAAGCTCTGAGTGCTGAAAGTGCTTCCTAAATTCTGTTAATGGTATGTTATTTGTGTGCCATAATCATGGGGGTCAAGGTTAAGACTCATGAGTGATTTGGGTGCCTGGGGTGCAATCCAGATAGTTACTACTAGCGATACCACTATTAGTATTACTGTAGTGTTACTATTGTCCTAAGTACTACCAGTTATATTGCTGCTGCTGTTACTGTTACTAGTGTTAGTCAGCAGTGCATTCTTCTGGTTAGCACCAGTTCTATTACTAATACTGCTGCTGCTGTTAGTGTTGGTCAGCCATACATTCTTCTGGTTGCTACAAGTTCTATTACTGATACTAATACTACAGTTACTATTGGTGAGCCGTACATTTTCCTGGTTACTACCAGTTATGTTGATATTACTACTGTTACTATTGGTCAGCCATACATTCTGTTTACTACCAGCTATATTACTGTTAATACTGTTACTATAGGCCAGCCATACATTCTCCTGGTTACTACCAGCTGTATTAATAGTACTACTGTTACTATTGGTCGGTCATGCATTCTGGTTACTACCTGTTATATTACTGTTACTGTTGGTCAGCCATATATTCTGTTTACTACCTGTTAAATTAATAATACTACTGTTACTGTTGGCCAGCCATACATTGACCTCCAGCCTGTGGGTCAGTTTGTGACCATTACAGCACTTCACTCTTGGTTTGGTGACAGGCAACACAAGGCTGTTGAGGGGAATACATGGATCTTCTTTATAAGACTGGGATGGAATCACATACAGATGTAACACAACTATAAAAAATAAAAATAAATTAAACGGTGATGGAATAGTTTTGTTGTTGTTGAAAGTATGTTCTGTGTTACAATGAGATCATTGTGGTAATAGAAGGGGGAGGGGGGGGAAGTATGTGTTGTATTGCATGATTTCCCAAAGATTTTGTTTCGTCAATTCTGTCAGTATCGCCCTGATATAACCATACCGGTTGACTGGGCGTAAAACACCAACTTACTTACTTAATTACATTCTGTCTGTGTGTGCGTGCGTGTGTATGTGTGAAGATGCTTGCGTTACATGCCTTTGCTAATACTGCTTAATTGGTTATGTCATTCTTTCTGTGCTTGTGTGTGAATGCGTGAGTGTGTACATGTGATGGTGCTTGTTATGTATGCCTTTGCTAATACTGTTTGATTGGTTAAGTCATTCTTTCTGTGCTTGTGTGTGAATGCGTGAGTGTGTACATGAGACGGTGCTTGTTATGTATGCCTTTGCTAATACTGTTTGGTTAAGTCATTCTTTCTGTGCGTGTGTGTGTGTGTGTGAATGCGTGAGTGTGTACATGTGATGGTGCTTGTTATGTATGCCTTTGCTAATACTGTTTGATTGGTTAAGTCATTCTTTCTGTGCGTGTGTGTGTGTGTGTGTGAATGCATGAGTGTGTACATGTGACAGTGCTTGTTACATATGCCTTTGCTAATACTGTTTGATTGGTTAAGTCATTCTTTCTGTGCGTGTGTGTGTGTGTGTTGAATGCATGAGTGTGTACATGTGACAGTGCTTGTTACATATGCCTTTGCTAATACTGTTTGATTGGTTAAGTCATTCTTTCTGTGCGTGTGTGTGTGTGTGGTGAATGCATGAGTGTGTACATGTGACAGTGCTTGTTACATATGCCTTTGCTAATACTGTTTGATTGGTTATGTCATTCTTTCTGTGCGTGTGTGTGTGTGTGTGAATACATGAGTGTGTACTTGATGGTGCTTGTTATGTATGCCTTTGCTAATACTGTTTGATTGGTTAAGTCGTTCTTTCTGTGCGTGTGTGTGAGTGTGTACATGTGACGGTGGTTGTTATGTATGCCTTTGCTAATACTGTTTGATTGGTTAAGTCATTCTTTCTGTGCGTGTGTGTGTGTGTGTGAATGATGAGTGTGTACATGTGACAGTGCTTGTTACATATGCCTTTGCTAATACTGTTTGATTGGTTAAGTCATTCTTTCTGTGCGTGTGTGTGTGTGTGTGAATGCATGAGTGTGTACTGTGAGTGCTTGTTACATATGCCTTTGCTAATACTGTTTGATTGGTTAAGTCTTCTTTCTGTGCGTGTGTGTGGTGTGTGTGAATCAGAGTGTGTACGTGTGATGGTGCTTGTTATGTATGCCTTTGCTAATACTGTTTGATTGGTTAAGTCATTCTTTCTGTGGTGTGTGTGTGTGTGTGTGTGATGCATGAGTGGTACGGTGATGGTGCTTGTTATGTATGCCTTTGCTAATACTGTTTGATTGGTTAAGTCATTCTTTCTGTGCGTGTGTGTGTGTGTGTGAATGCATGAGTGTGTACGTGGATGGTGCTTGTTATGTATGCCTTTGCTAATACTGTTTGATTGGTTAAGTCATTCTTTCTGTGTGTGTGTGCGAATGCATGAGTGTGTACATATGACAATGCTTGTTACGTATGCCTTTGCTAATACTGTTTGAATGGTTAAGTCATTCTTTCTGTGCGTGTGTGTGTGTGTGTGAATGCATGAGTGTGTACATGTGACAGTGCTTGTTATGGATGCCTTTGCTAATACTGTTTGATTGGTTAAGTCGTTCTTTCTGTGCGTGTGTGTGAGTGTGTACATGTGACGGTGGTTGTTATGTATGCCTTTGCTAATACTGTTTGATTGGTTAAGTCGTTCTGCACCCAGACTGGACGCCCACCCTGGGGCCACACTTCTGGATCGCCATGGAGGCCGGGATAATCGCTTCTCCCCACGTGGAGGTCGAGGGTCATGGTTCGGAGGTCAGAGCAAGGACATGGGGCCAGGGTACGTTGATTGCTTTCAAACATAGGCTGATGTTCATACTAATTGCTGATGATTTTAAATTTTAATTGATTCATTTTAGATCATGTCCATGATTCTTCCTCTCTCTGTCCTTGGTTTAAACCAGTTTGAGAATTGGACAACTTTTGATCTACTTAGTCTTTAAATTACATGTAGATGGTCAGTATTTTATACACTTTGACACGTAATGATGAAATGGTGTGAAATTTTGTAACACAAAACAACTTTATGTGTGTGCATGCCTGCATGCATGTGTGTTTGTTTGGGAGGCAGTGGATTCCGAAACAAGAACCTGTTTTTATCTTAAACGCATGTGTTAAGTTTTGGGTTCAGATACGTTATAAAAGCCTATGTAGTCCAAGTTCATATGGCGGCCATTACAAAGAAAAGAACTGGGGGGAAAACTTCAGTCTTAGTTTTTTGCTTGGAAACTGTGCGAGTCTTTCAAAACTCTTCACAATGATGCCGTCATTGAGCTGTACATTTTACACCAAGTTCGGTGACAGCGACCTTAGCTCACAGTCACAGCGGCCTCAGAGAGATAAACTGCGTGTGCAAGCATAAGTTATTCTTCCTTTTTTTTTGAATGCGAGTCAGCAGAACTTTTTTTGCTCTTATTCCGTATTGGATGCTTGGGTGAGTTTGCCTCGCTTCAATGTCACCACAAACTGTAAGCTTGAAAAAGCCCAGAATTGACAAGTTACAATGTATGGCGTTCACTGTTATTCCCCTGCAGGTTCATGCGAGGAGGTGGGGCCAGCGGGGGTTTCCACGGTCGCCGGGACCCTGACAGGCACCAGCGCTCCTTCACCAAATGAGAACGTGCACCATGTGCGCCCTTTACCGAGTGAGAACACAACAGACTAACTGGGGACGGAGAAGATGAGCTACAAACTCTGTCCTGACTCAGTGATTGCTACTGTATTTTCCGGGCCATTTTGTGTGAAAGTAGGTTAACCTGTTTTGTCAAGAGATTATTTTGTGAAGCGTCAGTGTACACGGTAATTCTGTGCTTTTTCCGATGCGTGAGGCCTGTCGCTGAAAAGAACAATGTGTGAAGCGTCAGTGACAGTGTTCTGCTGTGAGTGTGCTGTGAAAGAACACAGACTGTGAATTTTTGTCTCTGTGCTGGAAACACTGGTCGCCTCATTCTTCTTGCTTGCAGAAACTGCAGCTTGTTGCTTCACTGGTAATCCGCTGTTTCTGGTAAAGAGGGCCTGTGTTTGCACGTACAGTGTACATGTATATGTATTGGATCTGCTTGTGCGGAACCCAACAGAATTGTGAATCCTGAAGAGTGCAGCTGCTGAAGCAGTGGGCGACAGCGTGTACATATGCATATGTGTGCTGATACACGTCATGGAAATCATCAAGATGCAAAATCTCACCCAGCTCGGAGAAACCTCTCTAGGAAGCAGAAGAAGAAAATTCTTGATGCTGAACAGCCATACAGAACACAGCCTCCATGAGCTTAAAGATGCACCCGGCCTTTGGTCCCCAGTTTGTTTGTTTCAGTTCTGTTGTTGGAGTGACTGACAAAGAAAGAGAATTCTTGTGTTGCTGGTGTACATCAGTAGACACTCACCTGAATCCTCTTAGCCGTATTTTAACGTATACATGGGCAGAGCTCCGGTGTAATGCAGTGTGGGACTTGAAGCTCAAGAGATGGCTGCGCCTTTTAGGCTTACACTAGCTGCACAGATTTTGTGAGACATTCTGTATTATCAGGTGCTGACCAAGTGTTGTGATGAAGTACCAGCTGTTGGAAGCTGTGTGACTGAAGTGTCACGACGAAACTTATCACTGGACACTGACCGGAAGTGCTGGTTGTTGACTTGAAGTACCAGCTTTGTGACAGAAGCGTTTTATAAGACTTCCTGTATCATTATTGACCAGGAGTGTGTGACTACGCTGAGGTGCCAACCCTTGTCAGTTTTGTGAGTGAAAAGTTGTAAGTTTCCCCAGTCTGCGAAACCCGCTTCTGCTGTTATTTTCCTTCTGTGACCCCCGGTTCCCTCTGCCGTGGCTTGGGCTGTGTCACGACACACTGACATCAACAAGAACACAAAGGCTACATCAGACTGTTGTTATGCACTGCATAGTCACGTGGGGACTGTCTCTACTTCAAACTGTCGTTATGCACTGCATAGTCACGTGGGGACTGTCTCTACATCAAACTATCGTTATGCACTGCATAGTCACGTGGGGACTGTCTCTACATCAAACTGTCGTTATGCACTGCATAGTCATGTGGGGACTGTCTCTACATCAAACTGTCTTTATGGACTGCATGGTTATGTGGGGACTGTCTCTACATCAAACTGTCGTTATGCACTGCATAGTCATGTGGGGACTGTCTCTACATCATAGTCACGTGGGGACTGTCTCTACATCAAAACTGTTGTTATGCACTGCATAGTCACGTGGGGACTGTCTCTACATCAAACTGTCGTTATGCACTGCATAGTCACGTGGGGACTGTCTCTACATCAAACTGTCGTTATGCACTGCATAGTTATGTGGGGACTGTCTCTACTTCAAACTGTCGTTATGCACTGCATAGTCACGTGGGGACTGTCTCTACATCAAACTGTCGTTATGCACTGCATAGTCAGGTGGGGACTGTCTCTACATCAAACTGTCGTTATGCACTGCATAGTCATGTGGGGACTGTCTCTACATCATAGTCACGTGGGGACTGTCTCTACATCAAACTATCGTTATGCACTGCATAGTCAGGTGGGGACTGTCTCTACATCAAACTGTCGTTATGCACTGCATAGTCATGTGGGGACTGTCTCTACATCATAGTCACGTGGGGACTCTCTCTACATCAAACTGTCTTTATGGACTGCATGGTTATGTGGGGACTGTCTCTACATCAAACTGTCGTTATGGACTGCATGGTTATGTGGGGACTGTCTCTACATCAAACTCGTTATGCACTGCATAGTTATGTGGGGACTGTCACCCCATAGTCATGTGGGGACTGTCTCTACATCAAACTGTCGTTATGCACTGCATAGTTATGTGGGGACTGTCACCCCATAGTCATGTGGGGACTGTCTCTACATCAAACTGTCGTTATGCACTGCATAGTTATGTGGGGACTGTCACCCCATAGTCATGTGGGGACTGTCTCTACATCAAACTGTCGTTATGCACTGCATAGTTATGTGGGGACTGTCTCTACATCAAACTATCGTTATGCACTGCATAGTTACGTGGGGACTGTCTCCAGCCATGGTAAGCTCCTTGCATGACAGCATCCAGAAGTGGAGATCAGAATTCCGCAGGTGGTGTCTGGCTGCCCGAGTGGCCGGGTGGTTAGAGAAGTGGACATTCACAGTCCTCTCACCCCGTGGACTGTGTTTGTCAGTGTACAGCTGCACGTGCCTGCTGACCTCCAGTGTTCAGCTGGGGAACGCTACAGCAAGTCGATTCTCAATGACAAATTGCTCAAGACAGTACAGACGTCCAGGCTGGTGCCGACAGCACAGGTATTCTGCCACAGTGCAGACGTCCAGACTGGTGCCGACAGCACAGGTTTTCTGCCCCAGTGCAGACAGCACAGGTTTTCTGCCACAGTGCAGACATGCAGACTGGTGCCGACAGCACAGGTTTTCTGCCCCAGTGCAGACTGGTGCCGACATCATAGGTTTTCTGCCCCAGTGCAGACTGGTGCCGACATCCCCCAGGTATTTCTGCCCCAGTGCAGACTGGTGCCGACATCACAGGTATTCTGCCCCAGTGCAGACTGGTGCCGACATCACAGGTATTCTGCCCCAGTGCAGACTGGTGCAGACATCACAGGTATTCTGCCCCAGTGCAGACTGGTGCCGACATCACAGGTATTCTGCCCCAGTGCAGACTGGTGCCGACATCATAGGTTTTCTGCCCCAGTGCAGACTGGTGCCGACATCACAGGTATTCTGCCCCAGTGCAGACTGGTGCCGACAGCTGTTGCTGTTCGGACGGCTGTGTGTGCCGGGAGAACAGACGGCGAGCGCAAAAAAATCATGACGGCCTCCCGAAGGTCAACAGCGCCCGACTTATAACCCTGGCTTAAAGGAGAAAAGAGACAAGTGGACGTCGTTGCAGATATTTGTGTATGTTTGACCCATTAGTGGTGCGGCAAATGAGAACTCAGAACGATCATGTCCATTCCCTCAGCTAGAGTGGGAGAGTCTGATCTGGAAGAAAGTATTTGCTGTTGGAAGAGTCGGATGTTTATACTGTACAATTTTCAGGGCTAGTGCTCCTCTGTATCATCCAATGTGTGTGTGAGAGAGAGAGAGTGTGTGTGGTGTGTGTGTGTGTGAGTACACGTGAGAGAGAGAGTGAGTGTGTGTGTGTGAGTGTGTATGTGTGTGTTAAAGATGGACTAAACTTTGAAGTGTCAGAGCTTTACAAGGTGTCGATTTCATGAACAGATAGATGTACAATCTGCAAATAGTTGCAGTACACCATGAAGATATGTACTGCCTGCAAAAAGGGAAGAGGTGGGTCAGTGCGAAAGGAGGCAAGAGTTCAGCTGTAGTTTTTATTTGATGGCTGTTGTGTGCATTGGCAAGTTCAGTTACTTCATGTCGTCACTGTGGCAGCATGTTCTTTTAGTTGATTACAGTACGTGTATTTTCTAACTTCGTGCATGCTGTATATATGCGTTTTTATTGTGTTGTTACAAAAGTCCATTAAAACAGTCAATGCTTCATTCGTCTTCTGTTAGCGGTTGTCACGCATCAGTAACTGGGCTGTTTGTATCCTCCAAGATACACTCATCACATGGCTCAAAGGTAAAGTGGCACCTTTACGTTCGTTCTGCCCGGCAGACTATGCCACAGCCGTACTATGGTTACACAATGGGATTCTGAGCCATCTTCTTCCATGTAATGTCCGACTTTAACAGGTTGAAGACTCGGACACTTTAAGTGCATGCTCAGGTATTGTGTGTGTCCGTAGTCCAGCGAACTCTGACATGGACTTCAGGATCTTTAACGTGCGTATATGTCATCGTTTTTTCTCGCATGTTCACGTGGGGGACCTCGTCTTATAGTCTCATCCAAATGACTTTCGTGGAGTCTGCACAGAATTTCACTCCAGAGAAATATGAGGGTGGGTGCAAAGTGTAGCTCATATCGGTCATCCATCCACGTGATCTCGCTTGATCGTGCTTTTTGCTTTCACGGCTGTCCGTTATTCAAATGTTGATGTAAATGATCAACTGTGAAAAAACCAAAACAACTCCTAGTGAAGCATGTTAATATTGTCTACTACTACTACTACTACTCTTAAATGGAGTATTCCTTCCAGATAATCCGAACAGACTAGTTGTACTAGAGTAATCCTGACGAATCAGTCCTAACAGAGAAACTGTGATAAAGTAATCCTGACACAAGTTACTAGTGTAATCCCAACAGAATAATCCAGACAGAGCCATCCTGACTCCTGACCAAATGATCCTAACAGAGCAGTTCTGTCAGTAACTGCGATGGAATAATCCTGACAGGGTAATACTAACAGAGTAATCCTGACGGGGTAATCCTAACAATAATCCTGACACAGCATCTGTAAGGGAATGGTCCAAACAGAGTAATACAGCAATCATAGTGGGGTAATCCTGACAGGGTAATCCTAGCAGAGTAATCCTGACAGGGTAATCCTAAAAGAGCAGTGGGGGGTGCACAGAGCAGTCATGATGGAGTAATCCTGACAAAGCGATCCTAACACAGTGAGCATGATGATGGAGTAATCCTAACAGAGTGATACAGTTTTGGCGGTAGCGTTTTTGAAAGATCTTGCTCCAGACCGTGTTTTGTTGTTGATTTTTGTGTGTCCTTTTTTTTTTGGGGGGGGGGGGTTATCAAAACCGGATTATATGCAGTCTTTGCTGAGGAAGGCCGCAAAGAATGAGCTGGCACACGTGAATGTATCAAATCTTGCAAATGTAGTGAAGCCGTGCTCTTCGAGCTCGGTAGATCAATGAAAGGGTCTTGAAATCAATGCGTCTGCTGGTGGGTAGCCAGTGCAGACACTTCAGTACAGGCGCAGTGTGTTCCCTGGGTCGGGTCATGGTGACACAGTCATGTTGGGTGACTCGGACTCGGTGCACACAGAGAAGAACAGGAGGGGAAAAAAACTGAACTTCTAAACCGAATACAAACTAAAAACAACTTTTTTTTTTAATTTGAAATTTTGATTGTGATCTCTTACCTGTAAGATAAAACACATTTTGCGGCAGCTAATCCCTTTAATAATTACACTGACTTAAGTACCCAGGTATGGTTGCTTGTGAACTAAACTGGGCGTACGAAAGGTACTGAACCTTGCAGATTGTGTAATAGATTCCAATCAGAGCCACAGACTGTGTCACAGATTCAAATCAGCCACACATTGTGTCATAGATTCAAATCAGCCGCACACTGTGTCATAGATTCAATCAGCCACACATTGTGTCATAGATTCAAATCAGCCGCACATTGTGTCATAGATTCAAATCAGCCGCACACTGTGTCATAGATTCAAATCAGCCACACATTGTGTCATAGATTCAAATCAGCCGCACACTGTGTCATAGATTCAAATCAGCCGCACATTGTGTCATAGATTCAAATCAGCCACACATTGTGTCACAGATTCAAATCAGCCACACATTGTGTCATAGATTCAAATCAGCCACACGTTGTGTCACAGATTCAAAGCAGATCTGTTGATGCTTCTGTAACTGTACTGACACCAGTCTGTAACGTGCTGGCACTCGCAACAAACCCCAAGGCTATGATGCCATAGTCCATAGTGAACACAGGTTAATATTTTCTTTGCTCAGTACTCCATATTTTCTGACTCAGTGACGATGACAAACGTTATGCGGTGTCGCTGGAGTATCATTGTGTAGCCTTGCAGGGTCACCTCCGGAGGGGCTGTAGCGGTAGTGGCCGTGCTGTCAACATTTGTTCAATAGTTCCGCCTGATTTGCCCTGAGAGGTGGGCGCCGCCACGGGTTGTTTGTTTTAGGTCAGCTCGTGCTTTAGGTCCCAGAGAGAGACTGATTTGGGTTGTGTGGACAATGTGTCTTTACTGTTCGGCTGGTTACATTTTGTCATAGGCTGGGAAAGGAGATTGTTTTGTAAAGTGTGTTCGAGCGCAGGATTTTTTCTTCTTCTTTTTTTCACACAAGGCTTTTTTGTTTGTTTTCTCTCCCCCTTCACTCATACACAACCCCCCCACCCCCCTCTCTCACACACACACACATATGCAACCCACCTTCTCTCTCTCTCTCTCTCTCTCTCTCTCTCTCTCTCTCTCTCTCTCTCTCTCTCTCTCTCACACACACACACACACACACACATGCTGTCTTCACTTATATTAGAATTAGCTTCTCAGAACACATAAATCCATCATAAATCATTGATAAATCTAATACTTTATTGTACATTTCCATCAACATCTTTCAGATATTCATTTGACTTCCGAGATAAAAATGGCGTTCTTCGTCCTGTTGAATCCTGCCAGTCTTCCTTTCACACACACACACACACACACACACACACACACACACACACACACACACACAACGGTGTATACACGCATTTCATCAAAGAAATGCATCTGAATATGGAGGTAATAAATGCAACCAATACTAAATAGACCCAATATTTAATTATAGCATGCTACTAATTCTTCTATGTGCATTCACCATTTCCCGTCTGAAGGCCCTCAAAACTGCTGGTTCACAGAACTGCATTGGGGTCTGCATGTGAACAGCACAAGTGAAACCTGATGTGCACTACAGATGTGGCGTAATGTTTCCTGCTGGCCATTGTAAACAGGACATAGAAATTGGATTGACCTTTCTCACAAACAGCTGCCGTTTCCAGTTGAGAAACTATTGCGTCAGTCAGCAGTCATGCACACAGCTACACAACATACACTCCATGAATGATGCTGAGGAAGCCCCCTCTCTCTCTCTCTCTCTCTCTTTCTTTACAATGTATTTTCTGCCACACTTTTACACTCTGTATCGCAGGAAAGTAAACACTACTCCTGGCTAGCCCACAATCAGAATACTACAACATGCAGCACAAAATCAGCCCCGGAAGTGATGGAACCAACCGAGTTGGCTCCAACACGTTTCGTTTTTGCACGGATTTGTTACTTGGATGTTTAAGGTTTTCTTCTCCACATCTGACCGTTGAAATGGTCAACAGCTTGAGTACGTGAAGTCTCAGCGGGACTCGGGTCATCCATCACACAGCGATGACCGCCTGATTCCTGTCCATTGCCTGCGTGTTGACCTCTTCCAACAGATTCAGTTCTCTAGGCCTCAGAGTTCCGTGAAGATCTCGCCAGCCTTTTTGTTGCCTCGGCAGATATTACACTTCTGTCTTCTGGCAACACCATCTTCGCAAAACTCACTCGACGCCTAAAGATAAGTCGCTTTACAATAATTATGTAAAATGACCACCTGTGCGTGTGTTGCCAGGCAAAGGCATAATCAATACTCATTTGTCGTAAACTTGCAAATACCCCCCCCCCCCCCCCCCCCCCACCTCTTGTGTGTTTAATCTCTTCCGGCACTGAGTGTCATAATTTGGGTTGAATGAGCTGTTCATCAAAAAAGCTTTGACTGGCTGTTCTCCTTGTGGTTTTGTTGTTGTGGGTTTTCTCCACATTGGAATCCCATCCAAGCAGACAACATCGAGAAGCGACACTCGAAACACAGACTGTAGCTGACGACGTACACTTGACATTAAAACACACACACACACACAGTTCTGACGCCAGATTGCACCGCCACGAACGCACGAGAAAAGCAATATAATTAATTATACAACGTTTGCATAATCCGTTGCCTTCAGTAAGTGAAGGATAATGGCATTAACCCGCACGAGAATTTTTTTTACATTTTTGTTTTCGTTTTCATTACAATACTTCATTGTCCCTTGCGGGAAATTGGGGTCGCCTTACCTGGGTAAGGCAAAGCAGCCACAAGTGCAGCGCTACCCATTCCTGTCGGTGTGTGCAGTATTTTCGTGTGTCCAGACAATGGCATGGCTGCCAGTGTTTGGGATTTTTAATGTGTACACAGATGTTGATGCGTATGACTGCACACGAGGGCTTTACGGACACCGTAAGAGTCTGCACTGGCTGGAGAAATTCCTTGGCGCACCAGGGACTCGAACCCGTGTCAGTTTTGTGCCTGGATTTTCAGTCGGACGTTCTACCAACTGAGTTATCCCGCCCCAAATACTTACCCTTCGTTAGGTGAATGATAACTGTCCGTTGCCTTCAGTAAGCGGAGGATAATGGCAATGACCTACACGAGAAAGCTTCAACATTTACCCTTCATTAGGTGAATGATCATTCTTGTAACTTGCACGAAAAATGCACAGTCCCTTCCTTTCAGTAGACGTGGGCTACTTCAGCAACATGCATCAGAAATGTGTAGTAGTAACTTGCGCGAGATTACGGACCTTTAAGAAAGATTTTGCCTCCAACAACGTACCTGTCGGGAGTACAAAAGTTTTTGTCACCGTTCTCAGTGTTTCTTTGTTGTGTCTTTATTATCAGTTTGTGCGTTCTGGTCCAGCTTCGTGTGTAAAGCACTTCAGTGGTGTTTAAATTAACGCTCATTTCCGCGAGGTTGTGAACGCTCAGTCCGAGGTCTCTTCTTCCGCCGCTGCTCCAAACTTCTCTCGGTTCTGTTCTCTCACGATTAACGGTTTGGCCGTGCTTGGTGTGGCTAGACTTTTGTCGTTTTTCATTGTGGTTGTTCGTCGTTTCGTGTCACCACGGCCAAGCCGCACATACCAGACTGTTGCCACGTCACACACAGAGCACTCCCTGTCACATACGACACGCACAGAAGCGTCACAGTCACGTCACTTTGTGACACGCAGAGTGTCGTCACTTTGCCCCCACCCCTGTCGCCACTTTGCCCCCATCAGGGACAGTGTCGTCACTTTGCCCACCGTCCCACCCCCAACCCCCCACCCCTGTCATACACAGGGGGACATCGGAGTGTCGCCACTTTGCCCCCCACCAGGGACAGTGTCGTCACTTTACCCTCACCCCCCACCCCACCCACACGTCACCCCTGTCACACACAGGTGGACATCAGAGTGTCGTCACTTTGCCCCCACCCCCCGCCCCGGCCGACGGGGAGGCTGCTGCGTTCCTGTTGGCACAGTGGTGACAGCGGGGCCTGGCCTGGTCCTGCTCCCGCTTCAGGCTGTTGAGGACCTCCATCAGCTCCACGCGCTCCTCCTGCATCTTCTCCAGGTCCTGGCGCCGCTGCACCTCTATGTCCAGCAGCAGCTTCACCTGAAACACCGCGCGAAGAGCTACAGCGGGGGCCGCCTTGATTCTGCACGTCACTGACCCACACACACACACACACACACACACACACAATGGGGACCTCGTGTTGAAGCAGCTTGCCCAGCTCTGCAGGAACGGAAACAGAACGAGCCCTGAGGAGCTCAAAGTCGAAGCCAAAAATTACTTCTGTTGTGTAAATATAGACGGAACAACCAAATCAAGTCTGCAGACAAAAATATGAGGCAAAAGGCTACTTCTGTTGTATAAATATAGACAGAACAACCAAATCAAGTCTGCAGACGGAAATACGAGGCAAAACGTTACTTCTTTTGTAGAAATTTAGACAGAACAACCAAATGAATTCTGCAGATGGAACTTCGAAGCGAAAAGCTACTTCTGTTGTATTGACAGAACAACCAAATCACGTTCTGCAGATGGAAATACGAAAACTATTTGCTCATGTTCTACGTTTGTAGGCCAGCTTGCGTCCTCCTTTCGGTTCTCCTTTAAGATCGCTCGCTATCTGTCCTGCATTTCACCTGACAGTGTCTTTCGTATTGTATCCTTACTATCACAGCATCCTTATGCCCCACGATTGACAATGTTGTGTCCTTGCTATTACAATATCCTTATTGCCCACGATTGACAATGTTCTGTGTCCTTGCTATCACAATATCCATATGGCACATGATTGACAATATCCTGTGTCCTTGCTATCACAATATCCTTATGGCCCACGACTGACAATGTTCTATGTCCTTGCTATTACAGTATCCTTATGGCCCACGACTGGCAATGTTCTATGTCATTGTTATTACAGTATCCTTATGGCCCACGATTGACAATGTCCTGTGTCCTTGCTATTACAGTATCCCTATGGCCCACGATTGAAAATGTTCTATATCCTTGCTATCACAGTATCCCCATGGCACATGACTGACAATGTCCTGTGTCGTTGCTGTCACACTATCCTTGGTATCACAGTATCCTTACGGCCCGGATTGACAATATCCTGTGTCCTTGCTATCACAGTATCCTTATGGCACATGACTGACAATGTCCTGTGTCCTTCCTATTACAGTATCCTTATGGCACATGATTGACAATATCCTGTGTCCTTTCTATCACAGTATCCTTATGGCCCACGATTGACAATGTCCTGTGTCCTTGCTATTACGGTAACCTTATGGCCCACGATTGACAATGTCCTGTGTCCTTGCTATCACAGTATCCTTATGGCCCACTATTGACAATTTTCTGTGTCCTTGCTATTACGGTAACCTTATGGCACATGACTGACAATGTCCTGTGTCGTTGCTGTCACACTATCCTTGGTATCCTTACGGACCGCGATTGAGAGTGTCCTTCGTATCGCGTCCTTGCTGTCAAAGTATGCTGCTGCTGATGATGATGATGATTGCTTTTATACAGCGCTATTCTCCACTCTCGATCAGACTCACTGCGCTCGCATGTGATTCTACATGAGTGACTACCTTTTTACAGCGCCTTTTTGAATATCCACAGAAGTGGTGTACTTACAGCGCTGGCATGGCTGGTGCCACATGAAACTGCTGCCATATCGGCGCAAGTTCTGTGTACACCATACATTAACAACCATGCACCACGTCACTTCATGCAAAGCCACATACGTAAGGTGTATGTGTGTTTAGTTGTAACCTGCCACCTACACTTTCGGCAATATGACCGGGATCTTTTACGTGCTACTGCGGTAACACGGGGGGTGGATCGGATACCGAAATAAGAGTCAGCACAGAAAGTTGACCCTGGAGAAGAAAATTCTCCCGCCGCTCCTGCCGGGCTTATGGCCCGCGATCGAGTGTCTACCGTACCGTGTCCTTGCTATCACAGACATAGTGCCCTTAGCGCCCACGACTGACACGTTCCGCCTGTTGACGCGTTGACTGACCTTCCGTGAGACTGCCCACCTTCCCTTTCAGCATTGCCAATCACCAGCAGTAGTACTACTACTAACTGACTCACACATTAACAGACTACAGTGTATAGACGACCTAACGCCTTATTTCACAGCCTACAGTGTACAACAGACGACCTAACGCCTTATTTCACAGCCTACAGTGTACAACAGACGACCTAACGCCTTATTTAACAGACTCCAGTGCACAGACGACCTAACGCCTTATTTAACAGACTCCAGTGCACAGACGACCTAACGCCTTATTTCACAGACTACAGTGCACAGACGACCTAACGCCTTATTTACAGACTGCAGTGTAAGACGACCTAACGCCTTATTTCACAGACTCAGTGTATAGACGACCTAACGCCTTATTTCACAGACTGCAGTGTATAGACGACCTAACGCCTTATTTCACAGACTGCAGTGTATAGACGACCTAACGCCTTATTTCACAGACTGCAGTGTATAGACGACCTAACGCCTTATTTCACAGACTCCAGTGCACAGACGACCTAACGCCTTATTTCACAGACTCCAGTGCACAGACGACCTAACGCCTTATTTAACAGACTCCAGTGCACAGACGACCTAACGCCTTATTTCACAGACTGCAGTGTATAGACGACCTAACGCCTTATTTCACAGACTGCAGTGTATAGACGACCTAACGCCTTATTTCACAGACTGCAGTGTATAGACGACCTAACGCCTTATTTCACAGACTGCAGTGTACAACAGACGACCTAACGCCTTATTTCACAGCCTACAGTGTATAGACGACCTAACGCCTTATTTCACAGCCTACAGTGCACAGACGACCTAACGCCTTATTTCACAGCCTAAAGTGCACAGACGACCTAACGCCTTATTTCACAGACTACAGTGTATAGACTACCTGACGCCTTATTTCACCGACGAAAACACCGGAGAACTGGTTCAGTCACGCTGAAACTGACTGACTGACCTTTTGTGAGATCCTGGCCAGCTCGGCCTTGAGTTCGTCGATGTGACCTTTGAGGGCGGACTCGCGCTGTATCATGTGACCTCTCTGCATGTCCAGACGCAGCTCCATCTCGTTGCGCTGGTCCTCCAGCTTGCACAGCATCTCCGACCGCAGGATCTGCACGTCACGGCAACAGCACTGTGTATCGTCAAGCCTAATCCAGGCACACAACACAGCCCATCGTCTTGGAGACTTTCCACAACACTAGGTACAGCGTGCGCTACGTCATGTTGACGGGTCACGTGTTACGTCTGGATTCAAGCTAGCAAAAGATGGGAGAGAGAAAATATTTTCTAAAGCAGTGTTTGGGGTGCATTCTTGCCGAATAGCTTGCACCCGAAACAGTTAGTAAGTAAACATGGTGCTTAACGTCCACAGAAACCATAAGGCTTACTCGGGACGGGGAGAATGGGGGAAAGGGGGCATACACCCGAAAAAGGGACAGAATCTATTTTTATTTCACTTATTTTTTTAGCTCGTGCCACATATTCTCCCAGACGCTGCGCTGTACAAAGGAACCGTCCAGCTAGACGTCTGAGGACAATACTGTAACTCTGTTCGCTGCCCGTTTTAAGTTGTGTGTAAATTAAGCTTTGTATAGTCAGTGTGTGAGCGTGCATGCGTGTGTGTGTGTGTGTGTGTGTGTGTGTGTGTGTGTGTGCGCGCGCGTGCGTGTGTGCGTGCGTGCATGTGTGTGTTTGTTTGTATGCGTGTATGCTGTTAGAATAGTCTACGGACAAGATTTTGGGCTTCATAAATACTTTATTACTTTAAGAGAGAGAGAGAGAAAGAAGAAGGAAAAGGAGAAGCTAGTGCACTCACCTCGATGGACGTCCTGAGCTCGGCGATACAGTTGTGCTCCCTGTCGTCCTGAGTGAGCAGGACCAGTCCACATCCGTTGCTGCACTCCTTCCTGCCCTCCTCCGCTCGCGCAGCCTCGCACCCCTCCATGTGCTCGCTCATGTCTCCACGAGCGAAGCGCGCGCCGCAGCCGTGCCGACAATGCACCTCCTCCAGGGGGCACTCGTCCTCGTGCGCCTGCGCGAACTCGAGGCTGCTGACGTGGTCACAGCCCAGCCGGTGGTTCTTGCAGCGGATCTTCAGCCTGGCCAGGTCGTTGCGCATGTAGCGGAAGAGGGGTCTGCAAAGTAAGTAAGTAAGTAAACATGGTAATTAACGTCCACAGAAATCATAAGGCTTATTCAGGACGGGGAGAAGGGGGCAAAAAGGGAGTATGGAGGAGCGGAGAGAGAGAGATCATATACATATACATATGACAGATCATAAAAGCTCAATAAAACCTTGACGCCTTATACCTATCGCTACACTGTCACTGCCAGAATGACTCCTGCATTTAGAGGGGCAGCGATGAGAGCCATTTTAATGTTTCATTCATTGGGAGGAACAAAGCCACAAGACAGTGTCCACAGACCACAGCTTTTGAAGAGAAAGGAGAACCGAAGCGGATTCGAACCGAGGTCCCTCTGCTTACCAGCCTAATAATGCCTTACCGCTAGGCCAAATCGGCTCACGGGGTCTGCAACTAGAAACGGTCCTGCAGTTCATACCATGGTCATATATATATATATACATATATATTCCATGGTTTAAACCGATGGCCCAGCAAACGGCACGCATCGATTGCAGAAGGGTTGTACGTTCGTCAGACTAAGGCCGAGTTGTCCCCGCTTGGATAGTGGCGGGCGCCGAGATCTCAGGAGGTGGGGGTACTGCACCTAACGCTGCAATGTCACCACCAGCATGATTCCTGCATTAGGACTGGCAGCGAGGAGATACATTTTAATGTTTCATTCATCGCTAAGGGCAAAGTCAAAAGACAGTGTCCACAGTCCACAACTTCATAGTTCAGGAGCTGTGTGAGAGTCGAGGTGGTCGTCCTGGGCTGTCCGTCCTAACGAGCCTTCTGGTATCCGTGGACGTAAAGCTATATTGAACCATGCCTCGGCATTGAT
Source organism: Alviniconcha marisindica (assembly GCA_018857735.1). Lineage (NCBI taxonomy): Eukaryota > Metazoa > Mollusca > Gastropoda > Provannidae > Alviniconcha > Alviniconcha marisindica. Next base: position 76,547 of record JABMCL010003406.1, on the reverse strand, counting down.
CTCAGCTTGTCCCTAATATGTCAGCCGACATCCGAGGACATTAAGCAACACTACCTACCTACCTACCACAACTTCTGAACAGAAAGGAGAGCTACAGCGAGGAATCGAACCTGAGGTCGTCTGCTTAGCAACCTAACGCCTCACCGCTAGGCCAAACCGGCTCACAGTGCTGAGTTAGAACAGCAACAAGACTGTAGTCTTGACAGCAGCGGCCAGACACTGTTTCCCCGTCAAAGGGATGATCGTGTGTGAAGGCCCAGCTAGCACAGCGAAAATCTATTAACCATGCGCGTGGGACGGGGTTGAGAGGGAGGGGGGACTGCTCGGCTTGGATGTGCAGATGGTGCCAGATGCGCGCGTAACTGGGCCCCCTCAATCGCGTTCAAAATAGCACAAAATGATCCTGGCTGCCAATTACTCAATTACGACGCGGCCGAGCGGTGATAGATGTAGTTACCGACTCCGCGGCTAGAAGGGCCTGCACTGAAAATCAGGACAACACCAGGGCGATATTAAAATGTTATGCGCTGCTAGTTATGTGAGGATCAGCTTCAGCATCCACCCTCCCGAAACGGAGGTAAATCCTCGAAACACGGCGTGTGGGTGCCCATGTGGCTGGGTAATACAGTTTATTTAAAAATAAAACAAAACAAAAATGTCCATACACGCTATCCTCTCGCCTCACGGAATGCATTGTCAATCTACAGCTGTATATACTGGGTGACTCCCACAGCGTTCAGCTGGGGAACGCTACAGCACCGTTGACAGCACACACACACACACACACACACATACACACACACACACAACACTCACACATACACACACGCACACATACACATCCCCACACACACACACACACACACACACACATACACACACCAACACACCCACATACACACACACACACACACACATACACACACACACACACACACACACACACACACACACACACACACACACACACACACACACACACACACACACACACACACACACTCACTCGCACGCACGCACGCAGGAGGAGGAGAATGTGGGTATATATTTAATTTTGTGACGTCTTTTGTCGGATCTGCTTTAGAGTTCTCTGCGATGATCTGTCAGGCCCGCCTCCCACAGTTACAGTCTCACGACCTTTCGATCTGACCGCCCATCATGTGCTATTTTGCTGACTGGTGGAATGAACCTACGATGATTTAGGTCTGTTTCCAGCATTGAAATGAACGCGATTTGCCTCGTTTGATCGCAGCTGACATTTCTCGTCATCAACAAGCGAGCGCCTTTACTTGTTTAGAAAGTTTTGTTTGCAAGCCACCAGTCTTCCGCTCTCTTGCTATGCCGTTTTAGCTCTTGAGCCAAACATGGCTGCTACCATCAGAACACGCGCACGAGTGTGACGTCATTTACCTGAGCTGCGCCGACGTCAGAGGCTGCTACCACAAAGAACATACGCACGAGTGTAACGTCATTTACCTGAGCTGCGCTGACGTCAGAGGCTGCTACCACAAAGAACGTACGCACGAGTGTAACGTCATTTACCTGAGCTTCGAGGCAGAGCACACTTGTGACGTCATTAATTTTTGCGATGACGTTTACCCAAAGGGTTGGTCCTGAGTCGACCACGTGCGGTTGGTAACGGGGATTTAAAATCCAAGAACTAACCAACAAACCCTCCGCGTGGCAAGCGCGCGCTGGTGTGATGTTATTTACCTGAGCTGCGATGACGTCAGAGGCTGCCGATCCTCGGGGCAGGTACACTCGGCGACGAGCCAGGCCTGGATGCAGGAGGAGCAGAAGGCGTGTTCGCAGGGCGACTGCAGCGGGTCCTCAAGCACGTCGCGGCAGATGCAGCACAGCAGGCCCTCGTTCACTGCCTCCACGAAACGCTCGATGTCAAACCCCATGACGAACACCTGGCGGTGGTGTCGGAACAGCCGGCAGGCACTGCGGCTGTAACAGACAGGAAAATAGGCCATCCAGAACTGGTCGGTTGTACGTCAACGAATGTATCTTAATCAATGATACTGATGACGGAAATTTGTAAAGCGCCTACCCTGCGGCTCAAAACGCTGAACACGCATAATATAATAATAATAGTCATAGATTATTTATCGCCACCCATCTTGAAAGAGCCCGGAGCGTTTACAGAGACATAGGATACGCTCTTCTCTCTCTCTCTCTCTCTCTCTCTCTCTCTCTCTCTCTCACACACACACACGCACGCACGCACGCACACACACACACACGCATACACACACACACACACACACACGCACAGACATAGACATGACTGGCAAAAGCTGGGTATTGATATTAGTTGGGACGGAAGTACTGTGGGAAAAGGAACGTTTTCTGTTAGGTTTTAAAAGACGACGCGGTTGAACAGTGTCTACGATCTCGTGGTAGTGAATTCCAAATGTGGGGTCCAAACTAAGAGAGAGCGCAATAGCTACGAGGAACAGGAACAGAACGTAAATAAGTGAGTAAACATGGTGCTTAACGTCCACAGAAACCGTACGGCTTATTAGGGAAGAGGGGGGGGGATTATATACCTATCGCTACACTGTCACCACCAGAATGACTCCTGCATTAAGATGGGCAGCGATGAGAGCCATTTTAATGTTTTATAAATTGTGAGGGGCAAAGTCACAAGACAGTGTCCACAGACCACAACTTTTGAAGAGAAAGGAGAGCCGAAGCGGATTTGAACCGAGATCCCTCTGCTTACCAGCCTGTCGCCTTACCGCTAGGCCAAACCGGCTCACACAGGAACGTATTAAGCATGGACCTAGATATACAGGTTCATGGTATTAAGTAAGAGTCAATCAGTCGGCACGTACAGTACAAAAACACCCAGTGGCGCAGTTTACCGGGTACTAGCAGAAGTTGTGCGACTAATGGGTGTGCTGTATACACGCCGAAAAAAGGTTAATCCGGTAGGAGCGGTCTAGTTGTCCTGTGCATCAGCCCGTGGATCACAGCCGCGACAGGTTCAGTGGCCAGACCGGCTAGGTGCTATCTTCAATGGAATGATCAGCTCTCCCACGAACAAAATAATGAATATTTTAGCCTGCTTCTTCTTCTGGTCTATTTCTGCCTTCTTCTTCTTCTTTAAAAACTTTTTGTGGAGGGTGGAGTGGAATCAATATTCGACGAATTCAGTGGTAACCACGCTGGACACTTTCCTCGAAGAGCCAGTGGACTTTGAAGGTATGAAGCAGCGAGAACTGAGTGGATCGTACCAAGTATTACCTGAGGGAGGGGAAGGGGGATCTGAACAGGGGTGACTGTCAAAGTTCAGGAGAGAGGGAGAGAGAGAGAGGGTGGGAGAGAGAGAGAGTCAAAACACACACAGAGGTTAAAAACATGACCACGTAACACCCACCAGAGGAAAGAAAGAAAAAACGTAACGAAACAAGACAAAACAAAATAACAACAAAAACCACCACCAACAACAAAACCGAAACAAAACAAAACAAAAAACGAAAGGAGGGGGGAAAAAAGCGGAAAAGAAAAAAAATACAACAAACGCTACTGCTCAGGCAGCGGCCCAGGACGAAACGACTGCTCCTTGGATCGTTAATTGGCGGACAGACAACAAACGTTTGAGACGCCACCTTCCTTTACTCTCCACCACAGTCTCAACATTTGTATCGGATGTCACTGTTTCCTGAGGTGACTGTTAGCATGTTCAGCACACTCCGTGCCCACACACAGAACGCGGAACACAAGTTTTACACGCCATCCCTCAGGGCTTAGTCCCGAGGCAGAACAAAAACTGAACGCTGGTGGTTTCTTCCAAGCCGCGGACATAGCTACCCCCCCCCCCCCCCCCCCCCCCCCCAAAAAAAATTAAAGTGGATTAGCTTGTTCATTTTCACCTTCGGTTGTGTCGTTTTGTAGCTTGATAAAGGGGATTTCCCCGAAAAATTTGCATGTTGTGAATTGTCCTAATAAAAAGCGTTTTTTGAACCCTTTGGGTTGTTTGGATCTTCAACATTGTCCTTAAATGTCTTCTTCGCTTCTTCCCTTCGTTTGTTTTCACGTGCAGCCAGCTTGGGACAGGGAAGGGGAAACGATTTACACTCATCCTTCATGGGACAAAGGACAAAAAAGCCCTTTTGGGTTTTCTTCTTCTTTGTTCCTTAATGGGGGTTCCCTCCCCCTTCCCCCCTCCCCCCCCCCCCCCCCCAAAAGGAAATTAATGGGGGAAAAGATAGAAAAAAAAGGCTGTGGCATACTTCCAAAGTTTGTGGTGTCAACAGATGAACTGCTATGACCCCGATGACCCGTAAAGTACGTGTTCTTCCCACAGCTTTCGCGTCCGTTGCGGCGCAAAAGGTGTAAAAAAGCTTTGTATAGTCAGTATGCTTGGGGGTGTGTTTTGTGTGGGGTGTGTGTGTGTTTGTGTGGTGTGTGTGTTTGTTGGTGTGTGGTGGTTTTTTTTCCCTTCTGTCTGTCTCTACAAACAAGATTTTGCGCTTGATAAATACTTTTATTATCATCATCATCATCATTATTATCATCATCATCATCATTAAGGGGCTGAGCGTCTCCATGAGAAAATCACGCCTTATGAATCGAATCCTCCTCCTTCCTTCTCCCCCACTTCTGGACACAGGCTTTCACTCGTAGAAAACTGGAAAACGTCATGTAGCCTGTCTTTGGGGTGTTCCATTCTTTCGTTTTAAGTCTTTCACAAGTACGACCATAAAATGTCTAACAGAACAAAACAAGGATATAGACAGAAAGACTGAGAGAGGGATTGGGGGAGGGGGGGAAAAAAGGGGTTGGGGGGGGGGAGACACACAGAGAGGGATTGGGGGGAAAAAAAGAGAGGGTTTGGGGGAGCCAAGAGAGGGATTGGGGGGGGGGAACACACAAGAGGGTTTGGGGGGAGCACAAGAGAGGGTTTGGGGGAGACACACAGAGGGGGAGGGGGAAAACACAAGAGGGAGGGGGGAAAAAGGGGGGTGGGGGAGGGGGGAGGGGGATGGGAGACAAAAATAAAGAAAAAAAGAGAGGGAGGAGGGAGAGCAAGAGAGGAAGAGACCACAAGAGAAAAGAGGGGGGGGGGGGGGGGGGGGGGGGGGGGGGGGGGGGGGGGGGGGGGGGGGGGGGGGGGGGGGGGGGGGGGGGGGGGCAAAGACGAGACAGAGAGGGGGGGAGACAGATGAAAATTTTTGGAGGGGCCCTTTAGGCCTCCAAAACAGAACATAGCGGCAGGTCCTTGATTTAAATTAAGGGCAGGAGCCCCAATTCCTACGGAAAGGTATTATCAAAGAGTTAAAACCTTTGCACTGCCGACCAGTCTTGACCATTTTTCTAACAGTTATGGAAGAAACTGCACCAAAAAAAAGGCTGTAACATACCTCCAAAGTTGGCGGTGTCAAAAGGTGCACCACTATGACCCCAAGAACCCGTGAGGTACGCGTTATTCGCACAGCTGTTCGCCTGCGTTGCGTGCTCACAAGGCGTTGAGCGTAACGACGAGAAAAATCACGCCTGATGAATCGATTACCGATCAGACACGCAGGGTATGGATTGTTTCTCATCGATCCCACCCGTTATACAGCCCGAACCGATAGGCATAAGTAATGCATTTCTGACACATAAAGGCACTCGAGTGTTACGCCGCGCTTGGCTCTTCGCCAGATCGTTTGGCCGAGTCAATACAGTGGCGGGTAATGGATGTCCGCTAGGTACTGTGTTATTCAATCTGTCTTATGCGCCTTTTATGGCGATTGGCTGTCGGCTCTGTCAGGTTCTCTTTCACATTTCTGGCACTTGAAAAGACTTCCAGGTGACGGAGAGTATGCTTGGGGTGTGACAACTACGCTTTATCTGTCAATAAAACTGTGTGCAGGTGTTCTTTTAGTGTGTCTGTCCCTCCCTCTGTCTGTCCTTCTGTCTATCTGTCCCTCTGTCTGTCCTTCTGTCTGTCCCTCTGCCTGTCTGTCTGTCTGTCTCTCTTCTGTTAGTGGATACACAATCGAGTACCTGAACTAATCACAGTCACATGCGCACGATCTTGTACCTTGGCAGGAAAGCACTTTCCTGTGCCTTTGTGAAGTCGGAAAAGCACAGGAAATACCTGTGGACGTTTACATGCTGCTACTATACATACTTCATTCATCAACGGCGCCTCATCTTCGAGTTGCATTCGATTAGAAACCGTTTTGCGTGACCTAAAAGAATGCTTTACCGTAGTTAGCGACTGTTCGCTGAACGCGTCTGTTAAATCCATAGTTGTTATAAATGTTGTGTCTATTGTCTATCACGCCAGGCCCTGTTTTCCCGTGTTTATGTCTAATGCCTATCACAGTAGTTGGGTCATGTTTGCCTCTGTTGTTTGACACAGTACTTTGCCGTGTCTGTTTCTACTGTTTTCCAGCTCAATGATTTGTTCGTGTTTATGTCTGTTGTTTAACACATTATTGTACTCGTACGTGCAACACGACACAAATCCAGTTCAGCTTTTCCGCCTAGCATTTTGCCGTGTTTATTTCTATTGTTTTCCAGCACGTGAAACGACTCATCAATTGATAGTTATTGTGTTTTTTTTAAATAGTACTATTGTCAGCTTCCAAGCAGACCCACTGTGCTCTAGTCTCAGGCGACTGTCAGTGAGTGACTGTAGGTTGGTAGGTAGGTAGGTAGGCAGGTAGGTAGGTAGTGTTGCCTAATGTCCTCAGATGTCAGTTGACATATTACGGACAAACTGAGACCAATGCCGAAGCATGGTTCAATATAGCTTTACGTCCACGGAAACCAGAAGGCTCGCTAGGACGGACAGCCCAGGACGGCCACCTCGACTCTCACACAGCTCCTGAACTATGTGTGTAGCTTTACACAGTGCGTCTTGAATATATATCCACCATTACGTGTGACCATAGAGGTTACAGCGCTGGTTGGTTGCTACATGGCTGGTGTCGCATTAAACAGCTGCCATCTCGGCTGGCGTTCGTGTACACCATACAACCACGCACCAGCTTACACTTCTTACAACAAGCCGCATAGATAGGGTGCATTACTTTGTCTTTAGCTGTAACCTGTCACCTGCACATTTGGCAAAATAACCAGGATCTTTTACGTGCTAATGCGGTAACACGGGTGTGAAACGGATACAGAAACAAGAGTCAGCACAGAACGCTGACCCTGTAGAAGTTCTCCCGCCGCTCCTGCCGGGAATCGAACCCGCGACCTTCAAATCACTAGTCCGGCGCTCTACCACTGAGCTATCGTCCCGCCCCGTGTCCGTCAGTGTTTATATCTATTGCATAGCAGTCTGATGTTTAACACAGTATTGCACTCCTAAGTGTAACACAACACGAATCCAGGTCCACTTTTCCGCCAAAGTAGACGTCAGTTTAAGAAAGCTGTATTGGAGGAACTGGAGCGTTGCTGTATTGTACATGCATATACACAGTCGGTGAAGAAACGTCAATGTGAACTGAGCGACATACAAGGCTGTATTGTACATGCATACACACTCGGTGAAGAAGTGTCAATGTGAACTGAGCGACATACGAGGCAATACTGTACATACACTCGGTGAAGAAGTGTCAATGTGAACTGAGCGACATACGAGGCAATACTGTACATACACTCGGTGAAGAAGTGTCAATGTGAACTGAGCGACATACGAGGACCAAATCGGCCATACATCGGCCATGCGTCGTGTTTATACAGCGTGCTCAATCACCTATGGCCTGTCCTTATGGGCAGTTTTATGACCGCTTACAGAACCGACAATCAATTGCTTCCACCCGCCTCTCGTTTCTCCTCGTCTAAGTCCCATACAGTGGATAGCTTTCTCTATACAGTCTCTCGACGTGAATAACATCAGAGACCATAGCAGGAAAGAGGTTTTCTTATACAGTCTCTGACAACGTCGGAAAGGTCTCCTCCTACTGTCAGCCAAGAAAAGGCCGAGAAGGCGAGCGTGTGCTGTTCTCGTGTAGACAGATTAGCGTCCCCTTTGAGCAGGGTACGGAACTGTCAAGACGAACAAGGACACGATGGTCCTGTAATAGCTTCACATTACTGCGGGTTGATGGTATCAGGACACTGGTGAACAGCTCTTCTTCTTTCACTGTGCTTTACGTCCACAGAAACCACAAGGCTTATTAGGGACACGGCTGCTAGAATGGGGTGGGGGGGGGGGGGGGTATATGGATGTGGGGGAAGAGGGAGATTATATACCTATCGCTACACCAGAATGACTGCGGCATTAAGATGGACAGCGATGAGAGCTATTTTTATGTTCCCTTAATTGTGAGGGACAAAGTCACAAAACAGTGTCCACAGACCACAACTTTTGAAGCGAAGTGAGTGCCGAAGTGGAATCGAACCTAGGCCCTTCTGTTTACCGCTAGGCCAAACCGGCTCACATGAGCAATCTCTCCGGTCGTTTCTCTTTCACTTCAATTGCCAATAGCCCCCGTGTGTGCGTATTGAGTTTCTGAGAGTGGATCGCTGCACTCATCTCCCAAGCTCCATTACCGCTACCCAACAAGGCAGCACGAAAGACCAACTGATTGTACCGTTTTTTTAACAGCCGTGTCCAGTAATCCTTTCTTGCGTCACATCTTGGTCAGTGTGAATCATGGTCCGGCGTTGCACTGTCTACAGACAGACGCGACAAACAAGGGGGGTAATCAGCGCTCGAAAGACGTCACACAAACACAACAACAAAGACCTGAGTCGCCAACGGTACTCTCACCTGGCATGCCAGTAAATACAAGGTACATAAACTTCACCAGAGGTACAGTCTCAACGCCAGTCACCCAGTACAGTAGAGGTACATCATACAGACGGCTAAAAATGAATGTAGGCTATCAGCGGCGCGAATGCTGAATGGGTCCAATTTGGCGATTCTGCCCCAGTACTGCTGCCTAATGCCTTAAATTATAACTAAAAAGTATTAAGTTTAATGACTAAAACCTTCAAAACCACACTACCACAACCTACATTCAGACAAATTCCTGTGCACAGTTTCATGTCGCTAGCAAATAAATATCATCGCATCCTCGTGTTTATTATGATGTACATGTTAATTCCTCACTGCAGTTATCTTCAAACCCACCTTGAAAATCGCCTCACTGTTTTCGGCACAGATTCCACCCGTTTCTCTCCTCCGCTACCACTGAAGGCGCCGTGTCCTTAGCCGTACTAGCTTCAAGTCTGTCAAGCATACATGTATACACAGCGGCCACAAGTCGGCTAACACTACCCTGCATGTCGCTCTGTGTGTCTACGTGGTGCGAACTAGGAAAGTCCCTTGCAATAATTGACAGCCTGCCCGGCGATAGCGGCGCCTGTTCAATACAGAATCGTGCATTTGACCTCACAGGAGGAGGGTGAGGGGGACAGTCTATTGTCGTGGAAAGCTCTATGCTAACGAAGGGGGGGGGGTTGGTGGAAAGCCTATGAGAAGGGGGAGGTGGGGAGGCAGTCATTGCCGTGGAAAGCTCTATGCTAACGAGGGAGGGGGGGGGCAGTTGCCGTGGGTCTGCAATGAAGGAGAGGTTGTTGTGGTGTGGGGGCATCTATTGTGGAAACTCTATGCTAACGAAGGGAGGGAGGGGAGGGGGCAGTCTATTGTCGTGGAAAGCTCTATGCTAACGAAGGGAGGGAGGGGAGGGGGGTCTATTGCCGTGGAAGTCTTGCAGAGGGGGAGGGTGGGGTCTATTGCGTGGAAAGCTCTATGCTAACGAAGGGGGGAGGGGAGGGGGGGGTCTATTGTCGTGGAAAGCTCTATGCTAACGAAGGGGAGGGAGGGTGAGGGGGGTCTATTGCCGTGGAAAGCTCTATGCTAACGAAGGGAGGGAGGGTGAGGGGGGTCTATTGCCGTGGAAAGCTCTATGCTAACGAAGGGAGGGAGGGTGAGGGGGGGGGGGTGGGCTATTGCCGTGGAAAGCTCTATGCTAACGAAGGGAGGGAGGGTGAGGGGGGTCTATTGCCGTGGAAAGCTCTATGCTAACGAAGGGAGGGAGGGTGAGGGGGGTCTATTGCCGTGGAAAGCTCTATGCTAACGAAGGGAGGGAGGGTGAGGGGGGTCTATTGCCGTGGAAAGCTCTATGCTAACGAGGGACAGCTGACGGAAGGACCGGCTCCTCGCATTATGTATCACTATTATAATGTATCACCATCATAATGTATCACCATCATAAAGTATCACCATTCACACAGCATGCTTACTGTCCTCTCTGTGCCTACCACTGCTGCAGTTAGAGTGCAATGTTGCTTTAAGTCTACAAAGACCGTACGGACTATTACCATTAGGGACGGGGAGCCCCCCGACTTTCACACAGCCCCTGAGCTCTGAGTGACTCTAGCTAGTTAAATGTAGCTTTAAACCCACAGAGACCGTTCAGAGTGCAGGAGCTGTGTGAAAGTCGAGGTGGCCGTCCTGGGCTTTCCGTCCTAATGGGCCTTATGGTTTCTGTGGACGTAAAGCAACATGAACCATGCTTCGGCATTGGTCACAGTTTGTCCCTGATATGACAACCGACATCAGAGGACATGAAGCTCTACATCATCATCAGCTACGCGTTTTGATGAAAATCTTTTCACATGCCGGTGCGAAAAAGAAGACAAAAAGGCTTAAGGGGTTCAAATTTGGCACTTTTATCGGTCGTTTTTAAATGACGTCATGACAGTCAAGGGGTTAAGATCAACGTCATCATCAACAGAAACCATACGGACTATTAGGGACGGGGATCCGAGGACGGCCACCCCGACTTTCACACAGCTCGTGAGCTCTGAGTGACTGTAGCTGGTTAAATGTAGCTTCACGTCCACAAAGACCGTTCGGACTATTAGGGGTGGGGAGTCCAGGACGGCCACCTCGACTTTCACACAGCTCCTGAGCTCTGGACAGCTCCAGCGTTATCAAAGTGACTGTGATCGTATGGACGGCAATACGTGTCCGAGCTGATCCCTTCCTTCCTTTCCAACCGCTTTAGCGTAGGCTACAGCGTCGCCGCACAGCCACGAGTGTCCGTCTTTCCTGTGGTTGACCCACTTCGCTCATGTCAGTGGGTGCTGGACAGGACAAGAAAGGTCTTCTTCGCATAGACACGATACCTATATAGCAGACACTGTTCTCAGACCACTATATATATAATGCAAGTTTACAAGGAAAATATTAGTTAATCATACTTCAGAGCTCAAGAGCTGTGTGAAAGTCGAGGTGGCCGTCTTGGGCTCCCCGTCCTTAATAAGCCTTATGGTGTCTGTCGACGTAAAACAGCATTGAACTTGAAAATACTAGCAAACCTGATCCTATCAGAGCTCCTTACCTCAATTAGAACTGAACTGGTGTTAGGCTCAAACTGCAGAAACAGCCCCTGTTGTCTCCATTCTCAAACGATTAGTCAACGTAGATGACGCTCACTTCAGAAGGTTCAATGATTGCTTGAACGACGCAAGACACAGGTCAACTCCAAAGGGCAAAACTCAGCATAAATACTTGTTGCCCCACTACGACACCGTCTGCCTTCTCCACACTTCCAAAGGCGTTTTCTCCTCAGTCTTGTTGATGGACTGTATTTCCCCCCGTTACAAAGTGCTCGCCGTTTTGTCGCAGCTTTCCGCTAGAGGTCCAAGCCAGCAAGTGGTCCAGAAGTGTGCACACTGATCGCTATTGATCGTGTAAAGACGTCACTCTGTCCCAGCTTCCTGTCACTCGCCAAAACTTAGCTCCACAATGTCAGGGGAATAGCGGCCCAGCTTCTGCCAGCTGTCCAAGTGCGATGACAAGGACGGCTGTCCAGCTTCGATGACAATCTGATAGTTGTACAGCTTCGATGACAATGTGATAGCTGTCCAGCTTCGATGACAATGTGATAGCTGTCCAGCTTCGATAACAATCTGATAGTTGTACAGCTTCGATAACAATCTGATAGTGTACAGCTTCGGTGACAACCTGATAGTTGTACAAGCTGTCCAGCTTGAATGACAACCTGATAGTTGTACAAGCTGTCCAGCTTGAATGACAACCGACGAAAGTGGAGAAGAGCTCAGCTTGTTCGGACAAAATAAGAACGTCCAGTGATGCCGCCAGCGGCAGAGAAGTCACGAGCTTACTCGGACAGACGCCTGGACCTTCCTCATTTTCTCAGTCAAGACACCACGTACAGCCACATAAGGTTTGGCTCTTGCTACGATCCAACGTATAGCCACCTTTGTCCGTCGGTGCTCTTTGTATCAGTCTGAATTAAGGCTGCAAGTACTGTTCACTGACCAGCTGAGTTCGACAGACTAATGACAACAGAACTTCCAGTAAAGCAAACGCTTGTTGAAGCCGAACCCAAAACTCCACCTGATGCTGTTCGAGTCTCGCCGTCCTCAAAGACACTGACCTAAAACCATCTATAAAACGTGAGTGTTGCGTTTTCTTTGTGTGTGACTACGCAGCACCTCACACCATGTCAACGTTCCCTGAACACAACCTCGAGAAAGCCAGTGTTGCGTTTTCTTTGTACGTGAAGCAGCACTTCGCACGAATTTAGTGTTCTCCAACACAACCTGCAGAACGCGAGTGTTGCGTTTTCTTTGTGTGTGATTTCATAAAACAGCACCTCACTCCAAGTCGGTGTCGATCTCTAGAACACGAGCGTTCGATTTTCTTTGTGTGCGAAGCAGTTAGCAGTGCTTTTCCTACGGTACGTGATACGTGTGCCGTATTGCAGGAAGGTCTGAGGAAATCGTTGAGACTCTGGCGGCCTTGGGACACGGTACCGTAAGCTGCTTACCTTAGCGGCGCCGCTGACAAATGACAGGGCTGACTGGCGACGGATCCAAATCTTCGACTTGACACTTGGCTATCCCGTCGATTGGCTGCTACTCCGCTATAAGGACTCAGTATTTCAGGACTGGTGACCACGGATCGATGACCACAGGACTAGTGGTCCCAATAATGGTGACTACAGATCTGTGACCACGGGTCGATGACCACAGGACTCGTAGTCACAAGAATAATGACCACATAGGACTGGTGACTGCTGGACTACTGACCACAAGAATAGGGGACTGCAGGGCTGATGACCACGGATCGATGACCACAGGACTAATGGTTACAAAAATAATGACCACAGGACCTGTAACTACAGGACTTATGATCACAAGAATGGCGACTAGGTTGCTTATACATTTTGTTGACCTCACTGTTTTTGTACTGTGCGCTCCAGGCTCACGTTAGGTGTAAGCGCCTTACATATACTTTTTTTACATTACATTATTACAGGACTGGTGACCACGGATCGATGACCACAGGACTAGCGGTCACAAGAACAATGACCACAGGACTGGCGACTGCCTGACTAATGATAACAAGAATGGCGACTGCAGGACTGGTGACCACGGATCGGTGACAGCAGGACTAGTGGTCACAAGAGTGGTGACTATAGGACAGAGTGGTGACTACAGGACTGGTGACTACAGGACTAATGATCACAAGAAGGGTGGCCCCAAGGACAGATGACTACAGGACCGACTAATGACCACAGGACTGACGACAAAGACTGGCAACCAAAGGACCAAAGGACTGGTGACCACAGGACAAGCTGGTGACCTGGTGAGCACAGGACCGACTGGCTAAGAGATTGTATAAGGATGTTCTTTGATATCAGTCTCAAATCCGCGTCAAAGGTGGGGGCCTTCGAACGTTGATGGTCATGTTCTGTACGTGGGGCGTGTGCTGAAGCCGTTGTCTCGCTACTGCTACAGCCTTTGGGGAAAGTTCCGTTGTTCACGTGTACAACCACAGACATGCTTTGCTGCTGACCTGAACTCCAGTTGGCTACGAAGTTAATAAATGTTTTAATCAAAATGCAATAGGTTAAATGTACAGAAAGGTCGGTAAAGCACGATCGCAATTCTCCATTTCACTGAGCTACTCACACACACACACACACACACACACACACACACACACACACACACACACACACACACACACACACACACAAATAGACTGACGCACACGTACACATCCGCACATGACATAGTGACACACCCATACATGTCTGTCTCTCTCTCTCTGTCTCTGTCTCTTGTCTCTCTCTGTCTCTCTCTCTCTCTCACACACACACACACACACCACACACACACCACGCACACACTCACCTCCCGCTACCTTCCCCCTCCCTGCCGACCCCCACACCTAGGGGTAAATTCAATCAAACAGTCGTGCGGTGCGGCAATTTCATTAGGCGGCTGCCAGACCAGACCAGAGCCGCTGTGGCCTCTGTGGAGGTGGGTGATGGAGGGGTGGTGGAGGGGTGGTGAGGGTGGGGGGGGGGGGGGGGGGGGGGACCGAGCACAGGGACCTCCACTTGACGACACGCCTGCCATCAGGCGCCCACCTCTCACTGGCGGCTGATGCCACAATTCCACAGTTGTTGCCGCAGAAGTCGGAGACTGTAAAGGGCACGTTTGAAGCTGCAAACGCAGACTTGCTGCTGTCAACAGTAATTCTGCACTGACTAATGAATTTTGCGGGCGCAAATATCGGAGGTAGTGGGAAAATCAACTTTGCAGCGACAAACTGCACGCCAAAAGTTACTGCATTTATTTGTTGAACTTATAATTACGATGAATGAATAAAATTTTGTTTTTGCCGCAGCAAACTCGCAGCAACTTTGCAGATGCGAAAGAGACCTGCGGCATCAAATCTTCAAGTCTGCTCTTTTGCAGCGTGAAGATGTTCGTCACTACAAAAACAGAGCACGGTTTTGTCGCTGCAACACTTCTGCGTTCGAGCATGGTCCTGCCAAGCGGTCAGTCCGATGATCCGGATCAAGGTTGTGGTCTTCTGCTGCAACTCGACTTTGCCGCTGCAAAACTGCTTCCCACTTCAGCAGCTGTAAAAGTTAAGGTGTCGCTGCAAAATCTGTGTTCCTGTGCTGGTCCACCAATCAGGCGCTTTCTTTTGGCCTTTCCCCTTTCTCCACCAATCAGGCCCTTTCTTTTGGCCTTTCCCCTTTCTCCACCAATCAGGCCCTTTCTTTCGGCCTTTCCCCTTTCTCCACCAATCAGGCCCTTTCTTTCGGCCTTTCCCCTTTCTCCACCAATCAGGCCCTTTCTTTCGGCCTTTCCCCTTTCTCCACCAATCAGGCCCTTTCTTTCGGCCTTTCCCTTTTCTCCGGCAACTTGGCTATTCAGTTTGACTGGCCTAGGCCAGAGCCGCCGTGACTGTGTTGAACGCTTGTTGTTGCGGTTGTTATTGTTGTTGTTGTTCTTTTTTCTCTCTGTCATGAGATTAGACAGATGGGCTAAAATCATTAAAGGACTCTCTCTCTCTCTGCTGAAAGGTTAATCGCCATGGCCGACCCGCGGTCGCTGTGATGGTCGATTTATATCATCGAACTGTTGTTGTCCTGTGTATATTAAACAACATTCAATCAACACACACACACACACACACACACACACACACACACACACACACACACACCCCAAAACCACTCAAACTTTGCTACTATGTGTGCTGGCAGGAACAGCAAGGGTTTATCGACAACCGGTTATTGGTCCTGTGTCGAGACCTTCCTCCCCTCCACGTGTCCTCTGACCCCCACCCCCGGTCGTCCGCCTTCCCCTTTTTTCTTCTTTTTTTTCTTCTTCCAGCAACATGGCTTTGCTTTGCTCTGGAACGGCTGTGTGTCGCTTGTTTGCGTAACAGGACATTTGTTCTCTCTCTCTCTCCCTCTCCCTCTCTCTCGCGTTTTCCCGCAACAACACCGATTTGATCCTTGATCGCTTAACGCCCCCACGCCCCCCCAACTTTCTCCTCTTCCGGTAACTTCCTGTCATCGATAAACGGCGTTAGTGATGCGGGGGGGGGGTATCTGGCAGGGGAGTTAATCCGGTGGCTGTGACAGGACTGTGGGAATTGTGCTTGAACTACCGTTGTGCAGAACACGGGGGAGGGGGAAATCACGTGCAGACGTGGAATGGCCGAGCCGTAGTCACGGTCGATTTACACCATCGTTTTGAGATTTTGAGTGCCTAGCGTGTACCTTATTTAAAGGACAAAGAAGATGAAGACCAAAAACAAAAACAAAACAAAAACCTCAGAATTCAGGAGCTGTGTAAAAGTCGAGGTGGACGTCCTGGGCTTTCCGTCCTAACGAGCCTTGTGGTTTCCGTGGACGTAAAACAATATTGAACCATGCTCACGCACTGGTCTCAGCTTGTCCCTAATATGTCAACCAACATCCGAGCACATTAAGCAACACAACCTACGTACCTATCGAAGACCAAAAAGAAAAGCCCACTGGTTTTGTATCAAAATCTCAATCAGTAGCAACATTTCGACCATGACGATGCTTCCTTTTTATGAACACTTGTCGAGCGCCTCATCTCGAGATGAGCCCTAAACGCTTCACAATAGCAACTAAATAGTGCTATTCTCTGCTTCCGAACAGACCCACCGTGCTTTAGTCGAATGAGACTCTGTGAATGAGCACAACTTAAGATAGGACAAGACTGTTTATTGTCCATGCTAAAATCATACACGGAAATTTGTCTCTTGCACATTATGTAACATTAAACTATAATTAACACACTCACACAAACCCACGGAAACAGACATACACACCTACGCACCTACGCACCCACGCACGCACGCACACACACACACACACACACACACACACACACACACACACACACACACACACACACACACACACACACACACACACAACAACTGCAGTTTTGAAAGTGTCAAAAGCAGTTTTGAAAGTGTTGAATCTCAGCTGAAATCGACAGAAGCAGGCTTATGAGTAGGCAGCTTTTGTGAACGTAATTAAAAGACATGTCACGTCTCAAAAACTTGTTCAGCAATGAAACTCGTCCGATAAACACACACACACACACACACACACACACACACACACACACACACACACACCACACACACCAATTTAAAAATCATCGAACCGACATATCCCTTGTGCACTCAGCCGGGTCGACACGGCAAGTTTAACGTCTCCGGTTTCATATTAGACGTCCATCAAAGTCTCTGCATGTGTGACGCAGCATAATCAACCTTTCAACTTTCCCAGGGGAATGACAGTTGGGTGTCACCGGTTTGACAACTTAATGTAGGGCCACGGACGTTGGATTCCGACTGAAGCCATCACAGGTACTTGAGAAAAAAAATCATTAATTTCTTCTCCAGCATTCTCTGCCTTCACCCTAAGATGATGATGGTCACACACACACACACACACACACACACACACACACACACACACACACACACACACACACAGAGGAACTTAAAATGTGACGTTTTATTCTTCGCCCAATATCTCCAGTATGTGACCAATCTACACAGTTTACTGGGTGTTAAAAATCACTGACCCACTTTCTTCACCTGATGTGACCAATCTACACAGTTTACTGGGTGTTAAAAATCAATGACCCACTTTCTTCACCTGATGTGCTGCCAGTGGCAGGTCACGGCAGGTCACGAACTGCCATTATTGCACAATCCAACCTCGCTTTCGATCTCGTGACCCGCCGTGACCTAGCTCATTAGAAATGACTCCAGGTCAATACAGAACCCAGCGTGGCGATCGATCTTGGTTACTTTGGTGACCTCCGACATGAATATTCCTACATGGCCCACGGGACCGAGTATCTATTCACGTTTCCAACGCAGGCGGTGAAACATTGTCTAGTCTTCCCCAGTTTCCAAATCCCGAGGGGTCTTTCACACGCGCAGCCAAAAGCCGTCTGTCCGATATGCGTCTCCCCGTCTTCCCGGGTGAGACAAGGTGTCAAATGCCTTTGGACTCCTGGCAGTGTGTAACATCGTCCCATTAGTCAAGAGTGAAGGCATCGCGCACTTAACAACCTCGGTAGGGCCCAAGGCACTTATAAAAACACTTTTCAACACGACTTTTACGACTCAGTGATGTTAAACGTTTCAATAAGTCAATAGCGTACCAAACAACTGACATAATCAGCTTTGGGAGTATATCTATTCTGACTCAAGTTATTCAGCCGTTCTTCTTCTTGTGGCGTGTGAGTGTGTTTTGTGTGTGTGGTTGTGGAGTGTGTGGGTTTTTGTTGTGTGTGTGTTGTTGTGTGTGTTGTTCTTTCTTTTAAAAAGATGAGAAACAAGGAAAACGAAAGTAAGAGAGAGACGGAAACGATGTGCGTATGCGCTTTCCGTGTGGGGTATGAGAGAGGAGAGAGAGAGAGAGAGAGGAGAGAGAGGAGGGGCAGACAGACAGACAGACGGCAGACAGAAGACAGACAACAGAGGCAGACAGACAGAGAGACAAAATGTGTGTGCGTGGTGTTGTGTAAGGGGTGCGTGCGTGCGTGCGTGCGTGCGTGCGTGCGTGTGTGTGTGTTATGTTGCAGTTATCTCATTCGCTTTCGCTTTCAGTTCAGGGCCAGTTTCAACAGCTGCAACCCGCGCGCACTGACTCAATGCCTGCAGTAAAACAGACTTCTGGCCCAACTGCCGCATATAGCCGATATAAAATACCAACCATTGACCTCTGTCTTCGACCCCCCACCCTCCCCTTTCGTTCTGTCTTCGAAGGCAACTCGGCGTTAAGCAAGTATAACGAATGAAGTCTGTCTGAATCCTGCACACGCATCGACCTTACTGCTAATTGCTTGTGTTACAGTTGTACGGTCGTATCCGTTGTGGGTGCAGCCTAATGTAACTCAAAAACGATGCTGTTGCGACAATTTGACCGTAGCCAGGCCAGGCTAGTCGAGTCAAGTTTGGTCTGAATGAATGTACACAGAGCAGAGACACACAACACTACAGTAAGTAAGTAAGTAAACATGGTGCTTAACGTCCACAGAAACCACAAGGCTTATTAGGGACGGGGAGAATGGGGGGAAGGGGGTAGGGAGGTGGCAGAAGAGGGAGAGTATATACCTATCGCTACACTGTCACACCAGAACGACCTCATTAAGATGTGCAGCGATGAGAGCCATTTTAATGTTTCATTAATTGTGAGGACAAAGTCACAAGACCGCGTCCACAAACCACAACTTTTGAAGAGAAAGGAGAGCCGAAGCGGTATCGAACCGAGGTCCTTCCGCTTACCAGCCTACCGCCTTGCCGCTGGGCCAAACCGGCTCTGGAAAAACACTACAGTGACGCGAGTGGGCCATACAGCAGGAAGTGAGATGAAACAGAAATCTTACCTGGGGACACCAGCTCCATTTTCCGCCCTTGTAAACCGCTCCTCACACGATGAAAGTGGATTTTCACTTCTCGCCACTCCTCCTGAATCCTTGGGCTACTTGATCCCCCCTGGTCCAGACGTCAGCCTGCAAGTGTATACCGACAATTAGTTTCATGAAGCAGCCAACAAAGACATTTAGTGTGAGTGTGGCTGTGGGTTAGGGCCTATGTCACGCATGTTTGTGTGCGTGTGTGTGTGTGTGTGTGTGTGTGTGTGTGTGTGTGTGCGTGTGTGTGATCAGGGGTGTGGTGCTGTGTTGTGTGCTGTTCGTGGGAGTAGTTAAGGTTGTGTGTGTTGTGTGAGTGTGTGTGTGAGTGTGTGTGTGTGTGTGTGTGTGTGTGTGTGTGTGTGTGTGTGTGTGTGTGTGTGTGTGTAACATTAACAAAATGCAATGTCACTTTGAAGCAAGTGGATGCCAGGTCACAGTGCACACACACGAGATTATCGAATAGCGGCTAGAGTTATCTCTGTTTACAATCTAGTCGCTAACAGCTTGGCACGCTGCAGTCGATTATTGGCGTTTCAGCAACGGGCGTCTATTCGCGTGACACCTCAATCAATGATTTCCTGGGGCTGAATGAGTAAGCAGTTTACTCGACTGTTAGCAGCAGTCACACTTTCATTTGATTCACTAAACGTCTCTACACACACACACACACACACACACACACACACACACACACACACACACACACACACACAGCAAAGCGTCGATCATCAGTTAACAGAATGAGCATAGCTGTACACAGTGTTCACACTGCAGTTTTTCTCTTTTCTAAACTGTCAATCTAATCCAAGGTGTACAGTTGCACCTTGATCGAGCGAATGGCGTGACAACGAACAAACCTGAAGACAGCCCCGGCCACAGCGAAGAGATCCACGTACACCACTGCGAAGAAACATATACCTGTTCCAGTCGGGTAGGATAATATATATATAGATTTTCAGCGCGAATATAAAAAGTCCATGAAAGTGGTGCGGATTGTCAACAAGTGCAGCCGCATGAAGCCACGCGGCAACGTGTTCGTTCAGTCACTCACCCGCACATGATTGGTCGCTATTTTTAGCTCTGTCGCGCAGCGCTTCACAGTTTTCCCTGACGATGACTAAATTCGCAAAATTCATTAGCACATTCACTTTCGGCTCTCCTTCGATACGGCAACCCACGCTGGCCAGTACAGTTTGCGCTGCGTGCTCGGAAAGCAATGCCCAGAGTGCCACTAAAACTCACGAGGAAGTATAGAGCTCGGTCAGGACGCGTGCCGAACTAAAATATTGACACGGTGAACAAAGGACGGCGGTTCCTAATCCGATTATTTCGTTAGAAGATTTGGTGATTCAGAAATGAAAACAGTTGCTTGGCCATGACAGCACCGGCCGGGTCTACGTAAAAGCGGGTCACGAAAACAGCACACGCCGCCCCCCCCTCTCGACCCCTTATTACTTACAGAGGGTAAAAACTAAACCAAATGCATGCACTTCAAAAACGATATGAAACGACACATAATTTTACATGCTGATCTCGATGGCTACACACACACACACACACACACACACACACACACACACCCGTTCGGCTTTGCGTCCCCTTATGTAAAAGATAGCGAGCTCTGACAAATAATTCATTGTCACGTGTTACATAAACAGACGCGGTGTTAATATGCACTGCCTGAGGTCTGCAGTCCAACACCTGCACTAACAGTTTACCCGCAATTTGGATGAATATTCGGCTTGCAATACCCACGACAAAACAGCAATTAGAAAAGCAAAAGCAGAAGTTGCTAAAAGTTACCTAAGTTGGAGCCGCTGGATCACATTTAAGTAATTCCACAGGGGAAAAAACGAAGCCAACGTTCTTCGAAACCACAGCCTACTAAGTTGTGCGCACTGCTTAGTTTGTCGTCTGCTGCCGACAAAAGGGCGGAGAAAAAATGTCGTCTGCTACTGATCGCGCCATCTGTGCGCGCAGCTGACTCACACGTGACGTCATAAACGGAGCTAGACGCCTAGGGCTTTATCGCTCTGGTGACAGCTGAATTACTGATAAAACATAATCTTTTGACAAGAGACAATTAAATCAATAATCCCTTTACAGTCTCTGGTGTCACGACCCGATCGATGATGGGTCGGACTGCTCCCGATCAGATGTTATTCAGTGACGTGACAATACAGTTGATGCGTATATTCAATACGAAAACAAATTAAATTGTTAACGCGGGTAGGTCCGGTAAACGAGATGAATAAGTATCAAATCAAATCATTAAGCCCCATCCGCATCAAATCAGCCCTCCCCCCACCGTTTCCTGTGCGCG
>JABMCL010003406.1:47500-52500 GCA_018857735.1 Alviniconcha marisindica | reverse complement strand
GCGTAACGCACCAACGATAGCAGTGGTTGCAGGAAGGGTGTCGTAAAGAAGTGCTTAGAGTTTGGTTCAGTAACAAATTCCAAGCACTGGTTTACGACATCCTTCCTTTGGAGGAAGGTGCCGGAAAGCGATGCTTGGAGTTTGGTTCAGTAACAGACACCACCACACCCCAAGCCTAGCTTTCCGGCACCTTTGTGTGTGTGTGTGCGTGCGTGCGTTCGTGCGTGCGTGCGTGTGCGTGTGCGTGTGCGTGTGCGTGTGCGTGTGTGTGTGTGTGTGTGTGTGTGTGTGTGTGTGTGTGTGACGTGTGTGTGAGTGTGTGTATGTCTGTGTGTGTTTATATGTGTGTATGCGTGTGCGTGCGTGTGTGAGTGCGTGCGTGCGTGTGAGCGTGTGTGTGCGTGCGTGCGTGCGTGCGTGAGTGAGTGCGTTCGTGCGTGCGCGCGTGTGTGTGTATGTGTGTGTGCGTGCTTGTGTGAGTGCGTGCGTGCGTGCGTGCGTGCGTGCGTGCGTGCGTGCGTGCGTGCGTGCGTGCGTGCGTGCGCGCGCGCGTGTGTGTGTGTGTGTGTGTGTGTGTGTGTGTGTGTGTGTGTGTGGCGCGAGCGTGTGTGTGTGTGTGTGTGTATATGGGTGGGTGGGTGTTTGAGTCCGTGTGCGTGTATCTGCACATTATACTCCACGTGTGTGTGTGTGTAACATTTTTGTTGTTGTAAGAGCCGTCTCGGATTAAGCGCGCTAAGAGCTCGTTCCTCTTCTTCTTATTTCTACTCCTCCTTTTATTATTATTATTATTATCATCATCATCATGGCTGACTGCTCCCCCACACAGTCTGACTCACGGGATCAGGGTGAAAGCGACCAGCGGCTGCATGCTTTCTACCTTTGGAGCGCGTTCAGAGGCTGGCTTCTTTGTGTTGCCAGGCAGCTGGCGAAAGGCCTCTGACCCGCCGCAACAAAGGAAATCCGACCTCGGCGACACCAACAACAATGGACGAGCTGGATTGGTTTTTATCTCTGACACAGGACGGGAAACGTGTGTTGCTGGGTCGACGATGGTAACTACTCCGCCGTTTCTGCACAAAAGAAACCCTTGCTCGACATCGGGGGGCTGGCTTATTTTCCCTTTCTTCCGTTTTGTGTAGTCATTTCCCATCAGCGGTATTAGGCTGATCTTAACCCCTTGACTGTCATGACGTCACTTAAAAACGGACCGATAAAAGTGCCAAATTTGAACCCATTAAGCCTTTTTGTCTTCTTTTTCCCACCGGCATATGAAAGGATTTTCATCAAAACGCGTAGCTGATGATGATGTAGAGCTTCATGTCCTCGGATGTCGGTTGACGTATTAGGGACAAACTGCGACCAAGGCGTGAGCACGGTTCAATATTGCTTTACGTCCACGGAAACCGTAAGGCTCGTTAGGACGGAAAGCCCAGGACGGCCACCTCGACTTTCACACAGCTCCTGAACTCTGAAAACGCGTAGCATTGAAAGTAGATGTGTTATAGGACCGGAAAATATACTGTTTGCAGATGCCTGCGTGAAACTTTCAGCCCGGAAATTTTACATGAAACTTTCAGCCCGGAAATTTTACATGAAACTTTCAGCCCGGAAATTTTACATGCAACTTTCAGCCCGGAAATTTTACATGAAACTTTCAGCCCGGAAATTTTACATGAAACTTTCAGCCCGGAAAGTTTACCTGAAACTTTCAGCCCGGAAATTTTATCACGATAACATCTGTCAAAGACCTAAAAATCTAATATATTTGAATATCCATTTGTTTGCACTCGCAGAAACAAACATACGTATGTATATGTATCCATGCACAGTTATTTTCACCTTATCTTTATCTCACACACGCAAATACATGTGCAGCGCATATGTTATCACATTCGTACACTCTAAATGACGCATACCCGCACGATAATTATACTCAACGGCTGATAATATTGAACAAAGTGGACTGAGTTTCTATATGTGTCAGGGTATAAATCAAACTTTGGTAGGATTTCATATTCTACCGGTAGAAATTAAAATTAGGATTTCTCCCACTGAGAAACGAAAATGGCGACCTCTGCCGGCAGGAATTTCAGTCATACCAATAGATCTACGGGCTAGAAAGCAGTTTCCATTTCTACAAGGAATTTCAGTCATACCAATAGATCTACGGGCTAGAAAGCAGTTTCCATTTCTACAAGCAGAAATCCCATTCAGAATCAGCATTGAAATAGATTTTAATTTTGACCGGTCAAATTTAATATTTGACCACTGAAATGGGTGCACGAGAAGAGAAAAGAAGAGAGAAGGGATGAACGAATGATTTATTGACCTAGGCCATAATTATGTCCGTGTCAGATCTGGAGGTGGGGAGTGAAGGTGGTGCAGGCGTACACAAAATCCGTATCTATCCATATACATATTAACAATCACCTAACACACACACACACACACACACACACACACACACACACACACACACACACACACACACACACACACACACACACACACACACACACACACCTCTCTCTCTCTCTCTCTCTCTCTCTCTCTCTCTCTCTCTCTCTCTGATTTTGATGTTCACGACAGGAGAAATATGTTCCTGGTTTCCGCCATTTCTCAACAAAACAATCTAAGCTCGACAACAGAATGCAGATTCTTTATTATCTATGAATAATACAGAAATTTTCCTTCGACTGCATACGATGTAACACAATTTCACTGCATATGTACGTGATGTAGGTATAGCTATTGTTTCCACAATACATTTAGGCCTAACTATTGTTTCTACAATCAATGTAGGCCTAACTATTGTTCTACAATCAATATAGGCCTAACTACTGTTTCACAATTAATATAGGCCTAACTATTGTTTCTACAATCAATGTAGGCCTAACTATTGTTTCTACAATCAATATAGGCCTAACAACTGTTTCACAACAAATGTAGACCTAACTATTGTTTTTACAATCAATGTAGGCCTAACTATTGTTTTTACAATCAATATAGGCATACTTATTGTTTCTACAATCAATGTAGGCCTAACTATTGTTTCTGCAATCAATATAGGCCTAACTATTCCACAATCAATGTAGGCCTAACTATTGTTTCCACAATCAATGTAGGCCTGACTAATGTGTCTACAATCAATGTAGGCCTAACTATTGTTTCTGCAATCAATATAGGCCTAACTATTCCACAATCAATGTAGGCCTAACTATTGTTTCCACAATCAATGTAGGCCTGACTAATGTGTCTACAATCAATGTAGGCATAACTATTATTTCCACAGTCAATGTAGGCCTAACTATTGTTTCCACCATCAATGTAGGCCTGACTATTGTGTCTACAATTGATGTAGGCCTAACTATTATTTCTACAATCAATGTAGGCCTAACTAGTGTTTCTACAATCCTGTCTATAAACAATTACAACATGATACGTAAATATACACATACAGAGAAACAAAGCTTCCTTATGATATAATTATGCGAGTGCGTGGGGCACGCACACGCCGTGCAAGTTGCACACATCACGTGCGCACATGACGCCATCATTCTGACGCAGATTGAGACATAGACAGCTCACTCGGCCCCAGTGGACGCTCACTCAGTCATTCCGACACATTAGCATCTCGCTGAGGCCAAGTCTATCAAATAAAGCACGGCGGACAGTAACGGAGGGAGCAGACAGGCTAAACCTGTTCCCTGAGTCGGTGGTAGCCATAGGCCGACTTCGGTCTTGTACAAAGAATGCCAACCTCGACGACAGCTTCAATAACAAACGCGGCAGACTTTTGTTGTTGATGTTTGTTTTGTTTTTGTTTGTTTGTTTGTTTATTAATCGTCAGTCTTCATGACACAGACAGGATGGTAATGGCCAATGTCCCTTCGTTGGTGCCCCCCTCCCTCTCCCCACACCACCATCAACACCACCATGCACTGATGCCCCCCTCCCTCTCCCCACACCACCATCAACACCACCATGCACTGGTGCCCCCCTCTCCCCACACCACCATCAACACCACCATGCACTGGTGCCCCCCTCCCTCTCCCCACACCACCATCAACACCACCATGCACTGGTGCCCCCTCCATCCCCTCTCCCCCTCCACACCACCATCAACACCACCATGCACTTCATGCCACCCGCTCCCCCCTCTCCCCACACCACCATCAACACCACCATGCACTGATGCCCCCCTCCCTCTCCCCACACCACCATCAACACCACCATGCACTGATGCCCCCCTCCCTCTCCCCACACCACCCATAAACATCACTTGTCCCCACACAAACACCACCATGCACCTCCACACACACACACACATCACCCTTCAAACAAAACACACATACAGAGCCACCCACCTCCAACACACACACACACACACACACACACACACACACACACACACACACACACACACACACACACACCACACACCACACACACACACACACACACACATACACACATCACACACACACACACACACACACACACATACACCACACACATACACACACACACCATCCTCTCCACACCTCACCACCATCTCATCATTCTCATCCATCTACATCACACACACACACACACACACACACACTCCTCTCTCTCTCTCCTCTCTCTCACACACACACACACACACACACACACACACACACACACACCTCTCTCTCTCTCTCTCTCTCACACACACACACACACACACACACACACACACACACACACACACACACACACACTCTCTCTCTCACACACACACACACACCCACACACACACACACACACACCACACACACACACACACACACACACACGCCACACTCTCTCTCTCTCTGTTTCTCACACACACACACACACACACACACACACACACGACACACACACACACACACACACACACACCACGCACGCACGCACGCACGCACGCTGGCACACACACACACACACACACGCACACGCACACGCACACACACACACACGCAGGCCTACAT
>JABMCL010003406.1:7500-35000 GCA_018857735.1 Alviniconcha marisindica | reverse complement strand
CGCAGGGGCACGTACGCACGGTTGGACGCGCGCGCATGCACACACACACACATACACACACACACCGTGCATGCACACACACACACACACACACACACACACACACACACACACACACACAGTGCATGCACACACACACCACACACACAACACACACACACACACACACAGTGCATGCACACACACACACACACCACACACACACACACACACCACACACACACACACACACACACACAACACACACAGCACACACACACACACACACACACACACACACACACACACACACACACACACACACACACACACACACACACACACACAATGCATGCACACACGCACGCACTGCATGCACGCACGCGCGCACACACACACACACACACACACACACACACACACACACACACACACACACACACACACACACACACGCACGCACGCACGCACGCACGCACGCACGCACGCACGCACGCACGCACAGTTATCAACACTACCTGAACCGGTCACGTACTGCATACCTGGAGACGAGACAGACTGCAGGGAAATGTGTTGATACAGATCGCGCTCATTCGGCACACCGAGTGTACTTCACTGCTACAGCTGCTCGAGATAGGTTCCGCCTCAACGACAGCTTTCTTTAAAACAGGAAACAAAATTCACTCCAATTATCTTTATTGAGGATGTAACTCTGCTGGAGTTTATGTACCTTGTATTTACAGGCATGCCAGGGGAGAGTTACCAGAGGCGACTCAGGTCTTTGTTGCTGTACTTGTGTTGCGTAGTTCGAGCACTAATTAACTCCCTTGTGTGTTGAGACTTTGCAGTTATCTGTGTTCTATGTGATTTAAAATGAAGACGATACCATGTCATTATTGTAAGCGTTGATTAATCCTCACCCACTCCTCTTTTCCTGGATCGATCGAGGTTGATCCAATCTTCGGCACAAACATCAAGATCGGCACAATCTTCGGCACAGTCGTTACGAAATGGCCCGGGTCAGGGGTCAGGGGTCAAGGGCCGTCGGGTACACTGTGCAACGTTCTTATCTCCACTGTTGTCGACCCTGGCCTCCGCTGATATTAGTGGCAAGGAATAAGCTTATTTACATACCGAGTCACTGTCTTGAATTGGAGATACGGTACTGGCACGTACTTCATGGCCCAAGCATAATTTACTGTTGTGAACCCCGTGAGTGCGCATGCGTGTCCCAACTAGCATACATTATTACTGGCAATGGCCGCCACAGCGGTAGACAGGGACACTGCCTGATTTAACCTCCATGTTCCGCTGCAACGTCATCAGTGATAGATAGTGAGGCAGTTTTATTCCTTACCGTTTATTATCATTATTATTATTATGTGTCAGTTCACGCGCTTCCCCCTCACGGCAGAACCTTTTTCAGTGTTTGAAAGTATGATTGTTCATATTCATCCGGTCTTGGGGGAATTCACACTCCGAGAATCGCTTTAATAATAATAATAATGTACGTTTATCATGCGCTCATCAACGCCCTGAGAGCTCCCATGATACATATTAACCTATATATGATATTCTATACACACGTAGAGCATAGTTCTACCAAAACAATTTACATAAAGTATTATACAAAAACAAAAAAACAAAAAAACGCACTGCACACACACACACACACACACACACACACACACACACACACACACACACACACACACACAACACTCGCGCGCGCACACACACACACACACACACACACACACATACATGGGTGAGGGGGGTGGGAAAGATAACTAAATACCCCCATACCCCCCTTCGCACCCCCCCCCCCCTGCCCCCCGCCCCCACCAAACAAAGAAAAAGAATGTTGGGAGGAAAGACATATGGCAAGAAAGAAAGAAACAGAAACCGAGAGACAGAGAGAACTCGAACTCGAAAACTTTATTTTACACGGATTGTAGCTGAGTGAGTGAGTGAGTGAGTGAGAGAGAGAGAGAGAGAGAGAGAGAGAGAGAGAGAGAGAGAGAGAGAGAGAGAGAGAGAGAGAGAGAGAGAGGAGAGAGAGAGAGACAGACAGACAGACAGACAGACAGACAGACAGACAGACAGACAGACAGACAGACAGACAGACAGACAGACAGAGACAGAGAGGAGGGAGAGAGGCATAGAGAGAGAGAGAGAGAGAGAGATAGTGATGGAGAGAGAGAGAGAGAGAGAGAGAGAGAGAGAGAGAGAAGGAGAGAGAGAGAGAGAGAGAGAGAGAGAAGGGTACCAGCGGGGTTGGGCCTCGCGTTGCCAGCATAGCGAGGTGCAGGTGCTGTTTGTTGTGGCTGCAAGCCCCTGTGTCCCACTACAGGTGTTGGCCTGTAGTTTCCCGGATCGAAAAAACCCTGGGACGCTGGTCCAGCCATTTCAGACTCCTTCCTCTCAGTGCCTGCTGACACTGGGGCCTCCCTTGCTGGAAATGACGACATTGGCGCCTCTGTCCCGGGAAATGACGCTGTTGCCTCCATTGCTGGAAATGACGCTGTGGCCTCCCTTGCTGGAAATGACGCTGTGACCTCCCTTGCTGGAAATGACGCTGGGGCCTCCCTTGCAGGAAATGATGCTGGGGCCTCCCTTGCTGGAAATGACGCTGGGGCCTCCCTTGCTGGAAATGACGCTGGGGCCTCCCTTGCGGAAATGAGCTGGGGCCTCCCTTGCTGGAAATGACGCTGGGGCCTCCCTTGCTGGAAATGACGCTGGGGCCTCCCTTGCTGGAAATGATGCTGGGGCCTCCCTTGCTGGAAATGATGCTGGGGCCTCCCTTGCTGGAAATGACGCTGTGACCTTCCTTGCAGGAAATGACAACACTGGCGCCTCTCCTCCGAGAAATGACTGCCATACCTGCTCCTTTTCTGGAACTGCTGATCTTGTTGCCTCGCTCTCTCGGTTTGATGACGTTTCATCATATTCGGGAACCGAGGATTCTAATCAAACAATCAATCAAATAAATCTTTATTCTCCACTGTTATGCGTATCTTTCTTTCTTGGTGCTTTACGTCCACGGAGGCGAGATGGCCTATTAGAGACGGGGACAGAGTGGGAAGGGGCCGACAGACTGAAGGCTCGACCGAGGAAACCGCCCGAAAAAGACAGGAGAGACCGTGGACCGCCGCCAGAACAATGGAAGTGTTAGGGCGGTGTCCCCTCGCCATTGCCCAGCGACTTGTGCACTGCGCAATTGCTGTTTCAACTGCTGTGCTTGGGCAGAGTCACAAAGACAATGTCCGTTGCACTGCTGTTGACAAACAACTTGGACAACTCAAGCAAAGGAAGTCCAGCTTTCTTAGCCCAGCTCCACCTCCCTACTCATGATCTCTTCTGGGCTAAGTTGAGGGTCCAGCTCCACCTCCCTCCTCTAAGATCTCTTGTTCTTTTGATCTCGCCTGGAACCCTGAGTTATGCATATAATAATGATGATGAAAATAAGCCGGCGGTACAGAAGCTCTGCAACTGGTGTTCTTACTCCAAAACAAAACGACTTACAGCAATGAATTTGTTAAGGATTTTCAATGTACTCTTCGATGCCTTAATTACTATTTTTGAAGCCGTTGTGATGCTGCAAAGGGGGGTATGGCATGAAGCTGTGAATTAACCGCTCTCGTAATTCGGTTTTGGAACCGCAGAAACGTTTTTCCAGTTTCCAAAGTAGAAAACAAAGTAAGTCACACGATGCTAAGCCATCGCTGTGTAGTGTAGGGGACAGAACTCGTAACTTTTCTCCTTCCAGATACTGAATTGTGGCCCTTGCTTTTGAGAGTAGTGTTCCTGCGCAAAGTCTAAGTACTGGTTTACGGCATCATTCCTGCAACAACTTCCATAATTAATTAGGCCACAGGTCTTTAAAAAAATAAATTAAAAAATTCCAGCTAACGGACAGTTTTTCGTTGGTGCTGAAATGGCTGTAAGTTTGCAACAGACAACACCAAACACTGTCACAGCAGGCTGTACATCACAAATCACAAATGAAGACCTTGATATTCTTCAGTATATAGGAGGCAGCATTGTCCACAAAATTGAAGAGAGAGTAATGCGAAAGAAACAAAACCAGGAAGCCAGTCTTGATATTCTGCAGTGTTTGACGACAACAGAATGACCAGAATCCACAGACAAGGAACAATAAACACTTACAGCTCTTTTTGATGGGGGGGGGGGGGGGGGGGGGGGGGGTTGATGTATGTCAAACCAGGTATGGTCACTTTACTGCAAATGATGGAATATGATTTCAGATCAAGGTTTTCAGGTAGTGTTGAGATGTGCTGTAGCGATATCTTTATCAATGATTGTGTAAACAATGGTGCACTGACTAGCATGTTTTATGAGATGTGTTACGATTCTTTGACAGAAGATGAAGACAAAGATTACATCTTACAAGTTATCTTAAAACTGTTTTTCAAGATTAGAGCGCATCACAAATGTAAAACATTCATGGATGAATACCGATTCAAGAAGCAAGCGTCCAAAAAACAGAAAAGGTCTGCGAAACAAACTGAAAAAGTGTGCGCAGAACAGCTTATAGTTCTTCAGATGAAAACGAGTCTGTAATTCTGCAAATAATTTGTGCTGCTGTTTGATGTAAAACATCATAATGGACTCGGACCATGTAGGTATTTTGAGTCAAAAACATTCTGCTTATATGTACATATTTAAATGTATATATTATGTGATTTATATATACAATGTTGAAGAGTACAGGAAGGTTATATTTTATATAAGTTGCAGTCAATGCACCTATGACTATGACTTTTGTGAGACTCCATTTTTACATGTTGACCAATATGAAACTACTGAGCTGATTTGGAAGAAAAAAATGGCTCTAAATTTAGATACCATAATGATATATTTGCAGGAAACATCACGTACACGGTACAGTGATGATCTGTTCATTTTTGTGGTCACATGGCAATGTGTGACATCCTATGGCCTCTTTTTTTTTTCAAGGGACTGTTGCTGATTTGGACGCTGTCATTTGCCCTCTTTCTCCTCTCGATGTTTCCTTTTGGTTGCACTGTCATGGCCAAACATCTTTGTAGTCGTATCTTGTTTTCTTGGTAACCAAAGGTGTACAAATTTGGATTTTCACTCCGCTGACCCAGACCTCTGTGCCTGCCAAAGTGTGCCTCAGGTGGATCCTGGCAGAATTTGTTGCTTAGCACAAAGTCAACCCCATTATCCAGCAGATATTTTGTTGCCTCCTTAAAAGATCTTATCGTCATGATCAGACATTTGTAAGTTTGGTGACTGAGAAACATCTTTGCCCTGTCAGAAGCAGTGAAGTTGCCAGGCCCTGTACGCACAGACTCTCTCCAGGCATTCAGATATGTCATGAGCTCATCCAAAAACTGGAATCTTGGGTCTTCTCTGTCTTTGTATGGAAGAAGGCCAGGTTTTCTGGTTAGTGCCGCCTCTTCAAAAGACCGAGAATTCAAACAATCAAAAAACCTGTCCATGAACAAAATAAACCGGGCTGTTTCTTGACTCTCTTCTGCTCCATAGTTCTGTAAGACAAGCCCAACTGACCTGCTGAGGACTTGTGCAGCTAGTCTAACATTCATCATGGAGTGGCCAGTTAGGTTAATGTGATCATTGCTCAGCTTGGTTTTGCGGAGTTGCCTTGTCTTTTCTTCTGCAAAACAGCTGATACATGCTGCCACAGCAGCTGTTTGCCATTGTTCCACAGAAGTGCTGGTTTGCTATAGCCACTCCTGAAGAGGTTGTTACGTGTTGTTTTCGTCAGATGTGGCACGTCTGAAAAGAAAAAGATCTGCCTGTCAGCATAAAAATTGATGGTATTGTAGCAGATTTCATCAGCGTGGCCATGAAGCTGATGCAGGTGTCGGTTGGGTGACGCCTTGTCACTGGTTGAGGCGATGACCTTCAGGTTGCACGACAGTTCCAAAAAACCAACTGCTTCCCAGAAGAGGGGACAGAGTTCATCGGCTGTTGCGGTACGGGTTCCAAAAAAAACCAAGCTGGACTTGCGGTTGCCGTTGAGGCCTACCACGTAAAACACCAAGACATGGCTGGCAACAGTCTTGGAGTCGCCACTCTCCTCCCACTTCCTGATGTTCACGAATCCCACCAATTCACATGTTTTGCTGTCAAAGACGAGGTCTTCTTTTATGGACATTTCATCATGTAAAAGTACCACATACCTCTGACTTTCTGACAGCTTTTTGGCAGCATCTTGAATCTCATTGACAACTTCTGCCTGGAAGCCAGTTTTGGGATGTATGTAATTCGTGTAGTCCCGGAGTGTTGATTCACCTGGCAACTTCAAGACTCCAGTGTCTCTCAGTGTGTTGTATGCGGCCCTCCCTTTGCTGTGAATAATAGCGCCAGTCTAATCATCATCGGATGCCACTTCATGCCCTTTTCTCCCCGTGTTCCAAATGCTTTCTGTTGCTCGTTCCACAATAATCTTGCAAGAGGATCAGATAGCTTGTATGCTGTCATAATTGTTTCCATGTCCCTGTGCAGCTCCGGGTTCACCGATATAGAATCATCTCTCAGCTTCTTTTGGAACAGTTCAAGCTTGGTCTCCTGTCCCTTCTTCGATGCCCGGAATGATCAGAGGAAGAGAGAGAAGAGTAAACAGCAGAGAGAATGAAAAAAGATGACAGAAAACTAGCTTTGGTGAGGGGGGTTGTCGCAAAGGAAAAGAAAATAGAGAAACAAAAAAATAGAGAAAAGATGGGCAAGGCGAGGACGTCTGCTAAGCCTGTTCGGCTATCTGCCACTTCGAATCTGCATGTCCCTTCTTCGATGCCCGGAAAAAGAGGAGAGGGACAGAAGGATGGGGGAGGGCCAAGACAGTGGATAGAGAAAAAAATGGGCAAAGCGGGGACGTCAGGTACAGTTTCTCACTGTCTCACATTGGTCTCCTGTCCCTTCTTCGATGCCCAGAATGATCAGAGAAAGAGAGAGAAGGAGAAGGAAAGAAAAAGCGGAGGTAAATTTGACTCACCAGTCACTGTCTAGCACAGCAATCTTCAACGTGACGGCTTTCAGCACTGCACCTGTGAATGGTGCTGTGGGTACCGACAGGTAAATTTACGCTATATGTCTGATGGGGCGCTGTATTGACATGGGGTCATCGAATTGTTTAAATTTACGCTATATGTCTGATGCGGCGCTGTATTGACATGGGGTCATCGTGATGTTTAAATTTAGGCTGTATGTCTGATGTGCTGCCGTACTGACATGGAGTCATCGTGATGTTTAAATTTAGGCTATATGTCTGATGTGGTGCTGTACTGACATGGAGTCATCGTGATGTTTAAATTTAGGCTATATCTCTGATGTGCTGCTGTACTGACATGGAGTCATCGTGATGTTTAAATTTAGGCTATATGTCTGATGTGGTGCTGTATTGACATGGAGTCATCGTGATGTTTAAATTTAGGCTATATATCTGATGTGGTGCTGTATTGACATGGAGTCATCGTGATGTTTAAATTTAGGCTATATATCTGATGTGGTGCTGTATTGACATGGAGTCATCGTGATGTTTAAATTTAGGCTATATGTCTGATGTGGTGCTGTATTGACATGGAGTCATCGTGATGTTAAAATTTAGGCTATATCTCTGATGTGGTGCTGTATTGACATGGAGTCATCGTGATGTTTAAATTTAGGCTATATGTCTGATGTGGTGCTGGATTGACATGGAATCATCGTGATGTTTAAATTTAGGCTATACGTCTGATGTGGTGCTGTATTGACATGGAGTCATCGTGATGTTTAAATTTAGGCTATATGTCTGATGGGGCGCTGTACTGACATGGAGTCATCGTGATGTTTAAATTTAGGCTATATATCTGATGTGGTGCTGTATTGACATGGAGTCATCGTGATGTTTAAATTTAGCCTATATCTCTGATGTGGTGCTGTATTGACATGGAGTCATCGTGATGTTTAAATTTAGGCTATATGTCTGATGTGGTGCTGGATTGACATGGAATCATCGTGATGTTTAAATTTAGGCTATACGTCTGATGTGGTGCTGTATTGACATGGAGTCATCGTGATGTTTAAATTTAGGCTATACGTCTGATGTGGTGCTGTATTGACATGGAGTCATCGTGATGTTTAAATTTAGGCTATATGTACTAAACTGTCTGATGCGGTGCTTATGTCTGTTGTTTAGGTTTTTAGCCCCCATTGTTTTTGTTTTGTTTTTAAATCACTGGCAGTGCATTGTGAGTCTACAGACAATAAATTACGTTGCCGAAATTTCAATGACAGACCGCAGTTAGCAGTGTTTCGTTGGACAAAGAGAGCCTGCACATCGAGATCATTCAGAGCGCCGTTTGGATCGTTGAGGTCCATGTGGGGGTACGGTCCCAGCTCGGGATGGTGAGGAGTTCCGTCTAATGAGTTCAGAGAGAAGGCGTAGTTTTCAGCATTGCACAAAACTGTCGTCTTATGCCAGAGAGAAGGCGTGGTTTTCAGCATTGCACAAAACTGTCGTCTTATGCCAGAGAGAAGGCGTGGTTTTCAGCATTGCACAATACTGTCGTCTTATGCCAGAGAGAAGGCGTGGTCTTCAGCATTGCACAATACTGTCGTCTTATGCCAGAGAGAAGGCGTGGTTTTCAGCACTGCACAATACTGTCGTCTTATGCCAGAGAGAAGGCGTGGTTTTCAGCATTGCACAATACTGTCGTCTTATGCCAGAGAGTTTTTCAGATCGTTTTGATTTCTGCATTTACTGGCGCCGATTTCAGGATTTTTATCTCCTTAAAGTAAAAAAACTAAACTTAAAAAGTCACAGCCCCCCCCCCCTCCCCCTCTCTCACGCACGCGCGCGCGCACGCACGCACACACACACACACACTATGGAAAGAATATGCTGATGAAGCGTATTATTGGCATAAAACGTCTGTCGAGTTAAACACATGTGTGTTGCAGTTGAGAGGAAAGTACAGAAGCAGACACCAACTGATTGGCCGCTTAGGGCTGCCGTTCTTAGCTGAAACATTTTATATCCTGGTTAAGAACGAGTCAAGCGATATATGACATTGCGTTTTTTTTGCTGGTGGTCGAATTTCACAGTGGGCCGAATCAATTTCAGAAATGCGCTTAGAGCTTTAACAACAACAAAAACAAACAAAAACAAACAAAAAGCAAAGACAGTGCAATACATATAACACAACGTTTTATATGTAAAGTTATCCACAGAGAAACTGTTGCCGCCCGTGACTGTCAATATACGAATTACTTCATAAAGCAATGGCACTGCTCAAGTCGTCCTCATCTTAATAAGAGTGTCTGTCTGTCTGTCTGTCTGTCTGTCTGTCTGTCTGTCCACGGAAAATTTGCGCTGGACAAGCTGAACGTATTGACATAAAACTTGGCGAACAGACACTTGACAAAATCAATTAATCGTAACTTGATAGAATCAGCTAGTCGTACAGACATTTGACAAAATCAATTACTCGTACAAAATACTTGACAGAATCAGCTAGTCGTACGAACACTTGACAAAATCAGTTACTCGTACAAATACGTGACAAAACCAATTGTTCATACAAATACTTGACAAAATTAGCTACTCGTACAAATACTTGACAGAATCAGTTAGTCGTACGAACACTTGACAAAATCAGTTACTCGTACAAATACGTGACAAAACCAATTGTTCATACAAATACTTGACAAAATTAGCTACTCGTACAAATACTTGACAGAATAAGTCAGTCGTATAAACACTTGACAAAATCAGTTACTCGTAAAAATACTTGACAAAACCAACTGTTCATACAAATACTCGACAAAATTAGCTACTCGTACAAATACTTGACAGAATAAGTTAGTCGTATAAACACTTGACAAAACCAGTTACTCGTACAAATACTAAACAAAACCAGTTGTTCATACACATACTTGACAAAATTATCCACTCGTACAAACAGTTGACAAAATCAATTCTCTTAAACACACAAACTTAAACCTGACTACTCGTACAATTACTTGACAGAATCAACTGCTCGCACAAATGTTTGACAAAGTCAGCTACTCGTATAAATACTTGACCAAATCAAATGCTTGACAAAGTTAACTTCTTGTACAAATATTTGACTAAATCAACTGCTCGTACAAGTGCTTGACAGGCAACTACTCGTACAAATACTTAACAAAATCAGCTACTCGTACAAATGCTTGACAAAGTCAACTACTCGTACAAATGCTTGACAAAGTCAACTACTCGTACAAATGCTTGACAAAAATCAACTGCTCGTACGAATACCTGACAAAATCAGCTACTGCTACAAATATTCGCTGTCTACATTTTAGAAGATGGGCCGTTCACACCGACTAACCGTTCGGTCCCTCAGGCTCAGGCTCAAGCTCGGGCTCAGGCTCAAGCTCAGGCTCAGGCTCAGGCTCAAGCCTTCTCTGCATTCACCAGTTTCACTCCTTTACTCTGGCATGGTCTGTCAATTTCGGGTCATTCCGTATTTACGTTTCGTTTCCTTTTTGTTGCAGCTTGTTTCCGGTTTCACCGTTTTGCCGGATCTTTAAAACTACAACTCAAACCACAAGCCACTTTGCATGGTTCGCACGCACGTACGCACGCACGCACGCACCCACACACATCACAGAAACAATGGTAGGCCGATCAAGTCATAATCCACCATTTTATTAGACTTATATGCCTGTGTTCAAAATCTGGGAATGCCTTAAAAAGCCTCTCAGCCGGCAGCAGTGAACTTTTCTTCTCTGTCTTCTCTTCTGGTCCACAGTAATCTAGAGGCTACTTTAGGAACAATACAACTACTCAGATCACAGAAACTGTCGCCCCAAAGGTAGGTAGGTAGTGTTGCTTAATGTCCTCAGATGTCAGTTGACACGTTAGGGACAAGTTGTGACCAATGCCGAAGCACGGTTCAATAATTCTTTACGTCCACGGAAGCCAGAAGGCTCGTTAGGACGGACAGCCCAGGACGTCCACCTCGACTCTCGCACAGCTCCTGAACTATCAGTCTCCCCAAACTGTAAACTAACCCCGTTACAGTCTGTGTGGTGGTATCCAACCAGCAGCAACGGTAAGATCTGACCAGTGATCTGACGGCAGGGCGGATTGTTCGTTCAGCCAAAGTGAAACATCCCGTGGGACTTAGGGAAGAAACAGTTTCTAACGGATCGACATGGTCATTAGTACCAATGAGTGTTGTACGACTGCAACAAATAACGAGACAATGTCTGTAGCCCTGGATCAGTGTGCAGTGTCTTACTCGTCTAGTAAGTCCCTGTGGCAAAATAATGCTTGTCGTAGCCCCGAATCAGTGTGCAGTATGCAAGTCCCTGTGGCAAAATAATGCTTGTCGTAGCCCCGAATCAGTGTGCAGTATGCAAGTCCCTGTGGCAAAATAATGATGGTCGTAGCCCTGAATCAGTGTGCAGTATGCAAGTCCCTGTGGCAAAATAATGCTTGTCGTAGCCCCGAATCAGTGTGCAGTATGCAAGTCCCTGTGGCAAAATAATGCTTGTCGTAGCCCTGAATCAGTGTGCAGTACGCAAGTCCCTGTGGCAAAATAATGATGGTCGTAGCCCTGAATCAGTGTGCAGTACGCAAGTCCCTGTGGCAAAATAATGATGGTCGTAGCCCTGAATCAGTGTGCAGTACGCAAGTCCCTGTGGCAAAATAATGCATGTCGCAGTGCTGGATAACGGTGGAGTATGTTGGTGTCTGTGAAGTCCCTGTGGCAAAATAATGCATGTCGCAGTGCTGGATAACGGTGGAGTATGTTGGTGTCTGTGAAGTCCCTGTGGCAAA
The DNA here is from genome assembly GCA_018857735.1 of Alviniconcha marisindica. NCBI lineage: Eukaryota > Metazoa > Mollusca > Gastropoda > Provannidae > Alviniconcha > Alviniconcha marisindica. The sequence continues at coordinate 23,200 of JABMCL010003406.1, read as the reverse complement.
ATAATGCATGTCGCAGTGCTGGATAACGGTGGAGTATGTTGGTGTCTGTGAAGTCCCTGTGGCAAAATAATGCATGTCGCAGTGCTGGATAACGGTGGAGTATGTTGGTGTCTGTTAAGTCCCTGTGGCAAAATAATGCATGTCGCAGTGCTGGATAACGGTGGAGTATGTTGGTGTCTGTGAAGTCCCTGTGGCAAAATAATGCATGTCGCAGTGCTGGATAACGGTGGAGTATGTTGGTGTCTGTTAAGTCCCTGTGGCAAAATAATGCATGTCGCTGTTCGGCGCGCACTGCAGGTCCACACACTGAGACGGGCTATGAAATTGCCTCCTACTAGCGAACACAGAAATTTGTAACGAAGAAGCTTACACCTCTGCGCTATCGAGTGCTACCGCCTCGGATGAAGCTTACACCATAGCCCCCTATTAACTTCCATGCTTACACCTCTGTGCTATCGAGTGTCACAGTCACGAAAGAAACATTCACCAACATTAACCGAAACCTCTGCGCTATCAAGTGCTACAACATCAGAAGAAGCCACTACCTCTAACTAGCGTGCTGATTGGTAGATTCCTGTGCAAACTACCTGTCAGTATCGGAAGAATGTAAGTTCAAGGTTTACATGTAAAGCATCGTAAATGCTGTCGTGTGTTTAATGTAAGCCAAAGGAACACAGCAGAAAATCAATTGGCAAGAACAAAATGGAACAAGATTCCCTTTGCAGAAAACGCCACTTTACTTGGCAGGATTCACGATGCTTTGGCAGTTTAGCAAGAACAGAATGGAACAAGACCTCTTTGTAGAAAACGACGTTATTGTGGTCACAAATCACGAAGCTTTGGCCGTACACATAAAAACAAAAGCGTTATCAAAAATAGCACCAATGAAACAATTCACATAAATATGACAACAGTAAGCGCAAAAATTCATTACCGAATTGACAGTATCATCAAAACCGTACGACTGGAATTAGTTATCCAAATGAAAAGACAAAATTTCGGCAGCGAAAAAAAAAAATAGGAAGAAGGAAAATGCTGGACCCGACAAAGGATTTGATCGATTTGTTGTTGTTAAGCCGTTTCCACACCTTGGTCGTCATCATACTGCTCGTCCAGTTCCACGTCCTCATCCACGGTGGCATCTTGGTACTGCTGGTACTCAGAGACCAAGTCGTTCATGTTGGACTCGGCTTCAGTGAACTCCATCTCATCCATGCCCTCGCCGGTGTACCAATGCAGGAAAGCCTTGCGACGGAACATGGCAGTGAACTGCTCGGAGACGCGCTTGAACAGCTCCTGGATGGCGGTGGAGTTGCCGATGAAGGTGGCGGACATCTTCAGGCCGCGGGGAGGGATGTCGCACACGGCGGTCTTGACGTTGTTGGGGATCCACTCCACGAAGTAGCTGCTGTTCTTGTTCTGCACGTTCTGGATCTGCTCCTCCACCTCCTTCATGGACATGCGGCCGCGGAATATGGCGGCGACGGTGAGGTAGCGGCCGTGACGGGGGTCGCAGGCAGCCATCATGTTCTTGGCGTCGAACATCTGCTGGGTCAGCTCGGGCACGGTCAGGGCCCTGTACTGCTGGGAGCCGCGGGACGTCAGGGGAGCGAAGCCGGGCATGAAGAAGTGGAGACGGGGGAAGGGGACCATGTTGACGGCCAGTTTACGCAGATCGGCGTTCAGCTGGCCAGGGAAACGCAGGCAGGTGGTCACACCAGACATGGTGAGAGAGACGAGGTGGTTGAGGTCGCCGTAGGTTGGGGTGGTCAGACGCAGGGTTCTGAAGCAGATGTCGTAGAGGGCCTCGTTGTCGATGCAGAAGGTCTGGTCCGTGTTCTCCACGAGCTGGTGGACTGACAATGTGGCGTTGTAGGGTTCCACCACCGTGTCCGACACCTGCACACAACGCAATCCCGCCGTCAGCTGCCCGCTCCGGGTTTCACGCGCAACACGAGCCTGGCTATAATAATAATAATAATAATAATAACTTACTATTATAAAGCGCCCTTTCTCACAGGAGCTCATAGCGCTTTACAATCAGTAACAACGCTGACAATGACAGAATACACAAGCGCCAGTACTGAGTCATGTAGATATAACCTGCTTATATCACACGCAAACACGCACGCACGCAGACACACATACGCACGCACGCACGCACTCACACATACGCACGCACACACGCACGCACGCACACACACAGACACACACATCAATCAGTATCATGTTGGGAAAATGTTAGTTTTAAGTGCTGATTTAAAGGAAGAGGCTGACTGAGAAAAGGCTGGATGAGTGAGCTATCACGAAACAAAACTGCGAACGCTGCACCAACCGTTCACCCCCCCTCCTCCCCCGTCTGCCCCCCCCCCCCCCCCCCCCCCTCCCAGTCTCTGCCGCTGGTGGTTATACAACGTAGTCACCAACACTGACAAATAACAGTCCCTTTTCCGTCCGGGCACACAAGACAGTCGGAGCCAAACTCCAAGCATTGCTTTACGTTATCCTTCCTCCAACCACCGCCATAATTGGTTACGCCATAGGTCTCCTCCCTCCAGCCACTGTCCTAATTGGTTACGCCAGATGTCTCCTTCTTCGAATCACTGCCATAACTGGTTAAGCCAAATACCTCTCCTTCCTCCAGCCACTGCCATAATTGGATACACCATAGGTATCATTCTCCTACCGCTGCCATAACTGGTTACGCCATAGGTGTCCTTCCTCCAACCACTGCCATAACTGGTTACGCCATAGGTGTCCTTCCTCCAACCACTGCCATAACTGGTTACGCCATAGGTGTCCTCCCTCCAACCACTGTCATAACTGGTTACGCCATAGGTGTCCTTCCTCCAACCACCGCCATAACTGGTTACGCCATAGACGTCCTTCCTCCAACCACTGTCATAACAGGTTACGCCATAGGTGTCCTTCCTCCAACCACCGCCATAACTGGTTACGTCATAGGTCTGCGAAAACTGTTCGCTAACGGACAGGTTTTTGTTGATGCCCAAATGGCTGTAAGTCTGTAACCACACAGACAACTCAAATTATATCAGGCTGCGTTTCTCTGATAACCTCTCACAATGCTTACGCCGGCACAACCAAAACAAAATTCGTTTGCATCGAGGCGGAACTCATTTTCTACCCGGGACGGACGCGCCCGACCTTTACGTCCGGTCCGTGCTTTGACGCAATGTTGAATCCACCGTCGTAGTACTCTAACGGAGGGCGCTGACAACGTCAGACTTAAAAAAGAGGCAACTTCCCAAGACAGACGCGGGGAGATAAGAAATGTCAGTTAGTAACCATGTACGACGGAGTTTAGAAGTAAGCAAGTAAACACGGTGCTTTATGTCCACAGAAACCATAAAGCCGAACAGTGCCGGAAACCAAGCTTGGAGTCTGGCAGTGCCCCTTCAGTGGCGTAACCAACTTAAATTACGGCAGTTTGGGATAAAGGCGTTGGAAAGCGAAGCTTGGAATGTGTGAGTGCCCCTTGAACGGTGCAACCAGTTAAGGCAGAGACTGGAAGAAAGGTGCCGGAAAGCCAAGCTGGGATCTGGGAGTGCCCCTTCAGTGGTGTAACCAACCTAAATTACGGCAGAGCTTGGGGAAAAGGTGCCAAAAAAGCGAAGCTTTGGAGTGCCCCTTCAATGGCGTAACCAGTTACGGCAGAGATTGGAGGAAGGGTGCCGAGAAGCGACACTTGGAGTCTGGGAGTGCAGCTTCAACAGCGTAACCAATTAAGGCAGAGTTTGGGAAAATGGTACCGGAAAGCGAAGTTTGGAGCTGGCAGTGCCCCTTCAATGGTGTAACCAGTTACGGCAGAGTTTGGGGAAAAGGTGCCGGAAAACGAAATTTGGAGTTTGAGAGCGCACCTTCAGTGGCGTAACCAAATTAAATTAGAGCAGAGTTTGGAGGAAGGGGGCCGGAAACCGAAGCTTGGAGTCTGGGAGTGCCCCTTCAGTGGCGTAACCAACATAAAGTACGACAGAGTTTGGAGGAAGGGTGCCGGAAAGTGAGTCTGGGAGTGCCCCTTCAGTGGCGTAACCAACATAAACTACGGCAAAGTTTGGAGGAAAGGGTGCCGGAAAGCGAGCCTTGGATCTGGGAGTGCACCTTCAATGGCGTAACTAACATAAACTACGGCAAAGTTTGGAGGAAAGGATGCCGGAAAGCGAGTCTTGGATCTGGGAGTGCACCTTCAATGGCGTAACTAACATAAACTACGGCAAAGTTTGGAGGAAAGGATGCCGGAAAGCGAGTCCAGGCGCAGCGCCTTACCTTAGGCGAGGGCACGACGGAGAAGGTGGTCATGATCCTGTCGGGGTACTCCTCGCGGATCTTGGAGATGAGGAGCGTGCCCAGCCCCGACCCCGTGCCGCCGCCCAGCGAGTGTGCCAGCTGGAAGCCCTGCAGACAGTCGCAGTTCTCCGACTCCTTGCGCACGACGTCCATGATTGAGTCCACAAGCTCCGCGCCCTCCGTGTAGTGGCCCTTGGCCCAGTTGTTGCCTGCACGCAACACGAGGTGGGCCGTCCTCAGTGTCAGCTAACGGTTACAGCTAACGGTTACAGCTAACGGTTACAGCTAACAGTGTCAGCTAACAGTGTCAGCTAACAGCTACTGTCGCCGGCGCTTGCTGCTACAGCTGGAAGTTTAGTGAGCTTGTTAAGACGATAAATTGAGAAGCAGTTTGCAAACTGGGGTAGAAGCATGCAGGTTTTTCTAAACTGTGTGGTATAGCATATAGATTGATATTTTAAATGGAAGGAAGGTTGAAGGTCACTTTTTAGGTCACCGTGACCTTGATAATTTAGGTAACTGTGTTCATTGTAACCTTATGGACGGGCGGTGGATGTATGAAATGGTGATATACGTGTTTTAATGGAACCCTGGAGAAATATGCAGACTATCAACTCAGAAGTCGCAATTAATCCAGTGTTCCGACAGGACTGAGTAAATTCCTAACTTGAACAGAAACGAAGTTGCAACAACTCACACAAAATCGGCTGGAAGATTCGAATGCTGTCATCAAGCTAGTCTGCATTGCAGTCTCCTCTCCTCCAAAGTAGCATAAGGCAGTACATGGGAAGTTGGCAGCTGCACACTTGCATCTTGTTTTACAGCCTTGTTTGAAGCCACAGTGGATCGGCTCGTAGTACGAGTCCTCAGCCTGACGAAGTGTTGTCCATAGTGGCTTCCATGGTTGTCCTTGGTCCATCCCCAGGTGGATGGAGATGGCGACCTTGGTGCTCTGTGGAGATATATATGTGTTGATGGCTTTGCATCGTTGGGAGAACAGCTTTTGCCCTGCTGCATTCACTGTTGTCACTGTACTCTTCTTTTCATACATGAACACAACAAATTGCTCAAGCTTCTCAAATGCATCTTGTGACAGATTCGCTTTCTCAGTACCAAGTTCTACAAAAGCCAACGCCACTGTAGGGAATGCATTCCATGTGTTTCAGGCTTTCAGTTTTCCTTTCCAGCCAAAGAATGAGACCGTGTCACACTCAGTTACAGCGTGCAAGGCAGGCAAAGCTCTTGATTCATCTGCACCAAGACTTGAAGCAATCGCGTGGGCTGCAATGTATATGAAATGTTTTCCAGTCCCAAATGCAACCCACAGCTCTTCCACCTTTATTTCTTCAACGACAGAGATTGCAAGTACAACAACGTCAGTGTCAGCAATTCGTATTATTATTTTCTTCTGCAGCATGAAGAAATATCGTGTGTCGGCCTCTTCGTGGGGGTATCCACTCATATGGTTCAGGTCTATTTCTGGGGATGATGAGACCACGCCGTCATCGCAAGTGGAGACGAGTATTTTGCGAGAAATGGAGTTCTTTCAATTTCTTTGGAAAGAAAGCAAAACAGGTCACTCTTGTTCTCATCGTTCTCAAGAGGCTCTTCCAGGTGGAAGGTAATGGTGCCAAAGGTAACACCTTACGACGTTGACCTTGGCCCCATTTGCTTCTCTGCGAGATAAACGTCCCAAACAATATCCAACCGTCGAACACTCTGAAGTTGTCCAAAAATGTAAGGCAGAAGACGCTGTTGCTGTAGTCCTGGAAAGTGTTTGATGTCCTGGGGGAGAGCACTGAGCAACAAATGCACCGTCAAGGATCATCACATCTGCTTCAGGTGAGCGGTCTGCAGCAAGGTATGCAGCAGTGTCTTTGCTGATCAGTTGTTCCTCTTCCTGCGTACAAGGTTCAAGCTCAATTCCACTGATAAAATCAGAAAGCTCTTCAATGGCGATATCATAGGTGACAGGGTCAACCGTCTCTTCATAATCAGTGTTGTTTGTTTCATCTACCAGGACTTTTTCCTCATCAGCATTTCCAGAACCAAGAGGGGAGCGTTCAGACACTTCAGCAAGCCTGCCTTTTTACCTGTCCGCATATCACCCAGTTTGCTCAATGACGGTGGTGTTGGCTGGTTTTCGTGCCTGAAACATTCTGGCAGGTCCACTTTCTTTTTTTGGCATGCAATGTAAAGCCGCGAAAACAACGAGCAGCCGTTGCGGAGGATTGTCAGGGAAGATTTCTGAGCCTTCCGTTGTTGCATAAATACGTGCAGCTTGTTCTTTCGCAGAGGCTTTTTGATTGGTTTTGTTCTCTTTTCGAGCCTTTCCTCAACAAAGTTGTTATATTGCTGTATCCCGCTGGTGATGACTGAGCTAACCGCAGTCATGGCAGCCGCGTCTACAATGACTTTGGAGTCCAGGGCGAAGAGGCCATCATCCATCGTCTTCAAATGGATTTCCAGCTTCCTCAAAAGAAACAACAAGAGCTTGAACGTTTATCTCAGCTGAAGGCTTTTTGCGGTGCATGGCTTTGCTCATGGTGATCCATGCAATCCGCACTTTTGGATGTCATGCTACGCTCAAAGCTTTTGAGCAAACGAGCAATCTGTGGCCCCGCAGTCACCCATCGTCTCAAAGCACCTGGACTGCTGGCAAGTCCTACTGCACCTCCATTTCCTTTTACCATCGCATTACACTGGCTCATGTGCTTGGTCATGTGCTTGTGCACAACAAATCCACCATTGCAAAAGGCTTGATACACTGATGGGTGCCTCCGAGTTGACACATATGTCACAAAGGTACACTGATAACCATCTGGCGTAGTTGATGTCGTCAAGGGCAAAACAACAACATGGTAACAGCTTTGTCAGTGTCTGTATGAACTGGTTGAAGTATGCAGTTCGGATGGATTGAGTGAACTGAAGAATGCTCAGCTCCATCTCCAGCACACAGCTCCAGTATGGAAACTTTGGCAGCTCCTGATGTTTCTTGGACCAGTCTTCAATGTCTCATTGTTGTCCTGCCTTTTCTCAAATGCTCTGTGCTGCAAGATGTAGAGTGCAGCTGCAGTGAAGTTTCATGCCAAGGTAGACTGGAACGGGTGTTTCTTGGGGTTTTGTATGGCAACGAGTTTGTCTGGGTGTCTTGTTAAGGTGAACCAAACTCGTTTTTGCTATTGCATATCATCAGCTGGGAGATTGTTGATGCAGCCTGAGTTTGAAAAGACCCTGCCAGAACATCATCCTCGGTCTGTTCACACACACACAACACACACACACACACACACAACACACCACACACACACACACACATCCGAACTGCATGGTTGACCATAGATAGATCTGAAGGAATTTCTTTTTTCGAAACGACTTAAATTTGGACTTTTCTGACTTCAGGCAAGTCTGTGACATCATTGCAAACAATTTATTCATGAGTGGCATAACACAAATCGGCATTATTATGACCACAACTGCTAACCATACACTTTACAGCCTCGCTTTTGCAAGCGCAGACCTGATCCCTTTATGACAGATACTGTCACAATTCTAGCACAAAAACGATATCGCCTTCATTCTCACAGACTATACATGGAAAGTATTGCAATAAATCGTGAGGATGAACTATTTATCTGGGTGCGGAAAGCAGATTTAGCATGCATCGTGTATTATCAAAGTCAGGCCGGCACGGCCGCTGAAGCAGACGACCTCAGGGTAATATCCAAGGAGGCACTCGGAAATTCCTGGGGCATTTTAAGTCCTATTCTGGGTCACAAATATCATCAGAATCATCCAGAGAGAAATTTGCAACCGAAAAGTGAGTTTGATCACGTATGTGTCTTTCCGTATGCGTACGCGCCATTGAGGTTTGATCCAGATCTAGTTTCCGAGTGACGACTTGCACGCTTCTGCCATCTTGGTTGAGTGGAATGTGGGGATTTTTTTCTATCGTGCACCACACTTGTCATAATTGACTTTTCCTATTTTAAACTTAGAAAATAATCAATATTAATTTCCACAGGTAATAAAAACGTTCCTTCCATTTCATTTATTCATCAGGCGTATCAAAACTACAAAATCTAGTGATTCATTTGCTTCTACCCAAAATGTCAAACTGATTTGTCTTAACAAGTTCACTAGTTCTCCAGAGGTATCGACTTCTTTCTTTTTGTTTTTCTCGTCTTTGTGTGTGTGTGTGTGTTGTGTGTGTTGTTGTGTTGTGTTGTGTTGTGTTGTGCTGTGCTGTGCTGTGCTGTTGTGTGTGTTGTGTTGTGTGTGTGTGTTGTGTGTGAGTGCGTGTGTGTATGTGTGTGTTTGCGTGCGCGCGCGCGCGCGGTGTGTGTGTGTTTGCTTGGTTGATGTTTTTTGGTGTTGGTGTTTTCTTTCTTTTTTATCTGGGTGGGTGGGGGGTGGAGTTTTTGCTTGTTTGTTTTGCTGCTGCAAAGGACATGTCCGCTGCTGTAAATCTGTATTTGCTGCCGCAAAGGACACGGCTACCGCTGTAAATGTGCGTTTGTTGCTGCAGAGGATATGCCCGCTGCTGTAAATGTGTGTTTGTTGCTGCAAGGGATATGCTTGCTGCTCTCAATCTGTGCTTGCTGCTGCAAAGGACACTCCTACTGCTGTAAATGTCTGTTTTGCTGTTGCAAACGATGCCTGCTGCTCAAAATCTGTGTTTGCCTACTGCTGTAAATGTGAGTTTGTTGCTGCAAAAGGAGACGCCTGTCGCTCTCACTTACCTGCCCCTGAGTGTCCGAAGACGAAGTTGTCCGGTCTGAAGAGCTGACCAAAGGGTCCCGACCTCACAGCGTCCATCGTGCCGGGTTCAAGGTCAAGTAGCACACACCTAGGCACGTATTTGCCGCCTGCACGGACAGTGAACTGGGTCAAGTAGGTAAGTAACCTGTGTCTTACGCCCAGTCAGCCAGTACGGTTATATCAGGGCGATAAGATTACAAGTAAGTAAGTAAGTAGTAAGTAAGTAAGTAAGTAAGTAAGTAAGTAAGTAAGTTGGCGTTTTACTCCCAGTCAATTAGTACGTTATATCATGGCGAACTGGGTCAAGTAAGTAAGTAACCTGTGTCTTACGCCCAGTCAACCAGTACAGTTATATCAGGGCAATAAGATTACAAGTAAGTAAGTAAGTAAGTAAGTAAGTAAGTAAGTAACTTGGTGTTTTACGCCCAGTCAACCAGTACGGTTATATCATAGCGAACTGGGTCAAGTAAGTAGGTAACTTGTGTCTTACGCCCAGTCAACCAGTACGGTTATATCATGGCGAACTGGGTCAAGTAAACGCCCAGTCAACCAGTACAGTTATATCAGGGCAATAAGATTACAAGTAAGCAAGCAAGCAAGCAAGTTGGTATTTTACGCCCAGTCAACCAGTACGGTTATATCAGGGCTAACTGGGTCAAGTAAGAAAGTAACTTAGTGTTATACGCCCAGTCAACTAGTACAGTTATATCAGGGCAATAGGATTACAAGTAAGTAAGTATGTAAGTAAGTAAGTAAGTTGGTGTCTTACGCCCAGTCAACCAGTACGGTTATATCAGGGCGATAAGATTACTAGTAAGTAAGTAACTAACTTGTTGTTTTACGCCCAGTCAGCCAGTACAGTTATATCATAGCGAACTGGGTCAAGTAAGTAAGTAACTTGTGTTTTACGCCCAGTCAACCAGTGCGGTTATATCAGGGTGATAAGATTACAAGTAAGTAAGTCAGTAACTTTGTGTTTTACGCCCAGTCAACCTAAATATCAGGGTGAACTGGGTCAAGTAAGTAACTAACTTGGTGTTTTACACCCAGTCAACCAGTACGTTTAAATATCAGGGTGAACTGGGTCAATAAAGCTAACTAACTTGGTGTCTTACGCCCAGTCAACAAGTATGTTTATATCAGGGAGAACTGGGTCAATAAAGCTAACTAACTTGGTGTCTTACGCCCAGTCAACAAGTACGTTTATATCAGGGTGAACTGGGTCAATAAAGCTAACTAACTTGGTGTCTTACGCCCAGTCAACAAGTACGTTTATATCAGGGTGAACTGGGTCAATAAAGCTAACTAACTTGGTGTCTTACGCCCAGTCAACAAGTACGTTTATATCAGGGCGAACTGGGTCAATAAAGCTAACTTGGTGTCTTACGCCCAGTCAACAAGTACGTTTATATCAGGGCGAACTGGGTCAATAAAGCTAACTAACTTGGTGTCTTACGCCCAGTCAACAAGTACGTTTATATCAGGGAGAACTGGGTCAAAAGGTCAACAAAATGGAACTAGTCCTGCGCAGGATGGGGACGTTCAAAACTGCAATTATTTAGAGTCTTATGGCAAGGAGGAGGAGCTACGCGAGTATCAGCGCATGCGTCAAGGAAGACCGGTATTTCGAGCGTTTGAGTCAAGAGTAGTCTCAGAGACAGTCTACCGACAGGCAGGGTCAGTGTATGAAAACAGCAACCCTGCTGCAAGTCAAACAAAGACAGGTAAGGTACGTAGGGCACAAACACCAGCCGATCTTCCTTGAGGCATGCGTTGATACTCACGTGACAACGCATGACTAGAATTAGAGGACAAATACATCAGGACCTGGTCACATACTACAAGGCCGGAACGGAGGAGAGCAAAGCGCTAGACACGCTCCAAGCCCCGCTTTCCGACACCTTTCCTAAGGTGTGTAGTCCTACAACCCAGTCAAAAGTAGCTAGCGTGGATTCGCCTCTCGGGTTTCAGGTCTAACGCGAGCTCAGGAGCTGTGTGAAAGTCGAGATGGCCGTCCTGGGCTCCCTGCCCCTAAAAAGCCTTCTCAGTGGTTTCTGTGGATGTAAAGCAACACTGAACTTGAACAGTCAGTCAGACTGTGTGTGTCTGTGAATGTACTGTACGTCTCTGTCAGCCAGGTTGTATGTGTCTGTGTCAGTGTCTGAGTGTGTGCCTGTGAGTGTACGTCTCTGTCAGCCTGTGTGTCAAAGTATGTGTCTGTGTGTCTGAGTGTGTGTCTGCCAGTGTACTGTACGTCTCTGTCAGCCTGTGTGTCTAAGTGTGTGTCTGTGTGTGTGTCTGTGAGTGTACTGTATGTCTCTGTCAGCCTGTGTGTCTAAGTATGTGTCTGTGTGTGTGTCTGCGAGTGTACTGCACGTCTCTGTCAGCCTGTGTGTCAAAGTATTTGCCTGTGTGTCTGTGAGTGTACTGTACGTCTCTGTCAGCCTGTGTCTAAGTATGTGTCTGTCTGTGAGTCTGCGAGTGCCTACGTCAGTCTGTCAGCCTGTGTGTCAAAGTATGTGTCTGTGTGTCCGAGTGTGTGCCTGTGAGTGTACGCTGTATGTGTCTGTGTGTTTGAGTGTGTGTCTGTGCGTCTAAGTGTGTGTCTGAGTGTGTGTCTGTGCGTCTAAGTGTGTGTCTGTGCGTCTAAATGTGTGTCTGTCTAAGTGTGTGTCTGTGCGTCTAAGTGTGTGTCTAAGTGTGTGCCTGTGCGTCTAAGTGTGTGTCTGTCTAAGTGTGTGTCTGTGCGTCTAAGTGTGTGTCTGTCTAAGTGTGTGTCTGTGCGTCTAAGTGTGTGTCTAAGTGTGTGTCTGTGCGTCTAAGTGTGTGTCTGTCTAAGTGTGTGTCTGTGCGTCTAAGTGTGTGTCTGTGCATCTAAGTGTGTGTCTGTGCGTCTAAGTGTGTCTCTAAGTGTGTGTCTGTGCGTCTAAGTGTGTGTCTGTGCGTCCAAGTGTGAGTGTCTGTCTAAGTGTGTGTCTGTGCGTCTAAGTGTGTGTCTGTGCGTCTAAGTGTGTGTCTAAGTGTGTGTATTGTGTGTGTCAGTCTGAATGGTGTGTTTCCGCATCTGACTGCGCGTGTCAGTCTGACCCGCGTGAAGGGGTCACACTCAGTGTCTTTTTGAATATCTCACTGACTCGAGCCTGTATGCACGGGCGCGTATCAGTTTCGTGTGGCACCAGCCATGCCAGCACTGTAAGTACACCACTTCGGTGGACATTCAAAAACGCGCTATAAAAAGCTAGTCACTCATACTGAATCAGTGTCACAGATATGAGCGCAGTGAGTGTGCTCCGGCAAAAGTGCGGAGACTGACTAGCGGCGCTGTATAAAAGCAACCATCATCATCATCATCATCATCATCATCATCATCATCATCATCATGTCAAGCATACCCTGGAATGCGTTCTAACCACTGCACCTGATGCCTCGTTGTAGTAAACATTGATGCGTTCCAGCTGTAAGTCTGAGTCGCCATGGTAGTTCCCAGTGAAGTCGATCCCATGCTCATCAGAGATGCACTCCCAAAACTGCAACACACGAAGGGACATGACTGCAGGCAAATCGACCATTCAGTAGTGACGGGATTGTTCCCCTTGAGCTTTTAGGCCTCCAATTTTTGTTTGTTAGAGCGTAATTTTGTCCTGGGCCTGTGTGTACGCGAGGTCCACCAGTGTCCGGTTTTGGGTGGGGAGGGGGTGTGTGTGTGGGGGGGGGGGGGGTCAGGGCTGAGATATTGCGTGCTGCGGGTTGCACACGCGCACGTATGTGTGCGTGCATGTGACTGAACGCGCCCCGCGCGTGTGTGTCCTTCAGTTTGTCACCGACTGAATGTCAGAATGAGCTCGCCTTTGTAAAACCGGGGGGAGGGGGGAGGTAGTGTGTGTGTGTGTGTGTGTGTGTGTGTGTGTGTGTGTGTGTGTGTGTGTGTGTGAATGACTGAAAGTGTGCGAATTTATAAAACGCATCGTGTCATGTGTGTGTGTACGACTAGTGCGGCGCCACGGTTCAGTCGTGCCACGGTGCTGTGTGTGTGAATGAGTGAGTGTGCGTGTGTGTGTGTGTGAACGCGCCCGCGCGTGCGTGAGAGAGACTAAGAGAGAAAGACACAGGCAGACAGACAGACAGACAGAGACAGAGAGAGAGAGAGACACACACACACACAGACCGAGACCGAGGCGGAGTCTGAGGAGGAAAGAGACAAATTAATGACGGCAGGTATCTCTCCATCAGAGAGGCATCTGGTTGCGAGGGGGTACCGAGCCACTGACAGAGATAGGAAGCCCCAGCAGCTGTTGAAGCATTCCTGTCCCGAGACACCAGCAAAACTGTGCAGCAGCATCGGCTGCGTGGAGACGCCGTGCGAGCCGCCGAGCGGGCCAACCCTGACTGAGGCGGCAAGCCAGTCGACGCTGACACCACACAACATTCCCGTGCCGCAGGTCATTGAACTTTAGCTTGCCGGCCAAACTGCTGCCGGCAGCTACAACTGGCTTCGCTCACTCGCTACGTTTTAGAGCGGAAGGGAAGGAAGAAGAACAGACTGGCATGAGCCGGTTTGGCCCACCGGTAAGGCGCCAGAAGGACCTCAGCGGTTCGATTCCGCTTCGGCTCACCTTTCTGTTCAAAAAAGGTTGTGGTTTGTGGACACTGAGCCGGTTTGGCCCAGCGGTAAGGCGTTAGAAGGACCTCGGTTCGATTCCGCTTCGGCTCACATTTCAGTTCAAAAAAGGTTGTGGGTTTGTCAGTGGACACTGTCTTGTGACTTTGCCCCTCACTGACAAAAAGGTTGTGGTTTGTGGACACTGAGCCGGTTTGGCCTAGCGGTAAGGCGTTAGAAGAACCTCGGTTCGATTCCGCTTCGGCTCTCCTTTCTCTTCAAAACTGTAGTTTGTGAACACTGTCTTGACTTTGCGCCTCACAATTAATGAAACGTTAAAATGGTTCTCATCATAGTCGCTGCCCATCTTGATGCAAGATTCATTCTGGTGGTGACAGTGTAGCGATAGGGTATATCATAATCTCCCTCTTCCTCCACTGACCTCCCCCCCCCCCTCCACGTCCCTATGCTTTATGGTTTCTGTGGACGTTAAGCACCATGTTTACTTACTTACTTAAGAATACCTTATGGCACCCCATCTCGTAATGGCAATGTATGAAGGCTAACCACACTGACATTAAATAACACAGTCAATGACAGTCAGTAACTGAAACCGGCACACACCACACGGTAATAATTATAGGCTAACCGCACGAACAATGAATGACACAGCCAGTGACAATGGTGTAGTGACAGTGTCAGTAGCGAGTGGTTAAGAATACCTTATGGCACCCCATCTCGTAAGAGTCCAGAACGCTTACAAAGACATAAGGATACACTTATTTCATCACACACACACACACATACACACACACACACACACGTGTGAAAGATCGCGGTCATTGTGCCAAAAGTACAGGTGGCAGGTTACAACTAAACAGGCATGCATCCTACGTATGTGGCTTTGCATAAAGTGACATGATATGAGGCATGCACCCTACGTAGTGGCCGGCTTTGCATAAAGTGACATGATATGAGGCATGCACCCTACGTAGTGGCTTTGCATAAAATGACATGATATGAGGCATGCGCCCTTTGCATAAAGTGACATGATGAGGCATGGTTGTATACACTTTTACTATGTTTTAGCCCCGTCGGGTCGCTGTCCTCAAAATTAGTGGTATGAGGATGCGTGTGTGCGTGTGCTTGTGTATAGCACTGGCATAGTACGGAATGAACTGTGTGCGTGTGCGTGTGTATAGCAATGGCACTGTACGGAATGAACTATGTGTGCGTGTGCTTGTGTATAGCACTGGCACAGTACGGAATGAACTGTGTGTGCGTGTGCTTGTGTATAGCAATGGCACTGTACGGAATGAACTATGTGTGCGTGTGCTTGTGTATAGCAATGGCACAGTACGGAATGAACTGTGTGTGCGTGTGCTTGTGTATAGCAATGGCACAGTACGGAATGAACTGTGTGTGCGTGTGCTTGTGTATAGCACTGGCATAGTACGGACTGAATGAACTGATATGTGAATACGTAGTGCATACTTCAAGTTCATCGAGTTCCGTCCACACACATACACACACACACGCCGGCACGCACGCACGCACGCACGCACGCACGCACGCGCGCGCGCGCCGCACGCACGCACGCACACACACACACACTCCCATACTATTTTGAGGACCGCGAGCCCGGACGGGGCTAGATGTGACCGACATTGCCGCAATGCAGACTAATGCATGCAGACTAACCCCGCCACTGACATTAGGCAGTAGCTGACAGTCGATGACAATGACTCAGTGAAACCCGCATACCCCCGGCATGCCGCATAGTCGGGCTCAACTGACACACTCAGTGAGGGTGAATGACAGTCAGTGACATTGATTGACACAGTGACAGTGAAAGAAAGTGAAACTGAATGACACGGTCAGTCAGTCAGACAGCGAATGACACAGTCAGTGACATTGCATGACAGTGACACTGAATAACACTCAGTGACAGTGAATGGCACAGTCACTGACACTGAATGACACAGTGAGTGACACTGAATGACACTGTGACACTGAATGATACCGTCAGTGACAGTG
>JABMCL010003406.1:0-2500 GCA_018857735.1 Alviniconcha marisindica | reverse complement strand
AATAATAATAATAATAATATAAATGCATTTTTAATGCGTGCGCCGAATCCCTCTGTGATACATGTGTGATGCTCTAAGCGCTGCTATACAGGTAACATTACAACAATACACAACCTAATTTCATAATGCATTGACTATCTCACTCTGTCCCTCACTCTCCCCCACACCATCGACGGAGGAACTAGGCTTGAACCCACAGTACAAACTGGCTCCGGCAGCAGTCGGAGAAAGGGTTAAACAGCTTACTAGAAAAAGGGCACGAAATGGCTTTGACAGTTTCAACTTTCAATGTTTCTTTAAGTCCACAGAAACCATAGGACTTATTAGGGATGGGGAGCCAGGGACGGCCACCTCCACTTTCACAAAGCCCCTGAGTTTTCGCTGTGACAAGCGAAAGATGATGATGATGATGATGATGATGAAGTGATGCTTAATGTCCTCAGATGTCAGCTGACATATTAGGGACAAGCTGAGACCAATGCCGAAGCACGGTTCAATATAGCTTGACGTCCACGGAAACCAGAAGGCTCGTTAGGACGGACAGCCCAGGACGGCCACCTCGACTCTCACACAGCTCCTGAACTATGGCAAGCGAAAGTTTAGCCAACTTCTATTTCAGTGGTCTCGCTGAAGTGACAGGAGTGTTATCTAACCGCTGGCTGCACTATACCCATCTCTCCTCCTGTCGGACCGCTCCAGATGCCGAAGCACACCCCGAAGACATTCGACCCCAGCCAGCCAGACTACACCGTGGGTGACTCGCGTGGACATCAAGACACGCTGCCTATCTGAGCACAGAGTCATTCAGGTGGTGACAGTGTAGCGCAACGTATAGTCCTCTCCCTTCCTCCCCGCTCCCCCCCCCCCTCCCACACACGTCCCCACCCCCACCCCACCCCCACCCCCACCCCGATCTCGGCCCCCGCCAGTAGACTACATGTCCTTACTGCGACAACTCAGTGAAAACAGATCTAACCCAACCGACCAAGGTCTGTGAAGACACATAATTAACTGTGACTGAGATGTGAGGGGGGTGGTGGGGCGGGCGGGGTGGGGGTGGGGGGGTATTCAGCAGACGAACAGACCTGGCGACGGCAGAGAGGAGTCACTGTTAACTTTAACTTGTCCAGTGACGGCCACTGACTGTCCCTTACCGCAGCTACAACTCCTTTACTTGCTATAGTCACACATGCGCAGTTTGACCCTTTGTTTTCAGTGGTTAGTTTGGTTTTTACTAATCAAGTTATTCAGTGGCACAGCCGCCGTGGGCGAAGACCAATTTACGTTTTAGTTGTAATGATTTTAATGGACAATGAAGTATTATTGATATTCATATCGGTTGATAGTGACACAAATTCACGCACAGACATCCACACGTACACACTGACACACACACACATACCCGTTATAAAGACATACACGGACACGGTGACACTATCAGTTGCACACACACCACACACACACACACCACACACACACACACACACACACACACACACACACACACACACACACACACACACACACACCACGCACGCAACACAACACACACACACACACACACACACACACACACAACACACACACAACACACACACACGCACGCACGCACGCACACACACACACACACAACACACACAGAGTCACACACACAACACACACACACACACACACACACACACACACACACACAACAACACACACACCACGCAGCACACACCCACACACACACCACACCCCCGCACACACCATTACACTCACACACACACACACACACACACACACACACACACACCAACACACACACAGCACACGCACACACACATTGACCTCACACACACACACAACACACACACACACACCACCACACACACACACACACACACACACACACTACAATCACCACACACACACACACACACACACACACACACACACACACACACACATCACACAACACCACGCACACGCACGCACACACATATTGTAACCCCCCCCCCACCCCCACACACACACACACACATACACACACTGACTGGACCGACGCTGGCACACTGACTCAGCCGAGCGAAGGCCCCGCCAGCCTCCTCGGTGTGATCCAGCCGACGAGAGCAGACAGACCTCGGGTGGCGGCAGGCAGCGTCGGTCAGTGTAAGCAAGCTGACCTTTACCGAGCAGTGTGTTGACAAAAGGCGTAACAGTTCGTCACCTTCGGTGCTCGGTCCCTCCCGCTGACATTCACATGCTTGTCTGGCCCACAAAGCCCGGATCATCTTCTGTAGTTCTGCTCTCCGTACCATCAGAGACACGATGCTACACTTGCTGTAGTATCGAGTCACTGGTACCGTGAAGCACGGACACGGCTTTGGTCCCAAGGAGCCAGTGTCGCAGAAGAGCTCTGTGGCCCCAAAGAGGACGGTCATGCTGAAGACAACCAACTTCATCAGCACCGTCCAGCTAGACGTCTGAGGACAATCCTGGAACGGCGAAGAAGATGCTT
>JABMCL010003770.1:462500-467516 GCA_018857735.1 Alviniconcha marisindica | reverse complement strand
GGGCACTAACACACCACAGCGGGAAAGCACACTCAACACACGGTTTCACAGGAGCCTCGGCCACACACGGCGAGTACACGCAGAAACACAACCACAAGGCACAGAACAGGTACACACAGAATCACAGCCTCAGAAACACAGCACGGGTACACGCGAAGTCACAGCCACAAAAACACAGCACGGATACACACGGAGTCACAGCCACAAAAACACAATACGATACAAAGTCGCTTAAACAATGGGGAGCACAACACAGATACAGTTACAGGCGGATGAACCTCCTGCAAAGTTAGAAAGTAATCGCAAAAATTGCAAAAATGTTTCTAATTAATGCAAGATGCTCTCAGGGTAACGAGAGCCACCCGAGAACATAATACAAAAATCGTTCGTTAAGAAAAAATAGGTAAAAGGTACGATACCATCAGCTTGTCTCGATTCGCAATCCCAGTCCGACACGGTCTGCAGCAGAGCGCGACGAAACGAGAAGCCTCACTGACCACTACTCCACTGAGCGCACAGGCCACGGTGATGATGATGATGAAGTGATGCTTAATGTCCTCAGATGTCAGTTGACATATTAGGGACAAGTTGTGACCAATGCCGAAGCACGGTTCAATAATTCTTTACGTCCACGGAAACCAGAAGGCTCGTTAGGACGGACAGCTCAGGACGGCCACCTCGACTCTCACACAGCTCCTGAACTATGCAGGCCACGGTAGGGTAAACTAAGCCTTTATGCCTTGTCTGCAACACTGCCGGCCAGCGAACAGGTTTTAACACCTTAGATAATTGGAAAAGAAACCGGAAAAGAAACCGGAAAGAAAGGTTAAAGGGTCATGGCCCGAAACATGTATACAATACACTAGGTTACATTATTATTAGATTATAATTATTATTATAACGGTGTGTCGGTGTATAATAACAGTGGTTTGGTGTAAAATAACGGTGGATTGGTGTCGTATAATGGCGAGCTGATGTCTTATAACTGTTCTGGTGTCTTATAACGGTATGCTGGTGTCTTATAACGGTGTGTTGTGTCTTATAAGGCTGTACTTGTTCTTATAACGGCGTGCTGGTGTCTTATACGGCGTGCTGGTGTCTTATAACGGTGTACTGGTGTCTTATAACGTGTACGTGTATAACGGTGTGCTGTGTCTTATAACGCTGTACTGGTGTCTCATAACGGTGTACTGGTGTCTTATAACGCTGTACTGGTGTCTCATAACGGTGTACTGGTGTCTTATAACGTGTACTGGTGTCTCATAACGGTGTACTGGTGTCTTATAACGTGTTGCTGTCTAACGGTGTACTGGTGTCTTCTAACGCTGACTGTGTCTCATAACGGTGTACTGGTGTCTTATAACGCTGTACTGGTGTCTCATAACGGTGTACTGGTGTCTTATAACGGTGTGCAGGCACAGGCCAGGAATGCTGACGCTGACCACGACGCACCGGCTTATTGTTGAGTATAACGGCACTGTCTTGGATTATTCCACCGTCAGCTTTCGCTCCCTGTGTGACCTCAAGTCTCAGATAGCCCAGAACGGAAGCAAAGTCCAGTGCCACCTCAAGTAGGTCTTCTCTCTCTGTCTCTCTCTGTCTTTGTCTTTGTCTGTTTATTTCTTCCTGTCTTTCTCTTTTTCTTTCTCTGTCTCTGTCTTTGGCTGCCTCTCTCTCTGTCTCTCTCTCTGTCTCTCTCTCTCTCTCTGTCTGTCTGTCTGTCTGTCTGTCTGTCTGTCTCTCGCTCTCTCTCTCTCTCTCTCTCTCTCTCTCTCTCTCTCTCTCTCTCTCTCTCTCTCTCTCTCTCTCTCTCTCTCTCTCTCTCTCTGTATACCATCTCTGTCTCTGTATACAAATGATACCGGGTGCTATCGAAATATTTTTGCTCCTTTTTGCCGATGATGTAATACTTATATCGAGCACTCCGGCGGATTTGCAGAACCAGCTGAATCATATCAAGAATGAAGCAGACCGCTTGTATCTTACTGTTAACCTTGATAAGACAAATATTATGGTTTTTCGTATGGGTGGACATTTGGCTGCGAGAGAAAGATGGGTGTATGGTGATGAAAAGGTCAAGGTTACAAATGCATATAAATATTTGGGAATGACATTTACTACAAAACTGTGTATTGACTTTGTGCTTTCAGATGTATGTAAAAAGGGTAAAAAAGGTGTAATGGAAATTCAGAAAGCTATGAGAAGATTGAGTTCCTCAGACCCTATGATCTTTTGGAAGCTTTTTGATTCTCAGATAGAACCAATGCTCACCTATGCTGCTGAAGTTTGGGGCCTAGGGAATGTAGACCAAATTGAAAAGGTTCAGACATTTGCTATGAAGAGGTTTCTCAGCGTTCCCTTACACTCATCAAATAAGCTTTTGTATGGAGAGACAGGCAGATATCCACTATTTATTAGAACTGCTGTGAAATGCATAAAGTACTGGATCAGGCTAATTAGACTACCATTATCAAGATTATGTAGGCAGACTTACGACATGCTTCTAATTCAACATAACCAGGGCAGAATAAATTGGGTATCCAAAGTACAGCAAATATTAAATGAGAACGGCTTTGGGATTGTATGGCTGTGCCAAGGAGTTGGCTATGAAGAGCGTTTTGTAGCCGAATTTAAAGACAGAATTATGTCATGACTACAAACAGAACTGGCACTCGGATATTGAAGGTAATGAAAAATACAAATGGTTTTATACAATTTAGGACTCTTTTTTTTACCGAAAGATACCTTTCTTTTATTACAACAAAAAGATTTCGTGATACTTTGACCCGATTCCGTGTCAGGGCGTGTGGTCTGAGAACCACAAGGTGTGGTTTCAAACCGAAATTTCTGAGAACAGTAGCTGCCCAATGTGTGGACATTTGCTTGAAGACGAGGTCCACTTCCTGTTTCAGTGCCCAGCTTACTTACACTTACGCGAGAAATATGTCTCCATGGAGTCTGTAAGCCAACCAAACTGGAGTAATGTGCGCAATATACTTGCCTGCGAAAATGAACCCAAAACAATAAACCTGTCCAAATATCTTACATTTGCTTTGGATATTAGAAAAAATAAACTAGAGCTAGAATGATTTTTTTTCAAAACGGTTTGAATTGTACTTATTCTTGATGTGCGGAAACGAACACTGTGGGTGGTCCATTTCATATGTTTTAAATGTTTTGTTTTAGTATGTTCATGTACATAACTGCTATGCTTTTTTCTTACTTTTTCTCTCTAGCTTTATTATTGTGATGAACTCTGTGTGTGTGTGTGTGTGTGTGTGTGTGTGTGTGTGTGTGTGTGTGTGTGTGTGTGTGTGTTGCGTGTGTTTGTGTGTTTGCGTGTGTGTGTGTGTGTGTGGTGTGTGTGTGTGTGTGTGTGTGTGTGTGTGTGTGTGTGTGTGTGTGTGTGTGTGGTTGTGTGTGTTTGTGTGTTGTGTGTGTGTGTGTGTGTGTGTGTGTGTGTTGTGGTGTGTGTGTGTTTGCGTGTGTGTGTGGTGTGTGTGTGTGTGTGTGTGTGTGTGTGTGTGTGTGTGTGTGTGTGTGTGTGTGTGTGTGTGTGGTGGTGTGTGTGTGTGCGTGCGTGCGTGAGTGCGTGCGTGAGTGCGTGTGTGTGCGCGTGTGTGTGTGCGTGCTTACGTGCGTGCATGGCGTGCGCGTGCGTGCATGTTGTATGTGTAGCTGCGCGCGTGTGGAACAGTGCGTGTGTGTTTAAGTGTGACTATAGTAGGAGTGAGAGCTGAAGCTAACTTATGAGTCGCGTATCGGTATGGGTATGTGTACTTGTAAATTGTTCTCTTTTTAATTATTTGGCATATTTATTTTAGCTTGTCGGTGCATGTGTGTGGAAGCTAAAACTGATTTATTTTATCTCCCTTTGTCGAAAGGGCTATTTTAAGCCAAAGACAATAAACTATCAAAGCATCTCTCCTTCTCTGTCTCTGTCTCTGTCTCTTTCTCTGTATGTGTGTGTTTGCACGCGCGCGCGCGCGTATGTGTGCGTGCGTGTGTGTGTGTGTTTGTGCGTGCGCGTGCGTGTATGTGTGCGTGCATGAGTATGAGCATGCGCGTGCGTGTGTGTATGTGTGTGTGTGTGTGTGTGTGTGTGTGTGTGTGTGTGTGTGTGTGTGTGTGTGTGTGTGTGTGTGTGTGTGTGTGTGTGTGTGTGTGTGTGTGTGTGTGTGTGTGTACATGTACGTGGGTGTCTGTCTGTCCGTGTGTCTGTATGTCTGTTTGTACTGACGTGACTGTGTGCCATTGACAGGACGTTACAATCCAGTACCTCACTTAATTACTCTCTGTCTGTGTGTCGGTATGTCTGTTTGTCTGTCTGTGTCTGTCTGTCTGTCTGTGCCTCCTTGCAGGTTTGGGTCATGGACGTACGACAGCACTCAAGTGGATATCAAGGGCAACCAGGTATTGCCTATCTTGGGCGATTACAAACCCAGTGGTCAGTGGACCATAACGGAAGCATCGGTGGTGAGGAACGACGTCAAATACCCATGTTGCCCCAAGAACTTCATTGACGTCACCTTCACCTTGATCCTGCAGAAAAATGAAGAGGAGAGCAAGGAACAGTAACGGCGAACCCGGAAGTTAGGTGGATACTGCTCGCAACTCTCAGGACAGAACGACGGTAGTGGATGTAGTTGTCTCAGTTTTGCATGTTGTGTGTCATGTATACGACCAGGGACTATAAGAATTAAACAATGTGTAGATAAAAGTACACACACGCGCGCACTCCCTCCCCCCCCCCCCCCCCATCCCACACACGCACACTCACACACACACTCACACACACACAAACACACACACACACACACACACACTCACACACAACACACACACACACACACACACACACACACACACACACACACACACACACACACACACACACACGCACGCACGCACTAGCCCACTGGCAGACGATATGCATTTGTCCGCATACACCGACCTCATTCGTACGCTCTATACGTAGTTGCTCCTTTCCTGTGTTGACAGGCTATTAAATCCCAT
>JABMCL010003770.1:455000-460000 GCA_018857735.1 Alviniconcha marisindica | reverse complement strand
CATTTGAAAGACATTAGCAAGATCTATGTAAGAGTAAAAAAAAAAAAAAGGCTTACAAATGACACCAGAGCCTCCGCAAGACTTGAAATTATCAGTACGCGGTACCGGCGATTAAAACATAAAATAAAATAATAATTCCGGTACCACTAAAAGAAAAGAAAAATGAAATCTGAAACAGAAAGACTGCTAGCGTTCTAAAACGCTTATTTCTTTTGACAAGGACACGCAACCCGCTTTGTCAAGCCACAAAACGACACTTAAACAACATACCAGATTCCGGTACCAACCATCAGTTAGCCGGTACAGTTAACATTATCTAGGACTAATAATGTGCCTTGGACTGGTGCAAATCAGTTATTATTCCACTGTTAAAAAGGTGATGATAAAAACCCAGACAACTACAGGTGAATTTCGCTGCTGAGTGTCGTTAGCAAAGTTTTTACAGGAATTTTGAACACGCGATTATATACATGGGCAGAGCACGAGCAAAAAAATCAGTAAAGAACAAGCGGGCTTTCGCAAAGGATACTCCACAGTTGATCACATATTTATTTTAACCTCAATGATTACAAAGAAGCTAAACAGCAAGACAGGAGGAAAAGTATACGTAGCATTCGTGGACTACAAAAAAGCATTTGATACAGTAAACCGTGAGGCGTTGTGGGATGTCCTTCAAAAATTACAAACATCTTCCAAAATGACCATGATTCTAAAAGCTATGTATAACTGTCAAGTCGTGTCAGGTGGGGTGCAAACCTATCACAGTTTTTTGAATGCCCACAAGGGGTGAAACAAGGGTGTCTGTTAAGTCCTCTTATTTTCTCTCTCCTGATATCGGAAGTAGATGAGTATGTTCGAAAAAATGGAAAGCATGGAATTCAATTACTACCAAGCCTCGAGGAGATATTCCTTTTATTATTCGCAGACGATATTGTCCTAGTATCCTCCACGCCATCAGGTCTGCAAAACCAGATAAACAATCTAGAAAATGCTTCCAACTCTTTAGGGCTGACTGTGAATCTGGACAAAACGAAGATGATGATCTTTAGAAAAGGAGGACATATTGGTGCAGGGGAAGTTTTTTTTTTTTTAATGGGAATGAAATGGAGATAGTGAATAGTTATAAGTACCTTGGATACACTTTAACGACAAAGTTGTCTTCAAATTCTGCTTGCGAGGAATATGCTAGTAAAGCAAAGGGTAAAACTTTGGACCTAATGAAAACAATGTGGTCTCTCGGAAGTCTAGACGCAACTGTCTTTTTTCAACTTTTTGATGCCCAAATTAAACCCATGCTTCTGTATGCCTCAGAAAACAAGGGGCGGTCCTTGTGAAAGTATTACAGCAGAGAAACTTTGTGTACCCATTTGTTTTGGGTCATAGTTAATTTTGTAACAGGCCTACCGCACTATTGTTTCTAAAACGCTTATTTCTTTTGACAAGGACACGCAACCCGCTTTGTCAAGCCACAAAACGACACTTAAACAACATATCAGATTCTGGTACCATCCATCAGTTAGCCGGTACAGTTAACAGCATCTAGGCCTAATAATGTGCCCTGGTCCCCCATTTAACAGAGGTCACGCTGTTTCGTATTTTTAAAAAATAGATTTCTGTTCACCACTCCAGTCTCCACCCTGGCACAACACGGAGACGCCAGACTTTCAAGTTTCAGGTGTCAACGTAGTATTCATGCCTGTCCCACGGAAAATCTGTCATCCAAGTGTTGTTTACTCCTTTATCTTCTGTCTGGCTGCATGTTTGATGATAAACAGCATTAGCATCAAGTCTACTTTTGACACTGTGATCCCACTCATCTCCACGCTGTGATCACACTTTGAAAATGGAGTTTTAAAAATCCAGTGTTCTCACTAGATGCACTTTCGGGCCATTGCGAACATTAGCTTCATTGCCACAAAAAGACAACATCTGGCAAAGCTAAAGTGTTGATTTTGTGAGCGCCGGCTTTGGATGCTATGATTATTTGTGAAATTGCGACCGCATACAACTGTATGGTCACGCTCTTTGCTTGCTCTGTTAATGGTGTCTCACCCTCTGACACAACAACTGTATGGCCACGCTCTTTGCTTGCTCTGTTAATGGTGTCTCACCCTCTGACACAACAACTGTATGGCCACGCTCTTTGCTTGCTCTGTTGATGATGTCTCACCCTCTGACACAACAACTGTATGGCCACGCTCTTTGCCTGCTCTGTTGATGATGTCTCACCCTCTGACACAACAACTGTATGGCCACGCTCTTTGCCTGCTCTGTTGATGATGTCTCACCCTCTGACACAACAACTGTATGGCCACGCTCTTTGCTTGCTCTGTTGATGATGTCTCACCCTCTGACACAACAACTGTATGGCCACGCTCTTTGCCTGCTCTGTTGATGATGTCTTTCCTCTATGGTTGGCACGACAGTCTTCCCACCCGAATCAAGGGCCTCTCCACACAGTACGCACAGCTCCATGGACTTCCAGAACCCCCGTTCTTCAAAAGAAGATTGCGAGATTAACGTGCAGAATGGGTTTCCTCCCACTGCACAAAGCTCAGTGTCTACACACACACACACACACACACACACACACAAGCGGGCGCGCTCGCACACACAATCGGAGAGGAGCGATGAGGCAAACAAAAAGACAGACTATACAAATCTCACACGTTGAGCGATGACTCTTTGGATGTATATTATTCTCATGAGACAGCTGCTAGTTGATGAATACAGTAGGCCCAGTAATCACTGATCATCATTTGAAAAGTACGTGTGTTTTTTTCTCTCCAGATTTCTAGCGCATAAAATAAACCATCACTTTAGCAAACTAACAATCACGAGAACCGAAACATTCTCTGGTTTTGTTACAAACGCACCACAGGATATCAGTAAACAATGTTTTACGGCATTATTCAGCACCACAGCAAATTGAAACACTAATAATACATGAGCATGCTGATATCAACAAATACATTTCCTAAAGGTCAAAATTTAGATCAGGTTGCACTGAATAAAACACGCGAGACACCGGCGTCTTTTACATCTAAAAGCTGGGTTTTTTGGGTTTTTTTCTCTTTTCTTTTTTAGATCGTACTTGTGATTTTCACCGAAATATATATCTGACAGTGAAATCTTTTAGATCGAAGGGTAGTAATTTTTAGATTTTGAAATTGTAAGAAATCTGCCAAAATAAGGAAAATCTCTCATTTTTTCGGCTCTTTTTTTAGCTTAAAAATCGCTTTCTAATATCCTATGACGTACATATAACAAAATAAGTAAACTGCTTTTAACGAAAGTGAAGGATTACCAAAATCATATCATGGTAAAGACAAATTACGAGATAACAAACGTGAAGCAACTAATGAATAAAAATGTAAGAATTTGACCCATTTCGTAAGCCATAAATTTGGGGTTTTTACTCGCAAGCTGCGATCAGTTTCTTAACTATTATGCACATTTACTTACTCTATCTTCAAGCACATGTTATGAAAGTGAGCAGTTGATCAGCCTTGGGCTATAATGAACAGAAATATAAAGCTCCTACTGCACCATATGCATGCACAACGTTTTCCGAACTGCCCATAAAAAATCGTATGCAGCCAGGTCAATCCTGCTGGGTCATCTTGACTTTAATGCCGATTAGGCTCCGCAGGGCAAAAACAAGCAACATCTGTGATCTTTGAGTAGCAGTTATCTATTTCAGCTGCTAAATCAGCCAAAAGCATCACGATAATAAGCAGCACTTACCAGTATTTAGACGAAAACGGCTCCAAATAAAACAAGCGCGCTCGCAAACTTGCCTGGGGTCACGTTCAGGTAAACACAAAGTTCAAAAAGTCAAGGGGGCCGCGCAGCGTCATAATTACAACAGCAACTTTTTTCAAATCAAAATTAAAGGTAAAGCCCGTTCTTAATTGGGCGAATGTTTGTTCGCGAACCTAGTTGGAAGTATTCGGCGAACCTAGTTGGTTCTTAATTGGGAGAACTTTTCTTCGAAGCTATATTCGGGGTCCAAAAAGCTTCGCTCAGCATGTTCTGGGAACATTCGCCCTATTCGACGAACATGGCCTCTGATTGGCTGAGAGCAGAGCTCTCCTGTGGATGAAGAAGAAGAAAAAGAAAAATGGATGACGGTGTCGCTAGGTTTTTAACTCGCTTCGGAGGGAATTTGTTTATTTGTTGACTTGTGGGAGGCGCAGCCTTGTCTCGGAGACTCAGAATGAGATAGTAGTTAGTTGAATTACCCTGTGAGGGATGATTAAAGTATATTAACTTGACTTGACTTTAGCCTACATTTTCAATCAAGCTGTCTGCTGCGCGTCTGCCGCAAGTTCGGGCCGAAGCTTGCATCTCATTACAAGCCAGTTGAGAACAAGTAAATTCTTCGAACTGTCCGAATCATGTTCGGCGAACTAAAAGTTCAATTAAGAAATGAATCATAGTTTGTCAAACTGTCCGAAGTATGTTCGGCGAACAAACATTCGCCCAGTTAAGAACGGGCTTTACGCAGAGACCGTGACAATTCTAACTCAGGGAGGGCACTTAGCGATGTTCACTTTGTCACATCCATACAAAACTGTTTGTGTACCCTTTACTTTTACCCCATTATTTTTGAGGTGCAGGCTACAAGCAATGGCAATAATGATGATGGTGGCGATGATGATAATGATGACGATTGTTGTAATTATAATGAGGATGAGGATTACGACGATGATGATGGTAATGATGATGGTGATGATAATGATGAGGATTGTGATGATGGTACTGTAAATGGCGATGATAGTGATGCTAATGGTGGTTATACTGCTAGATTGGTAGTCAGTCATTTCCGACGATGAC
Organism: Alviniconcha marisindica; assembly: GCA_018857735.1. Lineage (NCBI taxonomy): Eukaryota > Metazoa > Mollusca > Gastropoda > Provannidae > Alviniconcha > Alviniconcha marisindica. The sequence goes on along the minus strand of JABMCL010003770.1, from coordinate 455,161 downwards.
TTCTACAAGGCTGTCTGACATCTTATTATCTCTTATGACGAGTGGGGTGGGGGTTGGGGGGAGGGGAGGGGGGAGAGGAGGGGGGAGAGGTACCAAACACTACACTGAATCACCACCAGAATGATTCAGCATTAAAGACGGGCAGTGTTGTGAGCCATTGC
>JABMCL010003770.1:445000-450000 GCA_018857735.1 Alviniconcha marisindica | reverse complement strand
TAGAGGGTAAGAGGTAAATAGAGCGTAAGAGGTAGTAGCGGGTGAGGTAAGAGATGGTGAGTGGTAACAGAGGGTGAGAAGTAGTAGAGGGTGAGAGGTAAATAGAGCGTGAGAGGTAGTAGAGGGTGAGGTGATAGATGGTGAGAGGTAAATAGAGCGTGAGAGGTAGTAGAGGGTGAGATAATAGATGGTAAGAGGTAACAGAGGGTGAGAGGTAGTATAGACACACATGCATATACATACTGACCAACTCACACCTACACCCACACACCCACACATACATGCATGATACACCCCCCCCCACACACACACACACACAAACACACACAAAAACACACAACACACACACACACACAACAACACACACACACACACACACACACACACACACACACACACACACACACACACACACACACACACACACACACACACACACACACACACACGCACACACACACACACACACGCACACACACACACTAAGTAAGTGAGGTACTGGATTGTAACGTCCTGCCAACGGCACACGGTCACGTCAGTACAGACAGACATACAGACACACGGACAGACAGACACACGTACACACACACACACACACACACACACACACACACACACACACACACACACACACACACACACACACACACACACACGCACACAGCAAAAGAGACAGAGGAAATCCAGAATCTCTCTGCAGCCACCTCAACAACACAGCCGCTCTACATGTGCTTAATTGTGTCTTCCTTCTCAACAACAGAACGTGGAGGATGGCTGTATTGAGGTGACGGCCTACTTCAGCCAGCGGTGGACAGATCCTCGTCTGCAGTTCACCTACAGCAAGCCCTTCCACGACATCGAGAAAGTCAGAATGATGCCCGAGCACGTGTGGACGCCAGACATTGAGCTCTACACCCCGTGAGTACATGCTGACGTATCAGTCAGTTGGGGCTTTGAGCGCTAGGCGCTTAGCCATGCAGTTAGTAAGTTGGCGCTTTGAGCCCAGTCAGCCACATAGGGTTATATCAGGGCTTAACACAGACACATACACAGTTAGTTAGTTGGCGCTTTGAGCCCAGTCAGCCACATAGGGTTATATCAGGGCTTAACACAGACACATACACAGTTAGTTAGTTGGGCTTTGAGCCCAGTCAGCCACATAGGGTTATATCAGGGCTAATAGAGACACATACACAGTTAGTTAATTGGTGCTTTGAGCCCAGTCAGCCACATAGGGTTATATCAGGGTTTAACACAGCCATACACAGTTAGTTAGTTGGTGCTTTGAGCCCAATCAACCACATAGTGTTAGATCAGAACTAACCCCAGGGCAGTGTTAGTTAGTTAGTTGGTGCTTTGAGCCCAGTCAACCTTTAGGGTTGTATGTTAGGGCTTAACACAGACACATACACAGTAAGTTATTTGGTTCTTTGAATCCGGTCAACCACATAGGGTAATATCAGGGCTAACACAGACACATACACAGTTAGTTAGTTGGTGCTTTGAGCCCATTCAACCAGATAGGGTTATACCAGAACTAACCACAGGGCAGTGTTTTTTAGATAGTTGGTGCTTTGAGCCCAATCAGCCACATAGGATTATATCAGGTGTAACATAGACACATACACAGTTAGTTAGTTGGTGCCTCGAGCCCAGTCAACCACATAGGGTAATACCAGGGCTAACACAGACACATACACAGTTAGTTTGTTGGTGCTTTGAGCCCAGCCCACATAGGGTTAGATCAGAACTAACCCCAGGGCAGTGTTATTTAGTTGCTGCTTTGAGCCCAGTCAACCTTTATGGTTGTATCAGGGCTAGGCACCCTGCAGTAAGTTGATGCTTTGAGCCCAGTCAACCACATAGAGTAATATCAGGGATAACACAGACACATACACAGTTAGTTAGTTGGTGCTTTCAGCCCAGTCAACCACATAGGGTACTATTAGGCCTAGCACAGACACATACACGGTTAGTTAGTTGGTGCTTTGACCCAGTCCGCCACACAGGTTTATGTCACGGCTTAACACAGACACATACACAGTTATTATTATTTTTGGTGCTTTGAACCCGGTCAGCCACATATGGTAATATCAGGGCTAACACAGACACATACACTGGTAGATAGTTGGTGCTTTGAGCCCAGTCGACCACATAGGGTAATATCAGGGCTAACACAGACACATACACATTTAGTTTGTTTGTGCTTTGAGCCCAGTCCACAAAGGGTTAGATCAGAACTAACCCCAAGGCAGTGCTAGTTAGTTAGTTGGTGCTTTGAGCCCAGTCAACCTTTAGGGTGTATCTGGGCTAGGCACCCTGCAGTTAGTTGGTGCTTTGAGCCCACTCAACCATATAGAGTAATATCAGGGCTAACAGAGACACATACATAGTTAGTTATTTGGTGCTTTGAGCCCAGTCAACTACATAGGGTTGTATCAGAACTAACCCCAGGGCAGTGTTAGTTAGTTGGTGCTTTGTGACCAGTCAACCACATAGGGTAATATGAGGGCTAACACAGTCACATACACAGTTAGTTATTTGGTGCTTTGAGCCAGTCAACCACATAGGGTAATATCAGGGCTAACACAGCCACATACACAGTTAATTCTTTTGTTCTTTGAGCCCAGCCCAGATAGGGATAGATCAGAAATAACCCCAGGGCAGTGTTAGTTATTCAGTTGCTGCTTTGAGGCCAGTTAACCTTTAGAGTTGTGTCAGGGCTAGGCACCCTGCAGTTAGTTGGTGCTTTGAGCCCAGTCAGCCACATATGGTTATGTCAGGGCTTAACACAGACACAAACACAGTTAGTTATCTGGTACTTTGAACCCGGACAACTACATAGGGTAATATGAGGGCTAACACAGACACATACACAGGTAGTTAGTTGGTGCTTTGAGCCCAGTCAACAACATAGGCTAATATAAGGGATAACACAGACACATACACGGTTAGTTAGTTGGTGCTTTGAGCCCAGTCAACCACATAGGGTAATATCAGGTTAACACAGACACATACACCGTTAATCATTTGGTGTTTTGAGCCCAGTCAACCACATATGGTTATATCAGAAGGGTAATAATAGGTTAACACAGACACATGCACCGTTAATCATTTGGTGCTTTGAGCCCAGTCAACCACATAGGGTTATATCAGAACTAACCCCAGGGCAGTGTTAGTTAGTTAGTTGGTGCTTTGAGCCCAGTCAACCACATACGGTAATATCTGCGCTAATGCAGACACATACACAGTTAGTTAGTTGGCGCTTTCAGCCGAGTCAACCACATAGGGTTAGATCAGAACTAACCACAGGGCAGTGTTAGTTAGTTAGTTGGTGCTAGGCACCCTGCAGTTAGCTGGTGCTTTGAGCCCTGTCACCGACACAGGTTAATATCAGGGCTAACACAGACACATACACAGTTAGTTGCTTGGCGCTTTGAGCCCAGTCAACCACATAGGGTAGTAACAGGTGTAATATAAACACATACACAGTTAGTTATTTGGTGCTTTGAACCCAGTCAACCACATTGGGTTATATCAGAACTAACCAGAGGGCAATGTTAGTTAGTTAGTTCGTGCTTTGAGCCCAGTCAACCACATAGGGTAATGTCTGGGCTAATACAGACATATACACTGTAAGTTAGTTGGCGCTTTGAGCCCAGTCAACTACATACGGTTAGATCAGAACTAACCCCAGCTCAGTGTTAGTTAGTTAGATGGTGCTTTCAGCCCAGTCAACCACGTAGGGTAATATCAGGGTTAACACAGACACAGTTAGTTATTTGGTGCTTTGAGCCCAGTCAGCCACATAGGGTTAGATCAGAACTAAGTCCAGGGCAGTGTTAGTTAGTTAGCTGGTGCTTTGAGCCCAGTCAACCACATAGGGTTACATCAAGGCTAACACAGACACATACACAATTAGGTAGTTGCTGCTTCGAGCCTAGTCAACCACATAGGGTAATATCAGGGCTAACACAGACACATACACAGTTAGTCTGTTGGTGCTTTGAGCCCAGCCCACATAGGGTTTGATCAGAACTAACCCCAGGGCAGTGTTAGTTAGTTAGTTGCTGCTTTGAGCCCAGTCAAGATTTAGGGTTGTATCAGAGCTAGGCACCCTGCAGTTAGTTGGTGCTTTGAGTCCAGTCAACCACATAGGGTAATATTAGCGCTAAGAAAGACACATACACAGGTAGTTAGCTGGTTCTTTGAGCACAGTCAACCACATAGGGTGATATCAGGGCTAACACAGACACATACACGGTTAGTTAGTTGGTGCTTTGAACCCAGTCAGCCACAGAGGCTTAACACAGACACATACACCGTTAGTTATTTGGTGCTTTGAACCCTGTCAACCACATAGGGTAATATCCGGTGCTAACACAGACACATACACAGTTAGTTAGTTCGTGCTTTGAGCCCAGTCAACCACACAGGGTAATATTAGTGCTAACACAGACACACACACGGTTAGTTAGTTGGTGCCTCGAGCCCAGTCAACCACATACTGTAATATCAGGGCTAACACAGACACATACACAGTTTGTTTGTTGGTGCTTTGAGCCCAGCCCACATAGGGTTAGATCCGAACTAACTCCAGGGCAGTGTTAGTTAGATAGTTGCTGCTTTTAGCCCAGTCAACCTTTAGGGCTTTAGGTTTTAGGTATCAGGGCTAGGCACCCTGCAATTATTTTGTGCTTTGAGCCCAGTCAACCACGTAGGGTAATATCAGGGCTAACAGAGACACATACAGAATTAGTTAGTTTGTGCTTTGAGCCCAGTCAACCACATAGGGTAATATCTGGGCTAATACAGACATATACACAGTTAGTTAGTTGGCGCTTTGTTAGGGCGGTGTTAGTTAATTAGTTGGTGCTTTGAGCTAGGTCAACCTTTAGGGTTGTATCAGGGCTAGATACCATGTCAGCCACATAGGGTAATATTAGGGCTAACACAGACACAAAGACAGTTAGTTGCTCGGCGTTTTAATCCCTGTCAAC
>JABMCL010003770.1:435000-440000 GCA_018857735.1 Alviniconcha marisindica | reverse complement strand
AAGAGTGTGAAGCTCGGACTGGCGTGAGCGATGTCAGCGATGACAGTGCAAGCGTGCGTGACGCTGAGCCCATGTAAACACGGACTGTCATGAAGAGTCAGAAACTAGTCGTGCTTCGCTGGTTGAAAGTAAGCAGCCGGGTGCAAGTGTAAATAAACCCTTCTCGTTCTTGCAGTGGAATGTCAATGGATTGTTAGCGAAGCTGAAGGATAACGAATTTATCTCCTTTGTTAGTCATTTTGATTTTGTTTGCTTTGTTGAAACATTCATGGAAACATTTCAGTCAAATATCTTTGTTGATTATATTGTGTTTGTTAAATCAGCCCTCAAGTTATCAAAACAGGGACGTCATTCCAGTGGTATAGTATGCCTCATACGAAATGAATATGCTCCTTACGTACGTAAATTGGATGTTGAAGTACTCAAACATTATGGTGTTTCTAATCGATAAGGAGCTGTTTGGTGTTATGAAAGATATTTTGTATGTGTGTGCGTATGTTCCACCTGAGGGCTCTCCGTTTTATCCGTATTTTGATGTAGACAATGGTATTGGATTACTAGAGGAGTGCTTGACTGACTGTATGCTTACTTTGAATGACGTTTATGTAATTATGGCTGGCGATTTGAACAGTACAATTCAATGAACGATAATATATTTGAATCGCTGCAGGAGAAGTAAGTAAGTTGGTGTTTTACGCCCAGTCAACCCGTTGCAGGAGAAGTAAGTAAGTTGGTGTTTTACGCCCAGCCAACCTGCAGGAGAAGTAAGAAGTTGTGTTTACCCAGCAACCTAGGAGAAGTAAGTAAGTCAAGCTAGTGTGTGTTTTACGCCCAGTCAACCCGTTGCAGGAGAAGTAAGTAAGTAAGTTGGTGTTTTACGCCAGTCAATTCAGAGTAAGTAGTAAGTTGGTTTACCCAGTCAACCCGTTGCAGGAGAATTGTGGTTTACCATAACGTTAGGGTGTAAGTAGTTGGTGTTTTACGCAGTAACGTTCCGTGTTGGTCGCAGTTGTAGGTAAGTAAAGAAGTGTAGTAGTTGTGTTGCCTCAACTTAAAAAGTTTGGTGTTTACGCAGCATGGAGAGAATAGTTGGTGTTTTGCCAGTCAACCGTGAGAAGTAAGTAAGTAAGTTGGTGTTTTACGCCCAGTCAACCCGTTGCAGGAGAAGTAAGTAAGTAAGTTGGTGTTTTACGCCCAGTCAACCCGTTGCAGGAGAAGTAAGTAAGTAAGTTGGTGTTTTACGCCCAGTCAACCCGTTGCAGGAGAAGTAAGTAAGTAAGTTGGTGTTTTACGCCCAGTCAACCCGTTGCAGGAGAAGTAAGTTTACACCGGGGAAAGTTGGTGTTTTACCGTCCTCAGTACCATACCCGTTGCAGGAGAGTAAGTAAGTAAGTTGGTGTTTTACGCCCAGTCAACCCGTTGCAGGAGAAGTAAGTAAGTAAGTTGGTGTTTTACGCCCAGTCAACCCGTTGCAGGAGAGCCAGCCAGTAAATCTGCACAGAAAGTCTCAGGACAATGTTGTAAACAACTACGGAAAGCTTTTGTTAAATCTGTCTACTACTTTTGACCTTTGTATTCTGAATGGTGTACGCAAAGGTGACCTTCAAGGTTGTTATACGTACATCACAGAGACTGGTAGTAGCGTTAATGATTATTTTATTTTGTCATATGACTTGTATGCACTTATCCATTCCACGTGTGAACTTTGTGTCACTGGGCGTATTGAATCGGATCACATGCCACTTACATTCCGTGTTACAATACAATACAATACAACTCTATTGTTTCTGTGTAGAGAAATTTGCTTTCTGGCTCGTCATTTACATAAAAAACATTCACTACAGTTAATAAAACATCAACAACTCAATAAAACACGGAGCTAAAAACCGCTCAAATACAAGGAAATACTTAATAACAATGTACACACACACACACACCACGCACACACGACGCATGCACCACCCCACCCACCCACACCACCACACACACACACACACACACACACACACACACAACACACACACACACACACACACACACACATATTCTCACCTCACCAATAACTTAAACATTCAATAATTTACAATAAAACAAAATTCCTTAAACAATAAAACGTTAAATCGAAACACTCAGTCACCACAACATATACATTATAGGCAGAATTATGAAGTAACATATTAATCCCGGCACACACACACACACACACACACACACACACACACACACACACACACACACACACACACACACACACACACACACACACACACACACCACACGCACACACACGCACATTCTTCTTCTGGCTCACCAATAACTGAAAACGTTCAATAAATATTAAAATAAAACAATCATTCCTTAAGTAAACATCAAAACACTAAAATCGACCGCAACATATAATATATAGACAGCATTTATGAGGCAACATTAAATCCAGGCAATATAATATATATAATTCACACACACACACACACACACACACACACACACACACCACACACACACACACACCACACACACACACACACACAAGAAAGAAAAAAAATCACACACGCACGCACTCATGCACACACACTCACGCCCCCCCCCCCCCCCCCCCCCCCCCCCACCCCACCCTCACACACACACACACGGCACACACTCATATGCATGCACACAAGTAAATTGTCATGGGCAATACTGCACACAATTATTATTCGTCAACTCAGAATTAAGACTGTATACTAATATATCATAAACCTAAAATATACTGTGTTATTTTGCCAGTGAATTAAAAAAGTAACTTAAACATCCATCAGATCAACCCTGTGATCATCAGATCAACACTATCACAGGGTGAGTAAAGCTGAGCCTTGAAACCCACAGGGCCAACATATTAAGTAGCCCGAGAATTTAAAACAGAAACAGCACTTGGGATAAAAGATTTTTTGTACACATTCTTCCTGGCAATCAGCACTTTGTATCGTCGACCCGACCAGAGTTTCTGAAACTGAGAAAAGAGGGGGTGCTTTGCGTCGTCTAAGATCCGTGCAGTTTTCCGTTCAACTGCTGTAAGGTAGAGATCGCTTAGAGAGTCTTGTTTTGCACCAACTATCTTTCCTGCCATCCCAACAATACGTGCCAGTTTTGCCTTCCCCTTCACACCCAGGTTCCCATACCAGACAACAATGTTAAAAGTTAAAACGCTCTACACTAGACTTTTGTACACAATTTGTAACAGCTCACGACTAACATCAAAAGATCTCAGCTTTCGCAAGAGGTACAGACGTTGCTGCGATTTTTTATAGATAAGATCTGAGTTGTCACTGAAACTTAGCTTATTATCTATCAAAGTACCTAAATACTTAAAATTTGACACCACCTCAACTGGTTCATTGTTAACCTTGACAGGAACAAATACATTTTTTGTTTTCCTTGCATCTAGCACTAATTCTTTTGTCTTACCAACATTTATTTCCAAAAAGCTTTCTTCGCACCATTCATTCAAGAGTGAAACATGTGAAAAATATGTTGCCAGGGAGTCTTCGTTTAACAGCAATCCAACAAGTGCCATGTCATCAGCAAACTTAAAGAGGCAGGTTACAGCAGTTTGCAAGTTCATATGGTTAGTATATATAGAAAACAACATGGGTGAAAGGACACACCCTTGAGGTACCCCAGAATTCAGTACGACCTCTTCAGACAGGTATCCATTCACACAAACACGCTGCGGTCGATCTCGGAGAAAATCCCTGATCCACAGTACAAGGTTTGAGTTGACATGCAAATCAATCAGTCTTTTTAGTAGCACATATGGTTCAACTGTATTAAACGCACTAGAAAAATCAACAAAAGTTTAAATGATTATATTTCCAAAGGAAAATGTGTGCAGTGATGAAGTTTCTCAGCATGAGCAAATAATTGAAAAGTTTGGGATAACCTCAGTGCACAAACGTTTACTAGTCTAATGTGTACAGATGAAACTTGTGCGATACTTGACGAAGCTATTAGCTTGATTGATCTTGACATAGACAAAGCCTTGGATATATTTAATAACTGCATCAAAGAAAAGGCTGAATGCATGAAGAAGCAGATAACGATAAAAAAAATGGGAGGAAGCTAGACGAATGGTTTGACTGGGAGTGTAAAGTGGGAAGAAGAAATGTCCGAAGGCTTTTGAAGAAATATCGTCGTTCACTGCTCGCTGATGACCGCAGTGCTTTTTGTCTCGCAAGAAGGGAATACAAAAATTTGTTGAAGAAAAAGAAAAAAGATTTTTATGATGTTCTTTTGGACAAATTGATTTCATCAGTGAAAAATCAGAAAGACTTTTGGGAATCTGTACATAAGATATCACCCAAAAGAAAGTCCGTCTATAATAATATTTCTTTGGATAGTTGGTTTCAGCATTTTAGAGCGTTACTCGAAAAAGAAGTAGATTTTGACTTTGACGACGAAAATACTGTTCAAGACAACGAAAGTTCTCTCAATCGCCCAATTTCCAAGGAAGAAGTCTTGCTTGCATTCAGAAAGTTGAATAAAAAAGCAGCTAGACCCGACAGAATAATAGGAGAAATGTTGAAAAATTCGGGAAATTATGTAATTCACTTTTTCGTGAAATTGTTTAATGCTTTGTTTGAGAAAGGAATTTTTACAACTAAATGGACTGAATCTATCTTAGTCCCTCTGTTTAAGAAAGGTGATGTTAATAATCCGAATTATTACAGAGGTATCTCGTTAGGCGATGCAAGCTGCAAACTTTACAGTACAATTATTAACCTTAGATTGCAAGAGTGGGTTGAAGTAAACAATATCACTGGTGAGCATCAGGCTGGGTTTAAGAAAAAATATTCAACAATTGATCATATGTTTACATTATTAGCCTTTGTACAGAAACAGTTTTCCTTGAACCGCAAATTGTATGTTGCTTTTATAGACTTTGAAAAAACTTTTGATTCTATAAACAGAAAACTGCTTTGGTCTATTCTCTTGAAAAATGGAATCAATGGAAAATTGTATCG
>JABMCL010003770.1:420000-422500 GCA_018857735.1 Alviniconcha marisindica | reverse complement strand
GAAGGGCTGTGAGAGTTGATAGAAGGGCTGTGAGAGAAGGGCTGTGAGCGCTGAGAGAAGGGCTGAGAGAGAAGGGCTGTGAGCGCTGAGAGAAGGGCTGAGAGAGAAGGGCTGTGAGCGATGAGAGAAGGGGTGTGAGAGCTGAGAGAAGGGCTGCGAGAGAAGGGCTGTGAGAACTGAGAGAAGGGCTGTGAGAAAGGGGCTATCAGAGCTGAGAGAATGGCTGTGAGAGCTGAGAGAAGGGCTGTGAGAGAAGGGTTGTGAGAGCTGAGAAGGGCTGTGAGAGCTGAGAGAAGGGCTATGAGAGATGTTGCTATCAGAGTTGAAAGAAGGGCTGTGAGAGCTGAGAGAAGGGTTGTGAGAGCTGAGAGAAGGGCTGTGAGAGAAGGGCTGTGAGAACTGAGAGCAGGGCTGTCAGAGCTGAAACAAGGGCTGTCAGAGCAAGAACCCTCTTGTGCTAGGTCACCAACCTGTGCCCAGCTGACGTGTGGTTGAAAGCAAAGCAGAAGCTGTGTCGCATTGTCGTTCCCGCAGTGTGTCGCCCGGACTGACCGTGATGAACATGAGGGACGAGGTGACGGTAGACTTCAACGGGACGGTCACGTGGTACCCGCTGGCCAACATGAGAAGTCTCTGTGAGCAGCTGGGCAACGGAAACAAATCGGAGGTCCAGTGTAGCCTCAGGTAGGTTTGACCGGCCATTTGGGTTACTTGTGCTGATGATGTGTGTAATGAACCGACCGATGAATGAGTTAAGTAATTAACTTATTTCCGTTTGACTGATTTTTATATTGATTTTATTATTTATTTATTTAATTTATTTTTTGGGGGGTAGGGGGGGGTAGGGGGAGGGCTTGGTCATTTGTTAACTCATCAATAAATAAGTCGCTAGTTGTCGTCTGACTGAGTGACCCTTTTATTGCTCTCTGCCTTTCTCTGTGTTTCTGTCTGTCTGTCTGTCTCTCTCTCTCTCTCTCTCTCTCTCTCTCTGTCTCTCTCTGTCTCTCTCTGTCTCTGTCTCTGTCTGTTTGTCTGTTTCTGTCTGTCTGTCTGTCTGTCTGTCTTCACACACACACACACACACACACACACACACACACACACACACACACACACACACACACACACACACACACACACACACACACACACACACACACACACACACACACACACACACACACACACACACACACACACACACACACACACACACACACACACACACAGAGAGGCAGGATCCCGTTTGGAGATTATCGTATGAAATGAACGACTAAAATGCACGACGGTGTTTTAACTGAACTTTAACAGCGCAAATCTGTAAACAGTTTAGTGTGACGCTCTCTCCACCCACCCCACCTCCACGACACGTGTCCTGTCCCAGCGGTCTGTTGGACATAGCGGTGTGTGTGGTTGCAGGTTCGGATCCTGGTCGTACACCAGTGATTTTCTGGACCTGGTGGTGCAGCAGCCTGGAGCCATCCTGTCCGAGTACACGCCTACCGGCCAGTGGATCGTGACAGACGCTTCTGTGCACCGCACCGACAAAAAATTCGAGTGCTGCCCTGACCTCTACGCCATTGTCACCTTTGTTCTGACCCTCAAGAAGAAGGACGCTTAAAAACGGCCCTTTGGACATACGTCACAGTCTGATAAATTATGACGTCAGTTAAAGGGGACACCAAGCAAATAATCATCAGGAATACGATCAGTAGATTCTTTTTTCTTTTTTTAAAATTCTCATTCAGGGAAAAATCGAAAACAAACAACAACGGATAGAGCAGGTTTTGAGTCAACTAATTTAGTGTTTGTTAAAAAATAAATCCACTTTAGAAAAGCCTATGTTAAAGCTTTGATTTGCTCTGTATGTCTGCTTCGTCCCGTGTACTTGCTGGCTTCAATAAAAGTGTGCATTGTGCGATGGGTCTGTGGCCTTGTTTAAATTCCAGCTTCGACATTTCAGACAATGCTCTGTTGGGAGCATGAACTCACACACCTATGCACCCACACCCACACCCACACACACACACACACACATACCCACCTCCACACACCGACACACTCTCCCCACCCCCCACCCACCCCCACCCCACCACACACACACACTCACTCACACACACACACTCACCACACACACACACACACACACACACACACACACACACACACACACACACACACACACACACACACACACACACACACACACACACACACACACACACACACACACACACACACACACACACACACACACACACACACACACACACACACACACACAAACACATCCACACCACCACTTCTACACCACCCCTCTCTCTCTCTCTCTCTCTCTCCTCTCTTCTCTCTCTCTCTCTCTCTCTCTCTCTCTCTCTCCTTCTCCTCCCTCTCTCTCCTCTCTCTCTCTCTCTCTCTCTCCTCTCTCCTCTCTCTCTCTCTTCACACCACACACACACACACACATACACACACACAACACACACGCTCCCCCCTCTCT
>JABMCL010003770.1:387500-415000 GCA_018857735.1 Alviniconcha marisindica | reverse complement strand
TATATAAATGCATGCAAACAGAAACATCTGCGGATGTCTTCAGACGGAAGCAGACGGACGGAGCAGACAGATAGACGGACCAGACAGACAGACAGACAGAGAGACAAAGAGACAGGCAGGCAGCTACAGGGAGAAGGGAGGGGAGGGGAGGGAGAAGGACAGGAAAGGGGGGTTAGATGCGCAGTTAGCGTGACGGTAACACCCTCAGGACCCCCCTACAGTTAAAATCACGTGCCATAGTCTGCACGCGCAAGACCATCACGTGACTCGATCCAGCGCGAGGCTCGCTCGTGGGGCCCGCTGAATGAATGCAGGGCGTAGAGAGACTCTGACGCGGGCATGCACTCTACGGTATTGGCAAAGCGCCACCATCAGCATGATTGTTGCCAACACGCCTAAAGTTCGGCAACACGCCTAAAGTTCGCCTGACGACGGACAAGCTGGAACTGGTGGTGAGGACTTGCATGACGATTGCTGCAGTCAGTCAGTGCCTTGCTCCATCCCTGATGAGTGGGATAGTGTGTGTGTGTGTGTGGGGGGGGGGGGGGGTAGGGTGCAGGTGATGTGGGTGGACACTGGATAGATGTGATATACTGGGTGGATGTGGGTGGGTATTTTGTGGGTGGGGGTGGTCACTGGATAGATGTGATGTAGTGGATGATTGTGGGTGGGTACTGGGTGGGTGTGGGTGGACACTAGATAGATATGAGGTACTAGGTAGATGCGGGTGGGTATTGGGTGGGGGTGGGTGGACACTGGATCGCGTGACTGGGTGGACACTGTATAGATGGGAGGTACTGGGTGGGTGTAGATAGGTATTTGGTGGGTGTGGGTGGACACCGGATAGATGTGAGGTACTGGGTGGATGTAGGTGGGTATAGGGTGGGTGAGGTTGGACACTGGATAGATGTGAGGTACTGGGTGGATGTGGGTGGGTATTGGGTGGGTGTGGGTGGGTGTGGGTGGACACTTGATAGATGTGAGGTACTGGATGGATGTGAGTGAGTATTGGGTGGGGGTGGGGGGGGGGGTGGACACTGGATAGATGTGATGTACAGGGTGGATGTGGGTGGGTACTGGCTGGGTGTGGGTGGACACTGGGTAGATGTGAGGTACTGGGTGGATGTGGGGGGTATTGGGTGGGTGTGGGTAGACATTGGGTAGATGTGACATACTGGGTGGATGTGGGGGGTATTGGTGGGTGTGGGTGGACACTGGATAGATGTGAGATACTGTGTGATTGTTGGTGTGTATTGGGTGGGTGGGGGTAGACACTGGATAAATGTGAGGTACTGGGTGGATGTGGGTGGGGGTGGGTGGACACTGGGTAGATGTGAGGTACTGGGTGGATGTAGGTGGGTATTGGGTGGGGGTGGGTGGACACTGGATAGATGTGATGTACTGGGTGGATGTAGGTGGGTATTGGGTGGGGGTGGGTGGACACCGGATAGATGTGATGTACTCGATGGATGTGGGTGGGTATTGGGTGGGTGGGGGTGGTCACTGGATAGATGTGATGTACTGGATGATTGTGGGTGGGTACTGGGTGGGTGTGGGTGGACATTGGATAGCGTGACTGGGTGGACACCAAATAGATATGAGGTACTGTGTGGATGTGGGTGGGTGCTAGATGGATGTAGGTGGGGTGCCCGGTGAATATATGGTATATATGGGATATATGTGGGTATGATGGGTACTGGGTGAATGTGGGTGGGTACAGCTCCCTTCTGCTGAGAGTCCGGGCTGCTGCCAAATGTTCCATGACCTTTAAACTAAGGGAATCGAATCGAAGAACCACCACGGGGCCCTATCAATATGAGTTTTGTTTGTTTTGTTTTGTTTTGTTTCGTTTGTTTAATATACAGATTTACACACAGCAGACTTTCACTTCATTTTCGTCGTGATGGTTAAAAAAAAACAAAAACAAAAACTAATCGACATTTGAAAGTCGAAAAAACACGATGGTGAGTGCTGCAATTTTGTGCCCAGCAGTTTATAATAATGACGTCATAACTAAGGCCGATATGTGTAGCAAAAAGTGTCAAATACGTCACGAGCCAATCTTTTTTTCTTTTCTTCTGCTCTTCATTCGTGAAGATCGAAACAACGAAGCTGCGCCCTGAGGAGCTCAAATTCGGAGAGAGGGGGGGGGGAGAGGGGGGAGAGAGAGAGAGGGGGGAGAGAGAGAGGGGAGAGAGAGAGGGGGGGAAGACAGAGAGAGAGGAGGGAGAGAGAGGGGGGGGGGGAGAGAGACAGACAGACAGACAGACAGACAGAGACAGAGAGACACAGATAGAGAAAGAGACAGAGACAGAGAGACACAGATAGAGACAGAGACAAACAGAGAGGAGAGAGAGATTGATTGATTGATTGATTGATTGAACTTTATTACCCAAGGATAAAGGTTCAGACACGAATGCCTGTCATTCAACCTGTCCTTGGAACAGTTACAAACATATATATATATATATCGTCGGTGACCGATTAAAACCTCGTAGCTCAATTTTTCCCGGTTTTCGGATTTTTACACTTTTGAGTACCTAATTTATTTATACACTTTCTGTGAAAACCTCGGAACACTAGGGAAAATATTTTTGGGTGAAATCGGGGTTAGAAATAACTAGTAAAACCTCGTAAGTCATTTGTGGCGGGTGTCTGAACCAAAATGACACGTAAGTCGAGTTACGAGGTATTTTCGCTAACGTTTTGGCGGATGAAAACCTCTTATGACGACTTGCGAGCTTTTCCGTGCTACAAAATATCCGGAAACTACGTCACTTTTCGCGCCTTACGAAGTTTTTCCTCTTCATCAAGACATCTTCTCGAGCGAAGGACGTGTGTGGAATCTGTTCGGGAAAGAGCTGATATGTTAGCACGCAGCTGTATGATGACTAGATTAGTATGTTAAAATTATGAATGTGTAATATGCAGCTTAATTATTCAAAAGAAGCGATTGATTCAGAATTTGATTTTTTTAAAATCACCACCGAGTGTCTGAGTTTATTGTAGCAGGCCAAGCCAGTCTGATACCTTGGTCAAAGGTATCGTTCTGAACTCTGAGTGTGTATTTCAGACATCAAGAGGCCTCGACATTATAGACGATTCCAGGCGAAAGTCTACATATGGATAATCAGCTTCTTTGCATTGAAACGAACGTAATTAATTTTGTTTGGACACTACAGTCATAAACCGGACAGGGCGTACTGTTTCAAATCTGTTTAATTTTGTTTGCATTTTTATTTTTTTAATTGCTAGAAAACGACCAGTAGTTGTAGAGTGTCACTTTTATTTTCGAACTAAATGTTCTATAGAATGTTTTTGATTTCCTTTGACTATTAATCTCCATTAATAACAATATTTTCTAAAAATAAAATCCTCGTAAATCCTCAATTTGGACCAATTGTTTAGTACAAAAACCACGTGTCTGCCTTTTGTAGCAAAAAAATCATGTCTAGTTAATATTGTTTTGATGTCAAATCATACAAAAGACGTTCATGCTTGTAACCACGCTTTTGTCAAAGATTCTGGTTGTTTTGACTACATCTGATCGTTCAAGTGGTATGTTTTGATTATGCGATAAATCCTCGTAAGTGTTCATTATGGATCACGTGTTAAGGATAGAAAACACGTATCTTCGTGTTCTAGCAAGAATCGTTCATAACTTGCTCTTTTCCTCCAAGAAAAATCATAACAACAAACGTAAGTACTTACGATTGTGCATGTGTTAAAAATTCGATATGTTTCGATTAAAACTGAATTATTATTTTTTAATTGTGTTTTTCTCAAAACCGGAAAAACTGAGTTACGAGGTTTTAAACGGTCACCGACGATATGATCATAGTGGGAAAATCAATGCCAATCGATAATTATGAACAATACAAAAGAGTAATAAATCAAATCACTGGGAGACTATACATGCATATATACACAACTTTATTAATGGATCAGAAGCAGACTGTTATAAATAACCACACACACACACCAAAAAATCTAAATCTAAATCAAACAATTTCTTGGTTTCTAATATATATATTAGAAACCAAGATTTTTTTTGATTTATATTTATATTTGTTGGTGTGTGTGTGTGTGTGGTTATTTATAACAGTCTGCTTCTGATCCATTTATAAAGTTGTGTTTTGAAGCTGGTAAGTGAATTGCATGATTTGATTTGATTTGGGATGGTATTCCACAAGGATGCTCCTGAAAATGAGAAACTAGTTTTAAAAAGGTCTATTCTTGGTTTGGGCAGAGTTATATATCTTGATGTGGCGCGAATGTTGGAAAAGATAAAAAGCTGTTTAAGGTACGGAGGTGCAAGATTTTTGTATTCTTTGAATACTAACACTGCCTTATTGAACATAAGCTTTTCTTTGAGTGGAAGTATTCCCAAGTACCGTAACTTTGAATCGGTTGATAAAGAGGAATCAGATATCATCAATTTTGCAGCTCTTCTGTGAAGAGAATTAAGTTTGTTAAATAAGATATCACTACAGCCGTCCCAGACAGTTGATGCATAAGTTAGGTGAGAGGAAATATGAGCATGGTAAAACACTTGCGCTTAGGATTGTCCACAAAGTGTCTAAGTTGTGACAACAGATAAAGATTTTTTGAAACTGTTTTACATGTGCCAATAATGTGTGGTCGCCAGCTAAATTCATTACCAATAATAACGCCAAGGTGCCGGTGCTCATGAACTTGTTTAATATGACTGTCTTTAAGACTAAGATTAAGATGAAGCGGACGAAACTGATGTTTTTACCTAGTAGTAAGTAGCATACTTTTTGTTTTCGCAGGATGTAAAATCATGGCATTATTGTCGCACCAGTCAGATGCTTCATTTATGCTTCTCTGTAGTTCATTCTGAACAGTGCCTGTATCTTTATCAGATGTATTTAGTGAAGTATCATCCGCAAACATGTCGCAATTAACTTTATTGCTTGTAATATGCAGGGGAAGATCATTGATAAAAATTGAAAATAGAAGCGGTCCTAAACTAGATCCTTGAGGAATTCCACAACGAGCAATGCCTTCATTAGAGTATTCACCGTTAACATAAACACTTTGTGACCTTAGCTCCAGATAAGATTTAAATAACGAGACAAATGGGGAGTTTGCTGTATATACGGATAATTTCTTAAGCAGAATATTATGATTAACAAGATCAAAAGCTTTTTTTAGGTCAAGAAAAGTGTGTGTGAGAGAGAGAGAGAGAGAGAGAGAGAGAGAGAGAGAGAGAGAGAGAGAGAGAGAGAGAGAGAGCAGAGACAAGACAGAGACAGAGACAGAGACAGAGACAGGGAGACAGAGACAGGGAAACAGAGACAGAGAGACAGACAGACAGACACAGAGAGACACAGATAGAGACAGACAGAGAGAGACAGAGACAGACAGAGGCAGAGACAGAGAGAGAGAGAGTTAAGCAAATCTACACAATGCACTACTTTCTGGCTGTCGAAACCGGAACAAACACTCTTCAGATCCCATTTTCCACACTTTGTTGTATTCTCCAAAACATTTACTTTTGTTTGGAAGCGCGCGTGATTCACATGAAACTTTATCAACTGATGAAAAGAGAAAGAAAGAAAACAAGTTGGTACTCATACATCGTTTGGGACTTTTTTCCCTTTAGGGAGTTCGGTGTAAGCATGTTGATCGTGTACATTTTCTTGCATTGCAATAACATGCCGAAAGACGTAACCTAATAATAATTTAGGAGGTGATAACACATTCTTTCAGATGCGGCAGGGGACGTCCCTCCAATTGCCTTACAATCACAGTGCACACCGTCACGATAGAATCGCGGGCAGTAATCTCCCTTAGCGTCACGTGACAGGGCCCGGACCCAAGGAGCGTGGGGGTAATTTACATAATTAATTAGCTCACTTCTGGCACTGTGGCTTGATTTGAGTGACAAGTGTTATTCCCACAGGCACACGGCTCTGGCGTTTTTTATTTCCTTCCTTTCTCACTACACCTGCCTGACACTCCTTTCTGTCACGATACAAAGGGCCGCAGAGCATCTCTCAGACTTTGTGAGCCGGTTTGGCCCAGCGGTGAGGCTGGTAAGCAGAAGGGCATCAGGTCGATTCCGCTTTGGCTCTCGTTTATCTTCAAAAAGGTTGTGGTTTGTGGACACTGTCTTGTGACTTTGTCTCTCACAATTAATGAAACATTAAAATGGCTCTCGTCGCTGCCTGTCATTGTGGTGGTGACAGTGTAACAAAAAACAAACAAACAAACAAAAAACAAACAAAAACACAAATGTATCTATCAATATATATATATATATATATATATATATATATATATATATATATATATATATATATATACACACACACACAAAACATTTAACAGATTTCGGAGATTTTTGTATTAGTCGTTATTTGTTTTGGAGCATTAATATTTTCATCTTTCTTTTGTTATTTTTGTTGTTGTTGTTGTTGGCGGGTTGGGGGGTATTAGTTTTTTCCCTTCTCTCCCCCAAAACATGATATGGTGCATGCATCCGTGTGTGTGTGTGTGTGTGTGCGCGCGCACTTAATAGATACAATGTTTAGAGGCGCTTTTGTGGTAACGTTGCTGTTGGTGAGAGTGCTGGTAGACCTATGTTGTAATGTAGTGTTTAGGTTTGTGACTATTGTGTAGTGGTCTCCGTTGTATGCCTTACAGCGGTTTCGTCATGTTTATGCTACACACTTAGGTCTTTAACCCCTTCACTGCCATGATGTCGTTTGAAAACGATCCATAAAAGTGCGAAATTTGAAACACATATGCTTTTTTGTCTTCTGTTGGTCACGCATATAAAATATCACTGAGTAATTGGAGTTCACACACACACACACACACACACACACACACACACACACACACACACACACACACACACACACACACACACACACACACACACACACACACACACACACACACACACACACACACACACACACACACACATGCACGCACGCACGCACGCACGCGCGCGCACAGGAGAGACAGAGAGACAGAGAATGTAACAAAGACAGAGAGAGAACAGAGACACAGAGAGACAGACACAGACAGAGACACAGAGAGAGACAGAGAGACACAGAGAGACAGACAGACAGACAGACAGACAGACCGACAGACAGACAGAGACAGAAACACAGACAGACAGACAGACAGACAAGAATAGAGACACAGAGGGACAGACAGACAGAGACTGAGATCATAGTAGTACTAAATCAACATCGGAAACTGTCAACCAGATTTATTAATCACTGCTAAAACATTTGATTCGTGTGTCAATTTTATTTCTTGCTCGATGCGATGCAATCCGTAACTTTTAATACGTGCAGTAAAACAACCAAAAATTAGATCAGTAATTAATAAATATACCACAGCAGTGCAGCCTTCTTCACGAATGTAGTCTGTGTTCACTTTCAAATAATTACGAGAAGAAAAAAAAAGTTAAAAGAACAGGAAAAATGAAGAAGAAGAAGAAGAACCTTACACTTTTGCAATTCCTGTGCATGGACAAGAACAAGAAGAAACATTTTTCAATACATGCGTAATCAATGTATTCGGTATTACAGAGGAAAATCATACACTAACAATGCTGCTTTACAACGACAAGTAATATACCCGCACGCAAAGAACACTGACTTACGCGTTGACGAAAGAGAATAAGGAAAAGTCGACCAAAACGAAACGACTAAGCATAATTTCGTTTATATACCATGTCGGTTATTTTTGTAAGATTATGCTTTTTCGTATATAATTTGCTGAAATTTGATGGACACGCATCCTATTGACAATATCATATATGACAGTGTATATGTATAAAACGTCAAGGTGTCGAAGATAACACAAACAAACTGTGACGTGTAATGGCATGACAAGGTGTGTGTTTTTGTCTGGAAGACTTTAACAAAGTGAAACTTGAAAAACAAAACGAGGACAATATATATATATATATATATATATATATATATATATATATATATATATATATAATATATATATATATATAATGAATAATAATAATCCTTTCAGAAAGGAACCTGCTGATCACAGCAGTCCCTCCACGGGTGCGTATTTAAATGATTAAAATCAGAAGGAAATAGATCCTTATATCTACCAATACATCCACAAAGAGGTCATCAGAAATTCGATCCCAGAGAAAATCATTGCTCATACAAACGGCGTTTCGTTTCGTTTTAGAAGGGCTGCACACTTTCGATGATGTTCATACTGCAGAAGAAAAAAAAAGAGAGAAAAAAAAAAATGCAACCTCTTGTGCTTGGATGATGTTACAGCAGCTGAGGAATTGTGTTTAGTAAGCAATGGTTCTTGTGAAAGAGTGCTAAGAATATATTTGTGCGCGCAGATTGGAATTTTATGCTTTTTAACTCTAAGGGGTTCTCTTTCTCTCTCTCTCTCTCTCTCTCTCTCTCTCTCTCTCTCTCTCTCTCTCTCTCTCTCTCTCTCTCTCTCTCTCTCTCTCTCTCTCTCTCTCTCTCTCTCTCACTCACACACACACACACACACACACACACACACACACAACACCACACACACACACCAAATCAGTCCATCAAAAATTGTGTTATAAAGTTCAGTGTATAGTTAAAATACCGTGCTTAAAGTCAGGTCAAGTGATATTTTCAGAACAAAATATCACATTCGTCAACTTGTGCGTCATAAGTGCAAAACATTTTTATTGACGCTTTAGGTCAATTCGTCAGAGATTTCGTGTGCATTGCAGAAGAAAAAGCAACCCAAGACGATCATCTCAACTATTAACACAACTCAGCTCGAATTCGTCTTGCATTGATATTTTCAAATCTATTTAGCAACGAAGTGCATCATATAAAACATTGATAACTGGGGAAAATGTTACAACCACTCCCCACACACACAAAACACACACACACACACACACACACACACACACACACACACACACACACACACACACGACCACACGCACGCACGCACGCACGCACTCTCTCTCTCTCTCTCTCTCTCTCTCTCTCTCTCTCTCTCTCTCTCTCTCTCTCTCTCTCTCTATATATATATATATATATATATATATATATATATATATATAGGGGGGCGCTGGTGCTTGCATACAGTAAAGTAACTCACATAAAACTGTAGATTGTTACGAGACAAAATACTCACACTATTGACTATGCAACATAATACACTTCCGTCGAGTAAACGAACAATAAAAAATACAATAATTCTTCTTCTTCTTTTTTAAAAATCTTTTTATTTATTTATTTATTTATTTTATTTATTTTTTAATGTATCAGGTGTTGAGTTGTATTGAGGAAGGCTAAAGTTAATTTCAGCCATTAGACTCTTGACCTCCAACAGTCATCCTGCCAAAAGTCAAATTGTCAGTTGATGTGAGATTTATGAAGCGGACATTAATAATGATCAACTAAAATGCAATTAGGCTTATATGGAAAATGTGGTGCAGGTGTGTGTGTAGGGGGGGGGGGGCGAAATGAATAGTTCTGTAGAGACATTGTTTCAATAAGTAGAAAAAGTAGAAGAAAAGAGAGAGAGAGAGAGAGAGAGAGAGAGAGAGAGAGAGAGAGAGAGAGAGAGAGAGAGAACATCATAACGACATTGTTTTAGTAAATAAAGAAGAAAAGGAAGGGGAAACAAAGGGGTTGGGGGGGGGGATTGAGGGAGGAGGAGGGGTGGGGAGGGAAAGAAAGAAAGAAAGAAGAAGAAGAACAATGACATATCAAAAGAAATGTCGTATCTCACATGGATTTTTTTGATTTTTTTTAAGTTGTACTTACTAAGCTGCCATAGGTTTGGAACTGCTTTTCGTACTTTGACGTGTGTGTGCGTGTATGTGTGTGTGCGTGCGTGCGTGCGTGCGCGCGCGCGTGGTTGGTGTGTGTGTGTGTGTGTGTGTGTGTGTGTGTGTGTGTGTGTGTGTGTGTGTGTGTGTGTGTGTGTGCGCGCGCGCGCGCGCGCGCAACAATACATCTTTCAGTCTTAGAATGCCATTATAGACCGCTTCCTTCCATTTTGCCTATCAGCTGTTCGTGTATTACATTATATCGGCCAAAATAAAACAAAACCAAGCTGCACTGCTAGGCGTAAAGTCATTGTGGGCTAAGACTCTGAAGTTAAATTAAGAGCGTTTCTTTGTTGGTTGTTTTTGTGGGGTTTGCTTCTTGAAATATAAACGGAGAACAACAATCTTTTTCATCGCCTTATTGCTCTCACTAGGAAGGTGAACGCAGGAAGTCAGTCCTGGTTCTCTGGTGGTGTGTTCCAAACTGATGATCACAGAGCTTCCAATTTCTTGATCATAATCAATGTCACATTCTTACACACAACAAATAACGTACTGAATTCAATGTGATTGAGAAAACAAATCCCATTGATTTAAATGAGAAACAGGCATATGAACGTCAAAGCGTTATGATACAGGAGGACGTCACAACTTTATGACGTCATAGAAAACATGCACACGGGTACTATCCGCCAAAGAAATTCAGTCACTGAAGCTTCTTCTTCTTCTTCTCGATCGTCGCTACACTGAGAGTCCAGTCTGCAAGATGAATGTGGCTGTCTCCTCCAGTTCCTCCTTGCTGCCGTAGAGTTTGGTATGTATGTAGCTGGACTGCGGCTGGTCTCACGTTTTGTCTTGCTGTCTGCAGAAGCGGGCATCTTTGCAGTATAATTACGAGAAGAACGCCTTGCATTGGCTGTGACCAGCAAGCCCTCTGGCTGAAAATCCGCTGGAGCCAGACTCTTTCAAAAACAAAACAAGTAATGGCGATGTGGCTGTACACGTTGGAGAGAAACCCACAGCAAATATTTACTTCTCGCAAGCACCACTCGCTATTTCCTTTTGTGAGCACATTTCTTCAACAATCAAGACGGTTTTGACAGAACTAGAAAGAACTCGTGTCACACATGTGCATGCCGTCTGTTTATTTCTCGCTTAACGTCAGCGGAGTTAGTGTGACATAATTACGCTCAGCTGTCTGGTTTTCAAGACCGCAGTTGCAGGTTGGTGATGGTGCCTGGTTCACTTTTCCTGAACATGTGGGCATTGAGTCGGTTGTGGCCCGTGCGTTGTCTCATGACCACAACCTACTGCCACCGGTCAGGGAAGCGGAAGTCCTCCCTCTCAGTGCCTTGCCCCAGGGCTGCTCTGGTGAGGGTCTTCTTTTCTTGGATGGCGACACTGCATTGGCTTGCTATCTTCTTTTGGCTCCAATTTGGCGGGCTCGTCCTGATCGCAAAACACATTGCTCCCCATTCTCCGGCTGCGACTGTGTTTCGCGATGTGCAATAAAAAATATTTAAAAAAAAGAATAAATCAGTCAACGACTTAACTCATTGTAGTTGGTGGTGCACAACATTGAAACCGACGTTTAACGAGAATTGGATAGTTCTTGGATTTTAACGTCTCGTAAGCCACATAGAGTCACCACACAAAGATGTCAAGCGAGAATATGAAGAAGAGGTGTCATCACATAGTTCAGAAACGTACGGTACAGCTGATCTGCTTCAAAGGGAGCGAGTACCACCTTCACAAGATACGTGATCATCAATACATGATAATACGAAGGAGAAAATTGCCGTAGTGGAGAACGTACTACACACAGTGAAAACAATCGCAATAGTTATGATGATGATGTGACAGAAACGTTTACCTTCCAGTTCATCAAATAAAGGATGCCTTTTCCACGAGTATATTGAATTTCAACACGATGCTGTCATAAGAACTTTAATGTAGATGCTAAACGTTCTATAGTTTCGAGCAATGAAGGTGACGTTTTGATTGATTTAAAAAATAAAAAATAAAAAGTCTTACTTGTCCAGACTAATAAAACATAATCCAAGGATGTCATTTAATTGCGTAACGGAAAAGGAATGGGCTGAATATCAGAGATACGTCAGTGACGTCATACAAATGATGATGTCATAGCGCCTTCACTTGCAGGTCCAGAGGCTGCGACTGCTGCAGGCTGCCGTGAGGGCTGCACAGCAGCTGGGGAGAGCCTGATGAGTATGAAGACCGCACATCCGGACTGAGACCTTGCCTTTGACCTTCACCGTCACTCTTGACCACTTCCGGAGCGGGGCTGTGGGGGTCCCTGAAAGGTCTGAAGATGCTAGTTTGTAACGTTGACGGCTTGGCTGGTGACTTGGGTGACGTGTGAGACCTGATCTCTGACGTGGGGCTTTGCCTGACGTCAAACGGACGAAACGTGGAACTTCCTGGGCTGACAACTTCAAGTTCTTCTCCCATATCTTCTTGTTGGTCCTCCTCCTCCTCCTCCTCCTCCTCCTCCTCCTCCGCTTCCTCCTCCTCGTCATATTCATCTCTCTCGTCTTCCTCCATCGAAACGTTTAGATCTCTGTCTTCCCAAACTTTCTGATTTTCCTGTGATGTCTCGGGAACTTCAGCTTGGTCTTCTCGAGCACGAGCCTCACACGTTGACGTATCCATCCTTGAAGTGACGTCACGTGGTGACGTATTTCTTTGAAAATTGACGCTGACGTCATTCCTGCTGTCGTCATCAGGAGGAGACTCTCCGGAGACTGAAGATGAATTCAGAGTTGTTGTCATTTTCGATGAAAGCTGCGGGTATTCGGCCGAGTCTCTCCCTCTCGGCAAACTCGCAGAAACCTCGCTCGCATCTCTCGCTGGTGATTGCTTACACATCTGAGTTGCCTCCCTGGGGGATAGCCGGGCAAGCGACGCGGTTGCCTCCCTGGGCGAGGCTATCGGAGAAAATGGCGTCGCGTCCCTGGAAACGGCCTGGGAGAGCTGTGCGGCGTCTCTGGGCGAGGTCTGGAAAAACTGCAGACTGTGGTGGTTCCTCGGAGACGCCTGGGATTGCAGAGTAACGTCCCTTGACGAGACTTTTGACGCGAGAGTGGCGTCCCTTGCGGAGACTTGTGACGTGAGAGTGACGTCCCTCGAGGAGACTTGCGACGCGAGAGCGGCGTCCCTGGACGAGACCTGCGACGCGAGAGTGACGTCCCTCGGCAAGGCCTGGGTGGCGGGAGTGGCCTCCCCTGCCGACTGGGAGTCTGCGTGCTGCGTCTCGCTGTGCCGGCGGAGGTCCACCTTGCGCTGGAACGCCCGCCCGCAGCGTGAGCAGGTGAAGGGCTTGAAGCCCGTGTGCTTCCTGCAGTGAGTGATGAGGTTGGAGCTCTGGCTGAACGCCTTGTGGCAGTGCGTGCACTTGTACGGCTTCTCTCCTGCAACAGAGAAAAGGGCGCCTCGGTGTTAGCACGTTGAAGAGTAAGTAAGTAAGTAAGTAAGTAAGTAAGTAAGTAACTTGGTGTTTTACGCGCAGTCAACCTGTACGGTTATATCAGGGAGAGGCACGTTCAAGAAGAAGGAGGAGGAGGAGGAGGAGGAGGAGGAGGAGAAGGAGGAGGAGAAGAAGAAGAAGACCTAAAAAAATAACATATAAACATAATACTCTCTCTCTCTCTCTCTCTCTCTCTCTCTCTCTCTCTCTCTCTCTCTCTCTCTCTCTCTCTCTCTCTCTCTCTCTCTGTGTGTGTGTGTGTGTCTGTGTGTCTGTGTGTGTCTGTGTCTGTGTGTCTGTGTCTGTGTATCCGTATAAAATAAACAACTCTCTATACGGTAGACCAGAGCCGGGGACCCACACTTCTCCAGCAATTAGTACTGACACTACCCACGTAGTTGGCGGACAGAGGGGGTGGGAGAGACGGTGGTGGGTGAGGAGAGGGGGGGGGGGGGAAGTCTGGGCTGAGGACGACTACGTGCTGATGATAGCGGCGGTTGTGGGGGGAGGGGGGTGGTCTGGTCTGAGGACGACTACGTGCTGATGATGGCGGCGGTTGTGGGGATGGGGGGGGGGGGGGGGGATCTGGGCTGAGGACGACTACGTGCTGATGATGGCGGCGGTGGCGCATGATCAAGCGGAATTAAAGTCCCCTTTGAGCACCTTCCTTGCCCGGGAAAGGACGAAAAACGGGGCAGCAATTAACAGCAAGATGTATCACGTTACTAACCGCAGCGACTCCTAACGGACAGGGAAGACAAGGGGATGTGACAGTTGTGAAATCAGCGCCACTCCACTGGGGCGACGCGGGTAGAAACCCAACCCGAACCCCGGGACTGGGGCTGTGGCGGGAGCAGAACCCGAGAGGGGATCCGTGGGCCCCGGCGGTCCCGCCCTGGTTCAACACGGTTCAACACAAAACAGTCCCACGCTCGGCCTCGCAGCCGTCTGCCCCCACGTGACTTCCGCCCCTAGCATTCCCATGATTCATTACGCCCTCGCGTCACTTCCGCTAGCAAGGACGCATGATTCACTGCTGCTCGTCCCGCCGTCGAGCATCCATCATGCACCGCGGAAAAACTATTGGGTTCCGGGTTCGGGGTGTAAGGTCGGCGCCGTCAGGGGAGACAATCGCGTCTTGTCAATCCGACTGTTCGTTTGGGAGCGTGTCGTACGGGTCTCGTCCCTTCATTAGGAAAGGTCGGGGGTTAAAGACGGAAAACTCGCCAGGAAACCAGGAGAAAAAGAAATCCCATGCCCCGAGGAGAGAGAGAGAGAGAGAGAGAGAGAGAGAGAGAGAGAGAGAGAGAGAGAGAGAGAGAGAGAGAGAGAGAGAGAAAAGATTGAGTGTTTTGTGAGACGGCGAAAATTTGCGTTCCAGTTTATTCGGGCTGACACCGACCTAACACGGACAATGGGTCGGCCGAGGGAGCAGAGAATCTGTTGACCGAAATGAAGCGTGCTGGGAGTGAGCTCCCCTGAGAGAGCCTCAAGGTGTTTCCCGGACCCGCCGCGCCGCCATGTTTGCGGAGCGCGAGACGGAAAGAGACAATTACATTGCTCGTTTTAATCGCTCTCGCTTCATTACTAGCGCCAGGCCACGCCCCCTCCGCCTCGGACCCCCCTTCCCTCGGGCCACGGACCGCACCCACTGGGAGCGAGAGGGACGCGGGGCCAATCTGAGAAAGATAATTGAGTCAACGACTCGGACCGAGTTGTCCGTCCTTATTGCTGCTCCCTTGCCGCGGTAAATCACAGTCCAACACACCCACCCCGGTCAGCCCAGCACAGTAACCGTCTGACCGGAGAGGAATATTTACGAGAGATGATTAATATCATCAAGGAAAATATCTCGCTGGGTCTTCCTTGTTCCAATTTGTTAATGTGTTGCAGCGCCCCCACCCCCACCCCCCTCCACACCACTATTGTTCAAAAAAGTGTGTTGAGGAGGAAGCGGGGATTGGGGGGGGGGAGGGGGGGGGGGAGCTTAGAAATTAAATTACTGGACAAGCGGAAACTGAGCGTGTTTCCACTGGCAGGAATAAAGGCTGTCAAACTTTGGTTTGAATATGCTTTGTTCGATTAACATCTCTAGCGTCGGGTGCGTCTTCGTAGTATGAAGGCTCTGAGAACGTATATGCGTGTGCACGTAAGAGAGAGAGAGAGAGAGAGAGAGAGAGAGAGAGAGAGAGAGAGAGAGAGAGAGAGAGAGAGAGAGAGAAGAGAGAAGAGAGAGAGAAGAGTGAGTGTGTGTGTGTGTGGTGTGTTGTGTGTGTGTGTGTGTGTGTGTGTGTGTGTGTGTGTGTGTGTGTGTGTGTGTGTGGAGAGAGAGAGTGCGTGTGTGTGTGTGTGTGTGTGTGTGTGTGTGTGTGTGTGTGTGTGTGTGTGTGTGTGTGTGTGTTGCGTGGAGGGGTGGTAGGGTGGGGGGAGGGGGGAGTAAATCAACTCGTGTCAATAAAATCTAGTGCCACCAACAGAAAGACGAAGAGCCATGGGAGTCGTTCAGTTATTGTATAATATAATCACTGTAGGTAAAGCCACAGGAACGACAGGAAAATTCACTCTGTGGAATGACACTTTAATTGCAGCTGAACAAACGGGTGATCGAAGCAAGGATCTGAACCAATAACAACGGATTGGCCAAATTCTTTTTCATTCAAGGGAACAAATCACTTGGCAAACTCAAACAGTGCTCTCTCTCTCTCTCTCTCTCTCTCTCTCTCTCTCTCTCTCTCTCTCTCTCTCTCTCTCTCTCTCTCTCTCTCTCTCTCTCTCTCGTGTTTGTAGGATAGCAAGGACTGGCTGTTAGATAGGTCGAAATGGATCTAACGCTAGTATCCTTAGTATTAAAGTTTTCGACTTCGAGTTCGAGTTCGAGTTCGATCACTCGCTCGACGAGAATCGCTTTGAAAGGATATGGTTTTCGTCCTGCAAAGTACAGTAAGAGAATTCGTTTTAAGTCCAGCAAACGGACATCGTTCTTGTCCTGCAGTACGCCTATACAAGAGAAGAATCCATTTCAAGTTCAGCTGCAAAGAAACATCGCTATTTTCCTGCAGTGTGTAACGTAAAAATTAATTTGAAACAGTGCCTGACATACGAGTCCCTTTCAAGTTCAGATGCAGATGAACATCGCTATTTTCCTGCAGTGCATAACAGAATTCATTTGAAGCAGTGTCTGGCATACAAATCCATTTTAAATTCAGCTGCAGATGAACATCGCTATTTTCCTGCAGTGTATAATAGAAAAATGCATCTGAAACAGTGTCTAACATACGAGTCCATTTTAAGTTAAGCTGCAGATGAACATCGCTATTTTCCTGCAGTGTATAATAGAAAAATGCATCTGAAACGGTGTCTAACATACGAGTCCATTTTAAGTTAAGCTGCAGATGAACATCGCTATTTTCCTGCAGTGTGTAACAGAATTTTTTTAATTTGAAACAGTGCCTGACATACGAGTCCTTTTTAAGTTCAGCTGCAGATGAACATCGCTATTTTCCTGCAGTGTATAAAAGAGAAATGCATCTGAAACAGTGTCTGACATACGAGTCCATTTTAAGTTAAGCTGCCGATGAAAATCACTATTTTCTTGCAGTGTGTAACAGAAAAATATTAATTTGTAACAGTGCCTGACATACGAGTCCCTTTTTATTTAAGCTGCAGATGAACATCGATATTTTCCTGCAGTGCATAAGAGAAGAATGTATTTGAAGCGGTGTCTGGCATACGAATCCATTTTAAATTCAGGTGCAAACGAACATCGCTGTTTTTCTGCATTGCATAACAGAAGACTTCATTTGAAGTAGTGTCTGACATACGAATCCATTTCAAGTTCAGATGCAGATGAACATCGCTATTCTCCTGCAGTGTATAACAGAAGATTTCATCTGAAGCAGTGTCTGGCATACGAATCCATTTTAAATTCAGCTGCAGATGAACATCGCTATTTTGCTGTTTTGTATAAAAGAAGAATTCATCTGAAGCAGTGTCTGACATACGAATCCATTTTAAGTTGAGCTGCAGATGAACATCGCTATTTTCCTGCAGTGTATATCAGAAAAATTAGTTTGAAACAATGCCTGACACACGAGTCCATTGCAAACGAACATCGCTATTTTCCTGCAGTGAATAACCGAAAAACTCATTTGAAGCAGTGTCTGGCATACGAATCCATTTTAAATTCAGCTGCAGATGAACATCGCTGTTTTGCTGCTGTGTATAAAAGAAGAATTCATCTGAAGCAGTGTCTGACATACGAATCCATTTTAAGTTCATCTGCAGATGAACATCGCTATTTTCCTGCAGTGTATATCAGAAAAATTAGTTTGAAACAATGCCTCACATACGAGTCCATTGCAAACGAACATCGCTATTTTCCTGCTGTGAATAACAAAAAAAAAAACTCATTTGAAGCAGTGTCTGGTATACAAGTGTACTTTAAATTCAGCTGCATATGAACTTCGCTATTTTGCTGCTGTGTATAAAAGAAAAATGCAATTGAAGCAGTGTCTGACATACGAATCCATGTTAAATTCAGCTGCAGATGAACGACGCTATTTTGCTGCAGTGTATAACAGAAGAATTTATCTGAAGCAGTGTCTGGCATACGAATCCATTTCAAGTTCAGATGCAGATGAACATCGCTATTTTCCTGCAGTGTATAACAGAAGAATTATTTTGAAGCAGTGACTGACATACGAATCCATTTCAAGTTCAGATGCAGATGAACATCGCTATTTTCCTGCAGTGTATAAAATAAAACCCCATTTGAATCAGTTTAAATTCAGCTGCAGATGAACTTCGCTATTTTGCTGCTGTGTATAAAAGAAAAATGCATTTGAAGCAGTGTCTGACATACGAATCCATTTCAAGTTCAGATGCAGACAGACACCGTTCCTGTCCTGCAGTTAGTGACACAAGAATCTTTCATGCTCATCAGCTACGCTGCCCATGAAGAAACCATGAGGGCCAGCCACCAGTGGGAAAGCGAGCATGCGTCTTTCGCTTCTGATCACAAAGAAAATCATTTCACGGCTTTCCAGCTAGCGCAAGGGAAAATTGCATTAAGTCGTTTAAACGGAGAAAACTCCGACAAAACCGACTTTCCCGTACTGGCAGTAAAGAAAAGAAATCATTTCCAGTCTCTTCACACACTGTGCTGGTCTGGCGAAGGGGAAGCGCGGACAGGGTTTGAATTAAATAGTTTAGAACCGTATTCGACGCCTCTCTGACTGGTACACACAACGGGAACAAGACGAGAACTTAAATTTGAACTATGTGGTTGTATTTTGCATACACACCCGAGACCATTTGAAATGGAGGCAATTTAAAATGGGCAATTAAAAAAAATTAAAAAAATGAAGACGTAAGTTTGGTGGAATTTGTTTGCTTTATATAAAAATTATGTTAGCATGTCAGGTAATAGTTATTGTAGCGATTCAGGTCTCAGTTTTGATGTCCCTTGTTATGCGCGTGACGTCAGTCGGGCAATATTAACTCCTTTAGTTAGTTGAGTTGTTGCGTACTTTACTGCTGGAAAGGTTTTCACACAAAACGTTCGGTCCCCATGTCCCCGAGAAAGCTCAGACAAAATTCCGAGCTGCCAATCACCCCAGCAGATTCAGCCAATCAGAACATCACGAATGATAGTCTGCGCGAAAAGCCCGAAGAGTGGTGACCACGACTGGCCCACAAGCTTAACGACAGCAAAGGGGCAAATAAATAACTTGATATTTTACGCCCAGTCAACCAGTATGGTTATATCAAGGCGAACAAAGAGGCCTTGACTGCTGAATTTAATTTTTAATTTTTTTAATCACTTCAACATAGGTCTGGTATCTCACCACGGTCTTCAAGACGAAACCCAACTTGTGTATCCCTGTAATCAGACTCAAAAATCATGGTGCGCTGAACAGGTGAAAACAGTGCAATAATAGTGGCGGTGAGACTGAAACTCTGTGTAGAACCGTAATAAAACTAAAAATCCATCGCGCATTCCACCAGTCAGCACAGAGCAACATGGCGGTGAGACTGATTGAAGTTTGTGTAGAACCGTAATAAAACTAAAAATCCATCGCGCATTCCACCAGTCAGCACAGAGCAACATGGCGGTGAGACTGATTGAAGTTTGTGTAGAACCGTAATAAAACTAAAAATCCATCGCGCATTCCACCAGTCAGCACAGAGCAACATGGCGGTGAGACTGATTGAAGTTTGTGTAGAACCGTAATAAAACTAAAAATCCATCGCGCATTCCACCAGTCAGCACAGAGCAACATGGCGGTGAGACTGATTGAAGTTCAAGTTCATTGTTGCTTTACAGAAACCATCAGGACGATTAGGATATTTCTTCCCTTTGTCGTGGGATCCTTAACGTGTTTAAGCCTGTTTCTGTCGGGGGGGTGGGGGGGGGGGTGATACGCGTGTGTGTGTGGGGGGGGGGGCGGTTGGATGTGTGTGTGTGTGTGTGGGGGGGTTAATCTGTGTGTGTGTATGTGTGGGGTGGGGTGGTGTGTGTGTGTGTGTGTGTGTGTGTGTGTCAGTGTGTGTGTGTGTGTGTGTGTGTGTGTGTGTGTGTGTGTGTGTGTGTGTGTGTGTGTGTGTGTGTGTGTGTCTGTGTGTCTGTGTGCGTGTATGCGTGTATGTGTTGTGTTATGTGCATATAATAGTGTAGAGAACAAACATTGGGGGGAGAGGGAGAGAGAGAGAGAGAGAGAGAGAGGAGAGAGAGAGAGAGAGAGAGAGAGAGAGAGAGAGAGAGAGAGAACATGAACTCGTGAAGGAAACAATTTGAAGCCGAAATGGCACCGTACACCTCCCAGAGACACCTTCAGTGACATACTCGCTCGACCAAGCGCAATTTTGGCAGTCACGGAGAATCACTTTACGGCGGCGATGTGTCGGTCTGGGGGCCCGGATGTGGGTGTCCGCGGTGGCACACGGGTGTAATGAGTTCCGTAAACGGCTCCACCCAGGTCGCCCTGTTTGCATTTTAATTATGCGCCGCCGCTCTGCTTCGGCCGCCGCGGACAAGATCTCTGACTTTAACTGGTTCTTGTGCTCCTCTTCTTAGGCACTTGTGCGGAGGAGGGTGGGGGTGGGGAGGGGAAATGGTTGGGGAGGGGGGGGGGTAGATAGATCGGGACGGGGTGGGGGGGGGGGGGGGGTAGGGGAGGCCAGCAGAGAAGAGGCCGCACACAAGATCTCTGACTTTAACTGGTCCTTGTGCTCCTCTTCTTAGGAGGCACTTGTGCGGAGGAGGGTGGGGTGGGGAGGGGAAATGGTGGGGGGGGGGGGGGGTAGATAGATCGGGACGGAGGGGGTCCAGCAGAGACGAGCAGAGACGAGGCCATACTAAAGATCTCTGGCATGAGGTAGTTCCAGTCTCTGGCTGACTATATGCACAAGATCTCAGGCTTTGACTGGTTCTTGTAAGTCTGTTTATGGCCCTTGAGGGGGTAAATGGAAGACAATAGACCCTACACAAGATCTCTGGCTTTAACTGGTTTTTGTAAGTCTGTTTATGGCCCTTGAGGGGGTAAATGGAAGACAATAGACCAAGCACAAGATCTCTGCTTTAACTTGTTCTTGTAAGTCTGTTTATGGCCCTTGAGGGGGTAAATGGAAGACAATAGACCAAGCATAAGATCTCTGCTTTAACTTGTTCTTGTAAGTCTGTTTATGGCCCTTGATGGGGTAAATGGAAGACAATAGACCCTACACAAGATCTCTGGCTTTAACTGGTTCTTGTAAGTCCGTACTGGGAGAGACTCCGAAACGGTGCCACATGACGTATTTGGGTGTCAATGTATCGGTCGCTGAAGACAGTTTCAACGAACCGCAAAAAAATTGTGACGCTAGATTCTGAAGACTTAACAACCGAAAGAAGTCACTTAGCACTCAAGAGACGCCACACAAACACAGCAATTTTAGTCATTTACAATAACTCTCACCTGGCATGCGAGTAAATACAAGGTACGTAAGCTTAAACTCCCACCAAAGGTAGATCATAGATCATGTAGCCTTAACTTGGAAATAAGTAAATTGTCAGCCAAGAAACAAACAAAAAATGCTGCACCAACAGAAGAATACCAAAAAGACCGGTGGGAGAGAGAGAGAGAGAGAGAGAGAGAGAGAGAGAGAGAGAGAGAGAGAGAGAGAGAGAGAGAGAGAGAGAGAGAGGAACACACACACACACACACACACACACACACACACACCACACACACACACACAACACACACACACACACACACACACGGGAGAGAGAGAGAGAGAGAGAGAGAGAGAGAGAGAGAAGAGAGAGAGAGAGAGAGAGAGAGAGAGAGAGAGAGAGAGAGAGAGAAGAAAAAGGAGGGGTGAGGAAAGAGACGACATCCACACACCTCACCTCCCCCTCCTCTGCCTATAAAAAAAAAAAAAAAAAAAATCCTAAACTGCCAGGCGCTCAGACGGCAGTGGATCGGTCGTGGAAACGAAAGAGACAGGATTGTCAAATGAAGATGCGGCGGAAACTATTTAGAGCAGTTATTACCGGACAGCGGTCAGAGTCCCCGTGAGGCTACCCGTCTGTAGCCCCGGCCGCTCGTCGGACAGGTCCTGACCTCATTTCACGGGGCCATTGTGCACGTGCGTCTCGCAGACCGCGCTGCTCCTCGTCTGGCCGTCACTCCAAGGATCGCTGCCATTTGCATAACCCATTATGTCCGGTGTCTGTGGTGGGGGGGCATCGCTCATAACACTGACGCCTTGCTACTGGGAACGGCGATCTGCTGGTCTCAATTTGCATGTTTGATGGTGTTGACCAATCTCTCGCGCCGATCTGGTTTGTGTAATTGCGTGGACTTCACTCGTCTACAAACTTTATTGGGTCTGGTTTGTGTATGCTCTTGAGCGGACTTTTTTGTGTGTGAGCTACAGTCCACAAGAATGTTTGTTGGGTCTGGTTTGCGTATGTTCTTGAGTGGACGTTTTTGTTATTGTTGTTGTTGTTGCTATAGTCCACAACAAAGTTTACTGGGTCTGGTTTGTGTATGTTCTTGAGTGGACGTTTTTGTTATTGTTGTTGTTGTTGTTGCTATAGTCCACAACAAAGTTTACTGGGTCTGGTTTGTGTATGTTCTTCAGTGGACTTATTTATTTATTTTGCTATAGTCCTCTTTGCTATAGTCCTCAACGACATTTATTGGTTCTGGTTTGTGTATGTTCTTCAGTGGATTGTTTTTGCTATAGTCCACAGCAAACTTTATTGGGCCTGGTTTGTGTATGTTCTTGTTTGGTGGTTTTTTGTTGTTGTTAATGTTGCTATAGTCCACAACAAAGTTTACTGGGTCTGGTTTGTGTATGTTCTTCAGTGGACAAGCGTTGCTTTGTTTTTGTTTTGTTTCTTTGTTTTCCTATAGTCCACAACAGACTTTATTGTGTCTGGTTTGTGTATGTTCTTGAGTGGATGTTTGATTGTTGCTATAGTCCACAAGAAAGTTTACTGCGCCTGGTTTGTGTATGTTTTTCAGTGGACTTTATTTATTTTGTTAGAGTCCACAGCAACATTTACTGGGTCTAGTTTGTGCATGTTCTTGAGTGGACTGTTTTTGCTATAATCCACAACCAAGTTTAATGGGTCTGGTTTGTGTTTGTTCTTGACTTTTGTTGCTGTTGCTATAGTCCACAACAAAATTTATTGGGTCTAGTTTGTGAATGCTCTTGAGTGGACGTTTTTGTTTGCTTGTTTTTGCTATAGTCCAATAAACATTTTTTGGCCTGGTTTGTGTATGTTCTTGAGTGGACGTGTTTTTTCCCCCTTTTTTTCTGTAGTCCACAACAACGTTTACTGGATCTGGTTGGTGTATGTTCTTGAGTGGACTTTGTTGTTGTTGTTGTTGTTGTTGTTATAGTCCACAACAAAGTTATTTGGCCTGGTTCGTGTATGTTCTTGTTTGGTGGTCTTTGTGTTGTTGTTATTGTTGCTAGAGTCCACAACAAAAGTGATTGGTTCTGGTCTGTGTTTGTACTTGTTTAGACCTTTTCGAGCTGGTTTACAAGAAAGTTTGTTGGGTCTGTTTTGGGTGTGTAAATACTTGTGTAGACTTTCTTTTGCTGGCGGTAACCAAGTTTGTTGGCCCTGGTGTGTGTGTGTGTGTGTGTGTGTGTGTGTGTGTGTGTGTGTGTGTGTGTGTGTGTGTGTGTGTGTGTGTGTGTGTGTGTGTGTGTGTGTGTGTGTATGCTTGCTTTATTTATCTGCTGGGAGTTCACTAGAATTATCTGGACCTTTCTGATGCAGTAGGTAACTATACGGACTGTTGAACTGTGTTGTCTATTTAAATTTTTCGTATCGACGACTTGTTCGGAGATGAGGGGCGAAAAATCCCTCTCTGAAATTTGAGGTTGCCCTTCTGTGGTTGAAAACAAGAAGACAAGCGAAAGACCACTCGTCATTATCATAGTCACCACCATCATCATTATTACCACCACCACCATCACTATAATCAACTGAAGCAGCACCATCATCACTGACATCGTCGTCGTCGTCGTCATCATCATCAACTAATTATTATTATTATTATTATTATTATTATTATTATTATTATTATTATTATTATCGTTATCAGCACCATCGTCACGAGAACAAGACCAAAAAGAAGTAAACTGGTTCTTGGATGTTAACGTCCCGTCAACCGGACAGAACAAGACCAAAAAGAAGTTAGTTAGTTAGTTAGTTAGTTAGTTAGTTAGTTAGTTAGTTAGTTAGTTAGTTAGTTAGTTAGTTAGTTCTTGGATGTAAACGTCCGGTCAGCCGCACAGGGTCACCTCAGGACGAGAAGAAGAAGAAGACCAAGAAGTTAGTTAGTTAGTTAGTTAGTTAGTTAGTTAGTTAGTTAGTTAGTTAGTTAGTTAGTTAGTTAGTTAGTTAGTTAGTTAGTTAGTTCTTGGATGTTAACGTCCGGTCAACCACACAGGGTCACCTCAGGAGGAGAACTAGACTAAGTAGTTAGTTAGTTAGTTAGTCAGTCAGTCAGTCAGTCAGTCAGTCAGTCAGTCAGTTCAGTTAGTTAGTTAGTTAGTTAGTTAGTTAGTTAGTTAGTTAGTTAGTTAGTTAGTTAGTTAGTTCTTGGACTTTAACGTCCCGTCAACGGCACAGGGATACCTCCAAGAACAAGAACAAGAACAAGACCAAGAAGAAGCAGAAGATTTCAGAGCTCAAGAGCCGTGTGAAAGTCGAGGTGACCGTCCTGGGCTCCCCGTCCCTAATAAGCCTGATGGGTTTCTGTAAACGTAAAGCCCTATGAAAGAAGAAGCGAGGAGAAGAAAGACAAGTCCCATGAAAGAAGAAGCGAGAAGAAAAAAGACAAGCCCCATGAAAGAAGAAGCAGAAGAGGAAAGACAAGCAAAATAAAAGAAGAAGCGAGAAGAGGAAAGACAAGTCCCATGAAAGAAGAAACAGAAGAAGAAAGACAAGCCCCATGAAAGAAGAAACGAGAAGAGGAAAGACAAGTCCCATGAAAGAAGAAACGAGAAGAGGAAAGACAAGTCCCATGAAAGAAGAAACAGAAGAGGAAAGACAAGCCCCAGGAAAGA
Organism: Alviniconcha marisindica; assembly: GCA_018857735.1. Classification (NCBI taxonomy): domain Eukaryota; kingdom Metazoa; phylum Mollusca; class Gastropoda; family Provannidae; genus Alviniconcha; species Alviniconcha marisindica. The sequence goes on along the minus strand of JABMCL010003770.1, from coordinate 390,128 downwards.
AGAAACAGAAGAAGAAAGACAAGCCCCAGGAAAGAAGAAACGAGAAGAGAAGAAAGCCATGAAAGAAGAAGCCGAGAAGAAAAAAGACAAGCCCCATGAAAGAAGAAGCAGAAGAGGAAAGACAAGTCCCATGAAGAAGAAACAGAAGAGGAAAGACAAGCCCCATGAAAGAAGAAACGAGAAGAGGAAAGACAAGCCCCATGAAAGAAGAAACGAGAAGAGGAAAGACGAGCCCCATGAAAGAAGAAACGAGAAGAGGAAAGACAAGTCCCGTGAGAGAAGAAGCGAGAAGAAAAAAGAAAAAAGACAAGTCCCATAAAAGGAGAAACCGAAGAAGAAAAACAAGGCCTCACCTGTGTGGATGTAGGTGTGCTTCTTCATGTCGGACTTCTGGTGAAAGCGCTTGCCGCAGTAGGGGCACGGGTAAGGGCGCGTGTCGGAGTGGATCAGCAGGTGCGTGGACAGCGTGGACGACCTCTTGAAGCTCTTCAGGCACTGCGGGCACTTGAAGCTCTTTTCCTGGCTGTGCACGGCTCGGTGCTGGGCCAGACTGACGGCATGTCCGAACGTCTTGCTGCACGACTCGCACGCGAAAGGGCGCGTGCCTGTATGCGATCGGCGCACGTGCACCTCGAGTCCGTGCGGCGTGGAGAAGTGCTTCAGGCACGTCAGGCACTCGAAGCTTCCCCGAGCAGAGGAGGCGGAAGAAGAGGAAGAAGAGGAAGAGGAAGAAGAGGAAGGAGGCGACTCCAGAACCTTCCCCTGGAGAGGAGAGTGCCCCGCGTGAGTTTGGTGGTGGTTGTGGTGTTGGTTGTGGTGGTGGTGGTGGTGGTGGCGATGATGGAGGTGATGGAGATGGTGAGGATGGAGCTGCCCGACGAAGCCAGCCACCTTCCCGACTGGCTGGTGGGCGGGGTGGGGGTGTGGGGAGGTCAGGAGGGGATGGGGGTGGGGGTGGCTGTGGTGGGGATGGAGGAGGGAGGTGGCTGGGAGAACCTCCCACCCCTTCTTCTCCAGGGAAGTGAGAGCACGGGCTGTGGACGGGGCCCACAGCGGGTTGCTGAAAGGAAGGAAGGCAGCGAACTGGGGCGGTAGCAAGGAGGCCAGGAAGGGCGGGTAGCCGCTGTACAGGTCGCTGTACTTCACCGCCGAGTCCGTCGCTGCTGCTGATGGGGGTGGTGGTGGTGGTGGTGGAGGTGGTGGTGGTGGTGGTGTCTTCTCAGTGTCTGACTGAGGGCCTGTTCATCATCATCATCATCATCATCATCGTCATCATCTTAATATAGATAGATAAACGATTTTTAACTCCCAGTCCACCACGACGGTTAAATATCAGTGAAAAACAATCTACAACAACAAGAACAACAAGAACAACAACAACAACAACAATAATAATAATAACAATAATAATAATAATAACAACAATAATATCATTATCATATTTTTTTTTAAAGATAGCTGGTTCTTACTGATTTTTAACGATTTCTTTCGATTAGTTTGAGACTTTTATTTTGATCCCTTTTACCTGTCAGTAAGAAGCCTGCCTTCATGGACAGAAGATTTTGTGAGAAGGCTGCATAGTTACTTTAAAGACTGCTATGGATATCTAGTTATCAAGGGGAAATAATCGAGCATAATTAATGTTCAGCAATGACAAAATAAAACAGCCGTAACATAGACTGACAAGTGCGGTCTTGGAAGACTTGAAGCATTGATGATCTTGTGACGCTACCATAAAACAAAAGTCTAAGGTTAGTTTTTAGTAATTGGATTTTAACGTCCTGTCAACCACAAAATTCTAAAGACCTCACAGAGTTGAATAATAATGATGATGACGATGAGGAGGAAGAGGAGGAGGATATTAATGGTGTTAATAACAATAATAATTAGAAGAAGAAGAAGAAGACGATGAAGAAGAAGAAGAAGAAGAAGAAGAAGAAGAAAAGCTTCGAGTACCTTGCACCAAACAAACAAAGAAACAAACAATTCGCATTTCCGCTCCAGTTTTGAGGGCAGAGCATGCATGTTTCTTGATAAAACTGTAAAAGAAGAAAAAGAAGAAGAAAGAAAAAGAAAAGAAAAAAGAAAAAAGAAAAAAAGATATTTAATTTTTTTTTTAATTTTTTTTAGCATATTCTGTAGTGTGTACGTTAATACTGAAACACTTACGTGTTTTCTTGGGAGTCGAGGCTGGTTTACCGGCGGGAGGGTCTTCACACAGCCAGGGCCGGAAGACGTGAGGGCTGACGGGACTGGCGGGTGTGTCAGTGCCGTTCCCGCTGTCAGGACTCCCCCCGCTGCTACCAGCCTCAACGTGACATTCCTCCCCAAGGTCACCGCGGGGGTGTGGCATCAGGCTGGACATGGGGGTCAAGGTCATGTGTGGGCAGGTCAAAGCCATTGGTATGATTGGAAGGTCGTTGGCTCTCGAGACGTCTGAATCTGATGAAATAAAATAATATTGCAGGTCAGTGTGTTTATAAGATGCCTCTCTAAGTAATTGTTGCAAAAGCAATTGCATTTTATTTATTTTTATTTTTTTATTTTATTTTTTTATTGAATTTGGCCATTTCCAGTCTTTGATGTCTTTGTGTGAAATACACCAATGCTCTTCTGCAATTTATATTT
>JABMCL010003770.1:377500-382500 GCA_018857735.1 Alviniconcha marisindica | reverse complement strand
GTAGCCTTTGACATTTGACAATAATTTGAAACTCCATCTGTTGTTGTCGTTGTTGTTGTTGTTGTAGCCTTTGACATTTGACAATAATTTGGAACTCCATCTTCCCATAGTAAATGTTTATGCGACTGTATTTTCATTTATAGGTAACATTTAAATAAGCATATTGCTTTTGTGTTTCCTGTTCCTGTTGTTTGTTGAGTCTATGATTACGATATATGAATAAACTTTGCTTAAACCACTGAGCACGTCGTTAATAAACCTGTAAAGCTGTCACACAAAGAGAGACAGAAAAATCTGTTTGTCGGGCCATCAATTAATTTTGTTTAAGTTTCGATTTAAAAAAAATCTTCTCCTTTTTTTTCTTCCGGTTTATTTCGCCCTGGCGCTTCTGATTTTTGCTATGACTAAGATTTTTATATATGCATATAGCTGTTCAGACTTAGAACTGTCATCATAATTCCAGTATTGATCTAGACTGTATAAAACTGGAATAATACATGTTAGGAGAGAGAGAGAGAGAGGAGAGAGAGAGAGAGAGAGAGAGAGAGAGAGAGAGAGAGAGAGAGAGAGAGAATTTTTACCTCAAATCTAGGTAGTGGCATGAATTTCCTTCTTTGAATTTTACTGATTCTGAAACCGGAACCGCCTCCTTTTCGGAGACGGAATGGACTAGAGAATGTCGATTTTTTGTTAACGGCCAGTCAAACACGACGGTCATTTCAGGGCGAAACTTTCCCGTATCTATATATATATATTATAGGGAGCGTTGTCTAAACGTTGTTACATAGGGAAAAAAATGGTTGCAGATAATAAAGCGGTTTGACTACATACATGCTAACTCATTCATGCCCGAGAATGTGCCAGTATAAGTAATCATTGACTTCGGCCTGCGTGCAGGAAGTACTGTCGCATCTTTTGCGCATGTGTATATTTTACCTATTCTTTGTCGTTTACTTTCTTTTGTATATTTTACCTGCCCTTTGTCGTTTACTTTTGTGTGTGTATATTTGACCCGTCAATTGACATTTACCTTCATGTGTATATTTTACCTATCCTTTGTCGTTTACTTTCTCCTGTATATTTTACCTGTCCTATGCAATTTACATTCTTCTGTATATTTTACCTGCCCTTTGCTATTTACTTGATTGTGTATATTTTGCCTGTCCTTACTGTTTACTTTGTTGTCTATACGTGTCGATTGCTGTTTACTTTCTTGCGTATATTTTACCTGTACTCTGCAATTTACTTTCTTGTCAGTGTATATTTTACCTGTCCTTTGATATTTACTTTATTGTGTATATTTTACCTGTCCTTTGCTATTTATTGTGTATATTTTACCTGTCCTTTGCTATTTACTTTATTGTGTATATTTTACCTGTCCTTTGCTATTTATTGTGTATATTTTACCTGTCCTTTGCTATTTACTTTTTGTGTATATTTTACCTGTCCTTTGCTATTTACTTTATTGAGTATATTTTACCTGTCCTTTGCTGTTTACTTTATTGTGTATATTTTACCTGTCCTTTACTACTTACTTTATTGTGTATATTTTACCTGTCCTTTGCTATTTACTTTCTTGCGTAAATTTTACCTGTCCTTTGCTATGTACTTTATTGTGTATATTTTACCTGTCCTTTGCTGTTAACTTTCTTATATCAGCGCCCAGTGGTGACCCTGTGCAGTTGACAGGAAATTAAAATCCAGTGACAAATTAACTAACTAACTACTTGAATGTATTTAGTACCAAACCTAAAATGTGGGATAACTCGGTTGGCGGAGTGTTGGACCCAAAAGCCAGGCGCCATCCTTAAGCGGGTTCGAGTCCCCGGTGCATGCACATGGTTCAGGAGCTGTGTGAGAGTCGAGGTGTACGTCCTGGACTGTCCATCCTAACGAACCTTCTGGTTTCCGTGGACGTAAGGATTTATTGCACCGTGCTTCGGCATTGGTCACAAATTGTCCCTAATATGTCAACTGACATCTGAGGACATAAAGCATCACTTCATCATCCACACCCGTGAGCCGGTTTGGCCTAGCGGTAAGGCGGTAGGCTGGTAAGCAGAGGGAACTCGGTTCGAATCTGCTTCGGCTCTCCTTTCACTTCAAAGGTTGTGGTCTGTGGACACTGTCTTGTGACTTTGTCCTCACAATTAATGAAACATTAAAATGGCTTCATCGCTGCCCACCTTAATGTAGAAGTCATTCTGGTGGTAACAGTGTAGCGATAGGTATATAATCTCCCTCTCAACCCCCCCCCCCCCATACCCCCCCCCCCCCCCCCTTCTCCCCGTCCCTAATAAGCCTTGTGGTTTCTGTGGACGTTAAGCACCATGTTTACTTACTTATCCACACCATTGTTTGGACACACGAAAATACTACACACGCTGATACGAATGGGTAGCGTTGCTCTTGCGGCTGCTGAGGCAAGTTACCCAGTTTCCCGAAATGCATTAGGCTACCTCCACTATTGCTACTACTACCAAACTAATACACAGAATCAACAGATCTGATTTGATTATAGAATAAAAAGTGTGCAATAGCTGAATATAGCTGTGAGCTTTTTCTCTGAGCTTCAGGAACTTTGTGATTGGGGAAAGAAAAAAAGAGAGAAAAACAAAACAAAAAAACAAAACAAAAACACGCTTTTATAAAACGATGTGCCTGAATACAGAGAGACTAACAAACAGCTTGTGGTCGTGAAAAAAAAGAGAGTAGAAAGTGCAAGAGAAAGCATGGCTATCTTATGTACCAAACTTAAGAATCTGTAACCTAACTGCCTAACGTAACATTCTGAAAACAAATACTTCTGTTTGTTGCTGCATGCCAATAAACTATTGGGAAATGTAGCATTTTCAGGCCCGTTTGCATATAAATAAAATGTAGCCCGTATGTCTTACAGTTAAAATGTAGTATCTTCATCCCATCTGCCTGAAAATAAACTAGTATGTGGGCCCGTTTGACTATAACAAAATTTAACGTTTTCCACCCGTTTCTCTATTGATAAAATGTATTCTTTTTGAGCCCGTTTGCATAGAAGTAAATTGTAGCGCTTTCAACCCGTTGGCCAATAATTAAAATGTATCATTTTGGTCCGTGTGCCTAATAAATAAAGGGTAACAATTTCGGCCAGTTTTCTTAAAAAAATAAATATAGCATTTTCGGGCCGTTTGCCTATAGATGAAATGTGGCATGTCTGGGCATGTTTATCTACAGCTAAAAAGTCACAGTTTCCACCAGTTTGCCTATAGATAAAATGTTGCATTTTGGGCCCATTCGGCTATAGATAAAATGTCGCATTTTTGACACGTTTGCTTAATGTAGCATTTAGGGGCCCAAATAAAAACTAGCAAATTCAACCCATTTGCCTGTAGCGCTTTCGACCTAATGGACTACAAAATGTAGCACCTTGATACATTTGATACAATATAGAACTTTGGGCCCGTTTGACCGTAGATCAAATGTGGCATTATTTTTCGTTCCATTCGCCTATAAATAAAATGGCATTTTCGTTCCGTTCGCCTATAGATAAAATGGCATTTCGTTCCGATCGCCTATACATAAAATGAAATTTTCGTTCCGTTCGCCTATAGATAAAATGGCATTTTCGTTCCTTTCGCCTATAAATAAAATGGCATTTCGTTCCGTTCGCCTATAGATAAAATGAAATTTTCGTTCCGTCCGCCTATAGATAAAATGGCATTTTCGCCCCGTTTTCCTACCTATGAACTGTAGCATTTTGGGCCCGTTTGGTCATCGATTAAAATCAAAGAATTTCTCTATTAATACAGTGATTTTGTATGTGAAGATTGGTCCCTGTTGCAGCATTATGTAATGATGAAAATAAAATGTGACCGGCTATCGGTTTGGTTAAACTGGTTTAACGCCGAGTTGTCTCCGAAGCGGTACTGGCGGAGATCCCAGGAGGTGGGGGAAGAGGGAGACTTTTCATAACGCTACACTGTCACCGTCAGAATGACTCCTGCTTTAAGATGGGAGACTATACCTAACACTACACTGTCACCATCAGAATGACTCCTGCTTTAAGATGGGAGACTATACCTAACACTACACTGTCACCATCAGAATGACTCCTGCTTTAAGATGGGAGACTATACCTAACACTACACTGTCACCATCAGAATGACTCCTGCTTTAAGATGGGAGACTATACCTAACACTACACTGTCACCATCAGAATGACTCCTGCGTTAAGATGGGAGACTATACCTAACACTACACTGTCACCATCAGAATGACTCCTGCATTAAGATGGGAGACTATACCTAACACTACACTGTCACCATCAGAATGACTCCTGCATTAAGATGGGAGACTATACCTAACACTACACTGTCACCATCAGAATGACTCCTGCATTAAGATGGGCAACGACGAGAGACATTTTAACATTTATTTAATTGTGAGGAACAAAGTCACATGTTAGTGTCTGCAGACCACGACTTTTGAAGAGAGAGGAGAGCCAAAGCGAAACCGAACCGAGGTCCTTTTGTAAGTAAGCTTGGTGCTTAACGTCCACAGAAACCATAAGGCTTATTAGGGACGGGGAGTCCTTCTGTTTACCATCCTAATGTTTTACCGTTAGACCAAACTGGTTCACATAATTATCGCCTATTAACATTGTCGTTGACGTCTCATTGTCTCTAGACAGAACGGCTTGTAAAACGTTGTTGTTGTTGTTAAAAGTCCCATTTCAGTATTGATTTTCAGCTAAAGTAACCTTCATGACATGACAAACTTCATTATTGAAATCTCCGAAAGTCGGAGAGCCGCTGTTGGATTGGCGGATAAGCACTGCACTTGTATGCATGACAGTATGCATGCCAACAGGTGTAGGGAAATTGTTGCACACGCTTGTATGCGTGACAGTATGCTTGCCAACAGGTGTAGGGAAATAGTTGCACACACTACCGTCTCACGCAAAATTGGGTAAACGTCAGGGCTAAAGCCGAGGAACTCTAACCACAAAGAAGAATGATGGA
>JABMCL010003770.1:360000-370000 GCA_018857735.1 Alviniconcha marisindica | reverse complement strand
CACCTGATTTGGCACACACTCAGAGCTCAGGAGCTGTGTGAAAGTCGAGGTGACCGTCCTGGGCTCCCCGTCCCTAATAATCCCTACGGTCTCTGTGGACGTAAAGCAACACTTCAACCAAGCATGGCTCTACCTCAGAGTTCAGGAGCTGTGTGAAAGTCGAGGTGGACGTCCTGGGCTCCCCGTCCCTAATAACCCTACAGTTTCTGTGGACGTAAAGCAACACTTCAATCAAGCATGGCTCTACCTCAGAGTTCAGGAGCTGTGTGAAAGTCGAGGTGACCGTCCGGGGCTCCCCGTCTCTAATAAGCCTTATGGTTTCTGTGGCTGTAAAACAACATTGAGACGAAACGCTCTGGCGTGGCTCAGTCCGTTGTCTAACTGTAAGTAAGTAAACATGGTGCTTAACGTCCACAGAAACCATAAGGATTATTAGGGACGGGGAGAAGGGGGCGGGGGGTTATGGGGGGAAGAGGGAGATTATATACCTATCGCTACACTGTCACCACCAGAATGACTTCTGCATTAAGATGGGCAGCGATGAGAGCCATTTTAATGTTTCATAATTGTGAGGGACAAATTCAGAAGACAGTTTCCACAGACCACAACTTGTGAAGAGAAAGGAGAGCCGAACGCGGAATCGAACCGAGGGCCCCCTGCTTACCAGCCTACCGCCTAACCGCTGGGCCAAACCTGCTCCCCGTCCCTATGTGATAAGCCTTATGCTTTTTCTGTGGCTGTAAAACAACATTGAGACGAAACACTCTACCGTGGTTCAGTCGGTAGGTAGGTAGGTAGTGTTGCTTAATGTCCTCAGATGTCAGCTGACATATTAGGGACAAGCTGTGACCAATGCCGAAGCACGGTTCAATACAGCTTTACGTCCACGGAAACCAGAAGGCTCGTTAGGACGGACAGCCCGGGACGGCCACCTCGACTCTCACACAGCTCCTGTACTATGACGTGGTTCAGTCCCTTGTCTAACTCCTTTCCATCTCCTTTTTCACCGCGCCGTAGAAAAGGAGCGAAATCAAACGCCTGCTTGTGCTATGTGGCTCTGTGGCTCTGTGGCTCTGTCGCGTGGCTCGATCTACGTGACTGCCGCCGAGCGAGCTCGAGGACCCCCAGCTGACCCGGATGAAAAGATCGCGGCTACAGAACCCTTTGGGTAGGAGTGCGTGCAGCACCCGTATTGTGAGGGAAGAAAGGAAAGGTTGACGGTTTGACGGGTGGGAAAGCTCGAGTCGAGCGTTCTTGACGAACTTCGCTAACCATATGTGGCCGTACACCCTGATTTGTAATCTGCACGAGACAATGAGTGAGAATTGGAGATGAAGAAGGTGGTGGTTGGAGGGGCGCTGGGGTGGGAGGTGGGAGGTGGGAGGGTGGGGGGGAGGGGGGGAGTGGGCGGGTTTTGATCACACACACACACAAAAAAAAAATCCAGGGTAGGGGAAGGGTGCATCTTTCCAGCCATTCTTTGTTAAAGTGTATGTCAGTGGGATTTTTGTTGTGAGTTGCTTGTACCAAAAACAGAAAAGATTCAAAGGAACTCTTGTTATTTATTAGGACATAGACACACAATATGCAAATTTTGGAGGTAATCCCCTTCGTCAAGCGACAGAACGACACTTAACAGTTAAATGGTTAAAAACGATGAAAAATGAATGAATGAATGAAAATTTATATATAGCGCATAAAAAACTTCCACACAAAACCTTGCGTGTTCACAGCGCCAGATACACACAGTGCATACATGTAAGCTCTCGCAAGCTAAAACTACCAAAGGACACTCATACCAAAAGGTACAAACAGCTCCTACCCCCCACCCCTTCCCAAAAGTGGAACTATACATAGCAGTTAAATGTAAAAATATATACAGAGTTACAATTTTTTTTTTTTTAATCACACGCACGCACGCACACACACACACACACACACACACACACACACACACACACACACACACACTCACACACACAGTAATTATGGCAACATCAACTTCACTTAACATACACACCAGCGCAGGCGCACGTACACAATCGCATTGACTATGATCCCTAGGTAAAGAAATGGGTTTTCAGCGAAGGTCTGAAAGACTGAATGGAGTCCTTCTCCTTGATGCTCTCGGGGAGGACATTCCTGAGGTAGGGAGCGACATATCTGAAGGCTCGCTGGCCGTACCGCTTTGTCTTGGAATCCCTGGGCCCGGGAACATCAAGGAGAGATCTAGATGCTGATCTGAGAAGGCGAGAAGGGTTGTGTTTTTGGAGAAGATCAGAGAGGTAGAGAGGGGTGTTATCGTGAACTGACCGGTAAGTGGCAGAGAGAATTTTGTGGCAGATCCGTTTCTGGATGGGAAGCCAATGAAGCTGTCTAAGAATGGGAGTGATGTGATCTGGGTTTTTTTTTTGCATTTCATGACAGTTCTTGCAGCAGCATTTTGCACTGCCTGTAGACGTTTAATCTGTTTTGGGGGCTATTGCAGTAGTCAAGCTTTGACAAAATCAGACAGACAGCAATGAGATGACTTATCTTGTTTGGTTGAGTTGTTGCCTAGTGCTTGGAAGAATCTAGAAGCGCAGTGAGTTAGAAAAGAGCGCTTTATAATATCTTTATTTTATTAGTCTCATTATTAGTCTGCTCCTCCGCGCGTGTGTGCGCGCGTGCGTGCGTGCGTGTGTGTGTGTGTGGACAGAATCAACAACAGAAAGAAAAAAAGAAAAGAAAAAAAGAAAAAAGTTGTAACAATAGGACAACTACAATGAGGCAACATCGTGACCGCAAAATGATTTTTGCATTACCGGGGGGACCGAAGCGATGACGTAAACTGGCCTGTCAACCAAGAGGAAAAGGTGTAAATATTTGTATCTGCTTTTCGTTGTTGTTGTTGTTATTGTTTGGTTGGCTGGTTGGTTGGTTGGTTGTTCTATGAAAATTTATACCGAAGAAGCATTTTTTTTTCTCTCCTTTGAATGTGGACTCCTCAGGGCGCAGCCATATTGATTTGATCTTTACAACAAAATAAATAAATAAATAAATAAATAAATAAGTAATTAAATAGATGAAAGCGGAAGAAGAAAAACAGGATCGATGTTTTCACACTTTTCTACAGGCACCCGTCTTGTTTTGGCGTCGCTGATACAAAATACCGGGTAAAATATGAAAGTACTCGCTGTCGCGTTTTAGCGGCTTTCAGACATCGATTTTTCTTTCAACACAGAACGAGAAAACGACTTGATTTAAAAAAAAAATTTTAAAAAAATAAGCCTTAACGCTTCGGATCTTTTTAAAAAAAAAAAATCCATTCCTGTCAAACAGGTCCCGCAAGGACACTTCCAAACTTCCAAAATAAGAACCCGAGAATCCAGTTGACGACATGTTGACTTACAAGTTATATACATGCAACCGATACTTTCAACATCGTTTTGAAGAGAGGATGGGGTGGGGGGGGGGGGGGGGGATTTATTTTATTGATTAAAGTGTACGTAATATGATAATGTACATCCTACAACAGAATGCTCAAGAGAGCGGGTCAAGCGAAGGAAAGGAGACAGACGGACAGAAGGACAGACATAGACAGGCAGGCAGGCAGGCAAAAAGACAAGCAGGCAGGCAGGCATACGAACATAGACAAACTTGCAGAGACAAAGGTGCTATACCCAGACCAAAAAGATAAGCAACATTAAAAAAGAAGGAGTGTAATTCATTTCATATTCTCATCAACTAAATTAAGTCAAATAATGATTTCATAAAGTCGATAATGGTTTGTCAAATCAATAACATTGTGGAAAATCACTTCCAGGAACATCTTTGGCCTTTTCTAGCTCTGTATACTTCGCAAAGAGCCTGCTAACTGCAAGCCGATACTCGAAACTGTCTAATATGTTGAACTAGGCCAAGACTTCGCCATCCGGTAGAATCAGTTCAATGACTCCTAAACCTGAATATTACTGTTTTACTCGTACGCAATACTGACAAAAACTACACACGTCGAGCACGTTTCTCACGCTCTCATCGCTGCCCATCCTAATGCAGAAATCATTCTGTCTTCCTCTTCTAATGTCGCTTTACGTCCACAAATACCATGACTGTGCTCTTCCTGTCGGAATCTTGAAAGCAGTGGCGACGGGAGTGTTTTACCTCCACAGACACCATGACTGTGCTCTTCCTGTCGGAATCTTGAAAGCAGTGCTGATGGGAGCGTGGGCACGCTGGCCGTGCTCTGTCCCGACTGCAAACTCCAAGCACTGGTCTACGACGTCCTAGTATGTGCCGACTGGTCAGTCATTACCAGACTTGGAGGGGACTTTGACCTTATGCGTATTAATGAGTTACAGCTATCAGTTCCACATAATGCTGGCCGCTGTCTCAGCAGCTGCTCGGGCGCAGAAGAACTCACTTCCGACATAAACCCCTCTGTTGTTACGAGGATTTTTTAGGTCAATAAGTGTTCGGCAAGCGTAAACGCATTCATCACTTTCAAACAGTATTGACAAAAACAGTCATATTTAAATTGCTGCTCTGGGCCAAAAGATGTGTCAGTTTATTAGCTGTGTCTTAAAAAGCTACATGTCATTTATGTTTCTCTTTATAAAGTTAAATTAATTGAACAATTTTTGCGAGTACATCATTATAGAAGTTTTATAAACTTTTGCTTTGATCACCTGCGACCCTTTGGCTGAAACCGCTGACATCTGATGTGTTGAGTGTAGGCTTAAATGTCCTAGTCGCTTTTTAGGGCAACTGACCAATCCTAAGCATGGTTCAATGGCCTTACGTCCAATAACCCAACGGCTCTAGGACGAAAGCCTGACGCACCATCACTCACACGCGATTTAAAATTTGATTAGGTAAGTCAACATGGTGCTTACGTCCAAAACATGCTTTTAGAGGGGAGTCGTGGGGAGGGTGTGGAGATGTACTGGGTGGGGTTTATACCTATCGCTAACACTGTCACCACCAGAGTCTGCTTAAGATGGCAGGTGAGAGCCATTTTGTTTGAAAGTGAGGGCAAGTCACAAGACAGTGTCCAACCCACACTTTTGAGAGAAAGGGGGCAACGGATTCGAACCGAAGTCCCTCTGCTTATCAGCCTAACGCCTTACCGCTAGGCCAAACCGGCTCACATCTCATTCTGATTGCAGTGTAGCGTTAAATATAGCATAACGGGTAGCACGTGATTTATTACCTGTTTCGGGAATAAATGAGACTTTTTTTGGTATAAAAATCAACAACTGAAGCAAGAATAACTGCTAGCGATCTAAAACAAGATCCAAATACATAAAAGGTTAAAAACAACGCTATTTATTACGACAAAACAGGTCAACCAAAAGTAAATAAATAACCTGCATCTCATTTTCCACCGTTTAAGTGTTGTTTAAGTGTTGTTTTGTAGCTTAAAAAGGGGATTACCCCGAAAATTTGCATGTTGTGTTTTAATTGTCATAATAGCGTTCTTTTGAACCTTTCATGTATTTGGATCGTCTATTTGTGGTAAACAAATGCCAAAATCGGCATGATATAAAATTCAAAAAACTTAAATCCTACAAACAACATAACAAGTAACACATGGCATGTGTGTTGATTACGTGTTTTCGGTTAAATGAGATTTTAAACTAAATGTGCTTGGAGCTCGTTTGAAAAACAAACAAACCTGGAACAGGCGCATTATAAATTTATTATTATTAAACAACTGGGAAAATCGCGGGCATGAAAATTAATTCTGGATATTATGCCAGTCCTGGGACTTAACCCTTCTCTAATGCATCCACAGACAATCGCTTGGCCCGAAAGCCAGAGGCAACCACTGACGTTGGCCGCTTTTTCCGATAGAGCGTGAAGAGCACGCGACAGACACGGTCGTGGTGACGATGTTTTGACAGGCGAACCGAGTGGAATGCCCTACGCTGCAACAACATCAATCGCGCGTTGTTGTTGCTGCTCGCAGCCCAGTGAAACTTTCTCTCGGGTGTCATTTGTATCGAGAGCTTCTTGTTTCTCCTCGGCTTCGCCGCCTTCGTTTTGCCGTGTTGACGTGTCGTCTGCTCGATATTGGTAGCACCCCAGAGTTGCTTCCCATTACGGATGCACTCGACAAGCTCAGCGGGTCTCGTGGGACTTGTATGAAACTTGTCAACAAGGGTGATTTTAGATCGTTTTTTTGTGATTGGCTTTTTCCTCCTCCTCCTCTCCTCCTCCTCTCTCTCTCTCTCTCTCTCTCTCTCTCTCTCTCTCTCTCTCTCTCTCTCTCTCTCTCTCTCTCTGTAATTTCAAATCGTTTTTAATTGCTCTCTCTCTCTCTCTCTCCTCTCTCTCTCTCTCTCTCTCTCTCTCTCTCTCTCTCTCTCTCTCTCTCTCTCTCTCTCTCTCTCTCTCTCTCTCTCTCTCACACACAGCTGTTTTACATCGATAAATTTCTGTGGCATCTTAGAACAAAAATGTAAAAGACGTGGAAACGAGGCTGATGTGTCATGCAATGAATTCATTATCGGTAAGGCCTTCTTTTTTTTACGCCAGGGAATGTCAGAGCAAGTGCCAAGACGTACCAAGAAATCCTTGAGACAGTTATTGCCCATACACGCTGAATCTGCGTCAAAAATGTTCAGTTGTTTTGAGGATGACACTAGAACTAATTATTATGTAGATCCTGGTTGTTGCTGATCGATGTGATTGCTTGTTTTGATCATCCTCAACATTTTGTCATTGCTCAGTTTCGAAAATTCTTCACTTCGAGATATAAATGCTATCTTACCGTTTGTACAGTATTTCCTCTCGTCTAATATAAATTCATTGCATTGTATTTCGTCTAGGTTTTCTTTTTCTTCTTTTTCCTTTTTTATATATTTTTTTAAAACTGATTTCCATTCGCATTCTTTCCATAAACCTCGTTGCTTTTCATCTCTGATTATTTACTCGTTAATTTAGTCGGCCGATTAAATAGCGCAGAGTTACAATCTTTGATAAACGCCACAAATTATTACTCCCTTTTGAACAGCAGCCTTCGCGAAACCTCTGTGGTCAACCAACTGGGGCTGCGTGACCTTTTGTTACAAATGTTTCCACCAATATATATTTATTTACTGAACACTGAACTTGAACAGAGCTAATCGCCCAGAGTTCAGGAGCTGTGTGAAAGTCGAGGTGACGGTCCTGGGCTCCCTGTCCCTAATAGTCCTTATGGTCTCTGTGGACGTAAAGCAACACTGAACTTGAACTCAGACACTGACTCAGAGCTCAGGAGCTGTGTGAAAGTCGAGTTGGCCGTCCTGGGCTCCCCGTCTCTAATAAGCCTTATGATTTATATGGACGTAAAGAACCATCGAAGAAAGAAAGTAAACATTGTGCTTAACGTCAACAGAAATCACAAGGCTTATTAGGGACGGGGAGAAGGGGGAGGGGGTGTCGGAGGTGTGGGATTCCTGCATTAAGATGGGCAGCGATGAAAGTCACTTTAATGTTTCATTAATTGTGAGGGGCGAAGTCGCAAGACAGTGTCCACAAACCGCAATATTTTTGAAGAGAAAGGAGAGCCGAAGCTGAATCGAACCGAAGTCTTTCTGCTTACCAGCCTAAAGCCTTACCGCTAGGCCAAACCGGATCACAAAAAAGAAAAGAAAGAAACCGGCAGCCTAGTTGTGGTAGGGCACACTCCAAACCAGCTGACCGGGGACCCTCGTTAGGCATTGCTCACCACAAGGACTTGGACAAGGTACATGGTGTCTTGGTATCGAGCTCCTCAACACAAGGGCCGACTGGATGGCCTCGCTATGCAGACTCCTTCAGAAGAGCTTCGATCGACTGAATGCCTATGGCTGTTGCCTGAAACGCACGGTCAGGGTGCTTCAAACGGAGGGTGGCCCGCAAGGCGTATGTGACACAAAAATCACAATTTCCTGCATCGTTAGTTAGTGAGCCGGTTGGCCTAGCGGTAAGGCGTTAGGCTGGTAAGCAGAAGGGTCTCGGCTCGATTCCGCTTCGGTTCTCCCTTCTCTTCACAAAGGTTGTGGTTTGTTTGAATAAAACAATGAAATGGCTCTCATCGCTGCCCATCTTGATGCAGGAGTCATTCTGGTGGTGGCAGTGTAGCGATAGGTATATTATCTCCCTCTTCCCCTACCTCCACACCCCTTCCCCCTCCTTCGCCTTGTGTGTGTGTGTGTGTGTGTGGTGTGGGAGGGGGGGGGGGGGGGGGGGGGGGGGCCAAGGGGAATCATCCTGTTCAAATCAATGTAGGCCGGCATGTATGGCAGAAGTGTACATTACGACATAAGCCAACCGAGCCTCTGTCTGACTGTCTCTGTCTCTTTGTCTGCCTCCGTCTCTGTCTCTGTTCGTCTCTCTCTCTCTCTCTCTCTCTCTCTCTCTCTCTCTCTCTCTCTCTCTCTCTCTCTCTCTCTCTCTCTCTCTCTCTCTCTAGCTCTCAATAGTTAATATGATTTTTTGAGTTTATAATTATTTTGTTTTCGATTTTGTTGTTGTTTTGTAGTTATTTTGCCCGAGGGCTGGATGTAAAAAAGTATTGTACTTATTCCATTACCCTCGTTAATAAAAAAGAAAAGAATCGTTCGTTCGTTCGTTCTGTCTTTGTCTCTGTCTTTGTCTCTGTCTGTCACCACTGCAGAACTCAGGAGCTGTGTGAAAGTCAAGGTGTCCGTCCTGGGCCCCACATCCCTAAAAGTCCGTAGGGTCTCCGTGGAAGTAAAGCAACATCAAACTTGTACTTGTCACCACTAGAATAACCCCTGCATTAAGATGGACAGCGATGCAATTAAAAATCAAGTTTCATTCACTGTGGAGGCACAAAGCCGCGTACGGGATCGAGCAGTGTCCGTACGGTCTCTGTGGACCTAAAACAGCATTAAACTCAAACTTTAAAACGTACACTCAGAGATCAGGAGCTGTATGAAAGTCGACGTGACCCTTGCATTACGATGAACAGCGATGCATTAAAAAAAAAGTTTCATTGGCTGTAGAGGAACAAAGTCGCTATCAGACAGCGTCCGTGAACAAGACCGTTTGAAGAGACAGGAGAGCCGAAGCGGAATGGAACCGATGTCGGACTGCATGCTTACCGGCCTAATGCCCAAGAAGATATACTTAGGACAGCCCGCCAAAAGCGAGTTAGCTTCCCCCCCCTCCTCCTCCCCCTCTCACCCCCCCCCCCCTCCCCTCCCCCCTCCCCAACTCCCTCCACCCTCTGGTTAGTAGAGTCAGCGATGACTACGGGCTGCACTGGCCAGGGCTTGTCCCACCGTGTATTTCGTCAGACCCCTCAGCGTCACACAGGGTTTCAGGCGAGTTCAAGAGGAGGGAGGTGGAGCTGGACCCTCAGCCCAGAAGAGATCAAGAGGAGGGAGGTGGAGCTGGGCTCAGCGAAAGTGATCTTTCGACTTGGGTTGTTCCTCAACAGGCGAGATCAAAGGAGGAGGTGGGCTTGGACCTCGCCCAGAAGAGATCATGAGCAGGGAGGTGAAGTCGCTGGGCTGCGAAAGTTGGACTTCTTTCGTTCGGGGCGTTCCTCACGCATGCAACGGACTTGTCCTTGGACTCTGCCAGCCGGTAGTTGAACAGCAGTTCGCAGTCGTCGCCGCGGCGAGGGGACCCCCTACCTCCATGTTCTGGCCGGTCCCGTCTCCGGTCTTCGGCGTATCCGCGGTCGAGCCTTCACCGTCCTCGCCGTCCCTAATAAGCCATCCCGCTTCTGTGGACGTAAAGCAAAATGGACACCCTCAACGAGGCAGCGTAACGACACGACTGCGGCCTCTAAATGGATGAAGACGAAGATGAAGATGAAGACCGAAGACTCGAATGCACTCCTCCTCTCCGGGTCTTTGACGCTTGGAGTGTGTAAATACAGCCTGCAGCCGTAGCCGTGTTGTCGCTGACGCGTGGCAGGTAGTGGGAAGCCGGGCAGGAAAAGCAGAACATATTGATGCGTGGAGCCATGACCTGCAGTTACGGGGAGCGGCGAGGAGAAGAGAGAGTGGACGCTCATCAC
>JABMCL010003770.1:347500-350000 GCA_018857735.1 Alviniconcha marisindica | reverse complement strand
GCTTATGGTTTCCGTGGATGTAAAGCAATATTGAACCATGCTCACGCATTGGTCTCAGCTTGTCCCTAATATGTCATCCGACATCCGAGGACATTAAGCAACACCGATAGGAAGAAGGAAATTTCACTTGATCTATTTACAGTTTGTCCCTAATAATTGTCAGCCAGACGTCCCAGGACATTAAGCCCCGCATCATCGTTATCATCACTTGATCTACAGCTCATACTCACAGGACCACATATAAGCGCATATGCTAACTCATTCACACCACGCTTGTAAATCTGTAAATCTGTAAAAGTCTGCCAAAATTTGTTTATGATACAAGCGAAGAAGTACACGTTTTAATCCTCTCCCTCTCTCTCTCAGATCAATAATTATGACATTACTAGACCATTCGGTTAGTTATTTGCTTTTTTAACCCCCACCCCTCCTCCCGTTTTGTTGTTATTGTTTTGCTTTTTGTTTGTTTGTTTTTTGTTGTCATTTTGGTCTTTGTTGGTTTTGTTGCCTCTGACGTTTTGACAACAATTTGCCATCTTGCCATCGTAAATGTCTGTGTGATTATCATTTTATCTATAGGTAACACTCAAATAAGCATATTGCTTTTGTGTTTCCTGTACTTATTTGTTGAACTTATGATTACGATGAATGAATAAAATTTTGTTTAAACCATTCACACCCCCTAAAAGTCGTATACTCGCACGATGAGACTCAAAAAGCTGTTGTATAAAAACTCTCGCTTATTTTCTGACAAACTTAATTTAGCTATCACACAAACTTTCATTCACCCACCCCTATATAATATACTCTAACACATATACCCCCCTACCCCGCCACCCCTCCTAATGGCATACTTCATTTTAGCTATCGTCCACATTTTCATTCCACCCACCCGTATATATATATATACTCTCATACATATACCCCTTATTGTCCCTAATATGCTTTTAGCATCTGAGGACATTAAGCAAAAACACAACAACATATACCCCCCCCCCCCCCCACCCCCCTCTCCTCATCTGATGTAAAAAACAAACAAAACAATAACAACAACAAAACAACTTACACACGTAATTCAAAGTAAAGAACCAGTAAGCCAAAGAAAGAATTGACAAATTATTTCTTACAAAAGATTTCGTAACGATAAATGAACTTGTCCATTCGGCGATAATTCTGGAGTGGCTATATTGACAATGAACGGGGTGGCACCTCTTAATTTTTGTTGTTGTAATTGTTGCTCGTCGCTATTTTTTCTTTCTTTTCTTTTTGTTGGTTGTTGTTTTTGCTTTTGTTTGTCTGTACATTCTGTTTTCTGTTTCAGGCGCAGTGAGCACCTTTTGTTAATGTGGAATCGACATTACCTTACCTGCAAGAATACATCGAGAAGTTATACTTCTCCCCCGCCCCCCGCCCCCCCCCCCCCCCCCCCCCCTTTTTTGTTTTTGTTTGTTTGTGTGTGTGTGTGTGTGTGTGTGTGTGTGTGTGTGTGTGTGTGTGTGTGTGTGTGTGTGTGTGTGTGTGGTTTGTTGTGTGTGTGTGTGTGTGTGTGTGTGTGTGTGTGTGTGTGTGTGTGTGTGTGTGTGTGTGTTGGTGGTGCGTGTGTGTGTGTGTGTGTGTGTGTGTGTGTGTGTGTGTGTGTGTGTGCGCGCGCGCGTGCGTGCGTGCGTTCGTGCTCGTGCGCGGGCGCGCGGAGTCGTGTGGGGTAGGGACGGGCACTGGTTGGACGGTGCGTGCGTTAGTGCCCGTGGTTAAATTCAACTACACCAATGCAAATCTGCAACACGCGTGGCGAACTCAGCGGACACAGAGCAACAACAAAACTGAACCTGTCCACACACATTAAACTGGGAACGAGAAAAAGCCTGGAAGCGCTGCCACGGCTGAACGACCTTAAGGTCTGTTGACACAGCCTGGTTTCTATTGCCCCTTCACCGTGTCTGACGACCTTAAGAGTGTCACTTGCTTCATTACGTTTATTTTGTCACCCTCACTTAATCTAAACGTGTGGACACAATAGGCTTTTGCTTCAGCGGAGTTCTTCCACACCACAACCGACTATAATAATCTTAATCGTTGTACGCCGTCAGTGATGTATGCAGGCCGATCAGTTTGTGTCTTCACCAAGTGTCGTGGTCGCGGTGGACAGCTTGGTCTGTTGAGGCTGGCCTGCCGCAGACCGCCATTTTCAGGAGTTCATGCGTGTGTCTTCCATAAGTTTTGAGCTTGGGACAGGCCGAGTCTTTGTCTCTGCTGGCGGCTCAGTGCTGCACGCCACAAAGCTACACCGGCACCTCGTAATTAATACAATAATAATAATAATAGCGATCATTTCTATTGCGGACGTTAAGCACCATGTTTACTTACTTATTAGGCCGAGTCTTTGTGTCTGCTGACGGCTGCTGCACGCCACAAAGCTACACCGGCACCTCGTAATTAATACAATAATAATAATAATAGCGATCATTTCTATTGCGGACGTTAAGCACCATGTTTACTTACT
>JABMCL010003770.1:312500-342500 GCA_018857735.1 Alviniconcha marisindica | reverse complement strand
TCTGCATATACTGATGAAAGACAGAGCATGGTCCTCACACTCCGAGCATCGCTTTCCTCCAAAGGGAAGGATGTCGTAAACCAGTGCTTGGAGTATGCATGGCCCTGTCAGTCGAGGACTGAGTCAGTCAAATCGGCCGGTCTGTGTCAGACCACGTGAGTGACTCGCCGCCAAGACGTTTCCGCCCATGCAGTTCATGCTCCCCGACACTTCACTTCCTGCAAGCACGCACCGGCTCTGTGCACCCGTATGTCTGCATTCCACGCATAACCCAATGTCTACGTGACATTCCACGCATAATTATGCCAATGACCGCGTGACATTCTACGCACACCCCAATGTCTACGTGACATTCCACGAACACCCCAATGTCTATGTGACATTCCACGCATACTCCAATGTCTATGTAACATTCCACGCATACCCCAATGTCTGTGACATTCTACGCACACGCCAATGTCTACGTGATATTCCACGCATACCGTAATGTCTGTGTGACATTCCACACATACCCGAATGTCTAGGTGGCATTCCACGCACACCAATGTCTATGTGATATTCCACGCATACCCCAATGTCAACGTCACATTCCACAAATACCCCAATGCCTGTGACATTCCACGCATATGCCAATGTCTACGTGATATTCCACACATACCGTAATGTCTATGTGACATCCCACAAATACCCCAGTGTCTGTGACATTCCACGCATACGCCAATGTCTATGTGACATTCCACGTATACCCCAATGCCTATGTGACATTCCACGCATACCCCATTGTCTACGTGACATTCCACAAATACCCCAATGTCTGTGACATTCCATGCACACGCCAATGTCTACGTGCTATTTCACGCATACCGTAATGTCTGTGTGACATTCCACACATACCCGAATGTCTAGGTGGCATTCCACGCACACCCAAGTGTCTGCGTGACATTCCACGCATACCCCAAATGTCTACGTGACATTCCACGCATACCACAATGTCAGTCTACGCGGCATTCCACGCATACCCAAACGAATCGGTGCACGACTGACATCGCATTTTACATATATAATACTGAATTATACCATTATTATTGACACAATAATTTTGACATAAATAATGTAAAAATTGAATAATCAATGCTTCTTTAAATTTCTGAACAAATAAAAAGGGGGTAAAATCATTTATGGGAATCATCAGAGAGATCAGCGAAAGGGCCGCTAGTCGGAAAGTCGTGACTAGCTCAGTGCCGTTTGGACCCTCGTTGTCAGGGTTCGTCACTCCATCAAGGTCCAAGCCCGAGTGGCCTCCCCTGGGACCCGAGACTGAGGACAACGTCATTTGGGGAGCCGCTAGGCCGGCCGTCACTCGGAACCCTCGAGGTGTTGGGGAAGAAACCCGAGCTGCAGGAAGAGGAACCCGAGGTGTGAGAGGAGAAACCCTGGGTGATGAGGCACAAGACTGAGGCGTAGGGCGGGGGTAGCGCTAGGTGTTTCATTACCGTAGCTTCCAGCCGGCCGCGTTTGGGCTCGGCACGCCGAGACTACTTCTCTGCGCGCTTGGTTGACCCAAACCCGGCACCGGCAGCGCCACCTGCAGTGTAATCATGTTTTGTCTCGCGCATACGCTGTGACCTGGAAGTAAAGGGGTACATTGAAGAGAAAGAGAGAGAGAGTGAAAAAAATGGCGACCCCACCCCCACCCCCCTGAAAAAAAGAAGGAGTCATTTTATTGACTGACCCCGTTGCTATTTTCCGTTTCAATCATATTACTGAGACTAAAAAGTGTGTGTCAATGTGTGTGTGTGTGTGTGTGTGTGTGTGTGTGTGTGCGTGTGTGTGTGTGTGTTTTGGAGGCTTTCCGACGGTTCCCGATCCCCCCCCCCCCCCCCCCCCCCCCATCAACCCCACACAGCAATTTCGTCGAACCTACACCGCCGCAGAAGTCCAAGAACAGTTGCTGGGGGAATTGTTTCATTTCTGCCATTTCAAGTTGTTCGTTTGTTTTTCTCGTGTGTTTTTTCCCTCCCAATTTTACGCTCGTCATACCACCTGTATTTTCCCCGATTTCGATCCAACACAGAAGCGTTAGCCTATGTTTTCTTTCCGTCCGGTTGGCCGAGTGTTGCCGCTTTACCGTCCCGGCACAGCCGAAAACGGCGTAGGCTTATTAGAGTTTTTTTAAGTTTTTTATTTTCCCCCCCCCCCCCCCCCTTCTGCTTTTGCTGTGTTTTTCCGTCTCTTGCTGATCCATCAACATGTTCAGCCCAACGCCTACGAAGAGCACCGCTACGACTGAAAATGCTGAGACCTGAAGCCACACCAAACTTGAGACTTGACTGTATAGCTATACACAGTATATATATATCACACACACACACACACACACACACACACACACACACACACACGATCTTTGGCCACACGCAGGGCTAGGTCAGTGAAGGTAAGAAATGAAATGAGGCTGGTGCACAACCCGATAAAAAAATAATTTAAAACTGAATCTGCCATTGACTCAGTGCCGGTTACTGACACTGGCTGTTAACTACTTTCCGCCGACCAGCACTGAAACAAGTCTGAAAGTGCATTGTTTTCTTTTCGCAGGTTTAAGGGGCACACACACACTGATGCCTGTTTGTCTACGAGAGACTGACCAACTCTCACACCATAGAGCCGACATCATTTGGAGGCAAATACACAAACGTCAAGTGCCAATTTTCTATCCGCCACATAATGACCGGCCCCAGGAAGTCATTGAGGCCAAGACCAGTGACACATTTGTGTCAAGGGCCTCCAGATTGCGGTAATCTTTTTTTTCTTTTTCTTTCTCTCCCGCTGTTGACCCTAGGTAAAGTGACAAAATAATCAACACGATGACTGCGGTCGCTTCACAAGAAGAAAGGTAATGGATAGTGTCAAAATTTTCTGCAGGGTGATGTAAGGGAGCTAATGCATGTCTAACTGGTTAAAAATTAATATCGTAGAGGTTGTCGCTCTTAGATCGCACACACCACTCGCACTCATTCCAGGAAGAAACACGTCTTCACTTTATGAAATAGTATGTGTGTAATATCATCGCAATGCCAGAGTATTCAACACAGCAATAACATGAACATTTTTACAAACTGTGACAAAACAACATGGGCATGTCGATAAACTCTATATCTACCTATATAAATAAAACAATGAATACCTTTTCTGTTTTTTTAAATGCTACGAATGCTGGCATGCACACACACACACACAACACACACACACACACACACACACACACCACACCACATGCACACACACACACCATTTGAGATGAGAGATGTTTTTTTGTTAAGATTCCTTGGCACACTGACACTGTCCAGAGAAAAACAAAACAAGCCAAACCATTAATACAGCACAGCATGTGGCATAAGAATATTCCAAAGCAGTTTTGTAAATAACTAAATAATAATAATGATAATTCCATCAAAGTAGCAGGAAATTTTGAAACTTAAAAAACATCTCACTTCCAACATGTGTGAAGCACAGTCTTAAAACGAAAACAAACAAAGAAAAAAAATATCCTCTTCCAAATGAATCAACAGCACATGAAAAGACAAAGAAGGCACAATGTTGCAAACATACACCTAATGTATGATGTCAAAGCATGTGTGCATATCATGGGAAAGGGGGGTGGAGGTGGGGGGTGGGGAGGTTGGGGGTGGGGGGGGGGGTGGGGGGGGGGGGGGATGGGATATGGCTTTTAAACAAAAAGTAGAATAAGGCACACACACACACACACACACACACACACACACACACACACACACACACAACACACACAATTGTGTTTGTTGCAACATGTGTATTGTGTCTTAAACATTTTCTGTCTCTTTTCAACCATCACTGTTGTTTAAAGGTGACTGTGGGAAAAGAAACATCACAGGTCCTGTAATAGAATGGAATAACAAAACAAAAAAAACAAAAACAAACAAACAAACAAAAAACAGACTCACTGCAGACTTTCACTCAATTCATACTCAAGTGTGTGCTTTTTTAATTTAAAAAATAAAATAAAAGTTTCAAAGTTGCAAAAATATGGCGGTGAGTGCTGCTCTTTTGAGTCTGGCGCTAGTCTGTGTTTGTGACATCGTGAACAAGGCTGGTATGTGTGGTACAAGTGTTTATTACATCATGAGCCAACTTTTCCTGCTCTTCAGTGGTAAAGAGCCAGCCATTAACATGGCCGCTTCCCCAAGAGATGCAATTCAAAGCAAAAATAAGTTCTTCTGTTGCATACATATTGGTAGGACAACCTTTTGAAGCCTGCCAATGGAAATATTGCACATTTTCTATGTTCTTAAGCTAGTTGACATTTGGTGTGCCCCCCCCCCACCCCCCCCCCCCCCCACCACCACCATCATCCATCCTTTGTTACCCATACAACAGCCTGTATTTACCCTCATGTCCCAAGAAATCTTCACATCAAGTTTCATCTCAATAGGTTGAGCGGATCAAGCACCAAATCAGACTCTTCTTTATTTACAATAGAATAATAATAACTTTCATATAAAGTGACCTTTCTCACAAAAGCTCATAGCTTTTTACAGCTAGTACTAATATTTAAAACTGATACAAAATGCACAAGTGTTACAGATGCTGAGTCTGAAGCATATATATAATAACCTGTGCATCACAGACACACACACACACACACACACACACACACACACACACACACACACACACACACAATATGCACAAACCAGTCAGTGTCATGTTGGAAAAAGGTGAGTTTTGAATGTGGACCTAAAGGAAAAGGCTGACCGACAGTGACCTGACATGCACCGAGCCCAAATCCAGTCTCATCACAGGCTCTTCACACAGCAACTGGTGTTTGAATCCCATGTTTTCTAAATAAGCCAATATATAGAGTTCACATGCACTGGTAACAGAAAGGAATCTATAGAGAGAAAACCAAACAAAAGAAATTAACACTCGAAAGATGTTACACAAACACAACACCAAAGACCTGAATCGTCTACACTCCAGTAACTCTCAGTCCTGGCATGTGAATCGATACCGAGTACATAATGATTAACTCCAGCAAAAATATATATATATGTTATGTATGTTTCAGAATATAGATTGAACTGTCATGGGGTTCAGTGAGCATTCAGTGGAATTCCATAGCAACTGATGGAACACCTGAAGCCCCTGATTCAGGAGAAGTACATGAACAGTGACCACCACTTCAGTGAGAAAAGAAAAGGACACACATTTAACCCCTTCACAGCTAATGTGACGTTCACAGCCAGTTAATGATTGATGTCTGATGCTGATGTACACCACAAAGTAATGACACCGGAGGAGTAGGAGAACAATGACCACTTCAGAGTGAAAAGAAAAAGGACACAAATTTAACCCCTTCACAGCTAATGTGACATTCACAACCAGTCAGTGACTGATGTCAGATGCTGATGTACACCGCAAAGTAATGACACCGGAGGAGTAGGAGAACAGTGACCACTTCAGAGCGAAAAGAAAAAGGACACAAATTTAACCCCTTCACAGCTAATGTGACGTTCACAGCCAGTTAATGACTGATGTCTGATGCTGATGTACACTGCAAAGTAATGACTGTGATTGTGATGACTGTGGCAATAAAGTTCCCAAGTAACGACCACTCTAAACATTTCTCGTGTATTTATTTTTGAATGACTTTTTACCCGGATGTTTGTTTGTTGTGTGATGAGTGTACTTGCACCACAAAACATTCCTAGAGCAAATATACTTACACTTGGCAATAAAGTTGTATTGTACAAGCTCATCACCATGAGAAATCCAGCTTACAATTAAAAGAATGGTGAATGCACTGACTGAGCTCATTATAGATAGTAGTGCAGCTGATGAGCAAGATGATGGTGAATGTGGTGATGAAGCCCGCAGCCAATCAAAATCTAGGTGACAAATGACTGAAATGATAGCCAATTGATATTAACATGCCAACGGCAAGTACTGAGAAACCCAGTTTAACAAGTGAGATGAAATTTGAAAGCGTACTGTCCCAACAGAGTTTAAGGCCAGTATGTTACTGAGACTGCAGTAAATGTGGTGGCAACCAGTCAAAATCTGGTTGACAACAACTGACTGAGACTAGTACATGGGTGACAACCAGTGAGACACATGAACTAAAATAATGGGGTGACATCCAGTGGAAATCCAGATGACAACAGACTGAGATTACAGTAAAGGGGTGACACCCAGTGAAAATCCTGATGACAACAGACTGAGACTACAGTAAATGGGTTACACCCAATGAGAATCCAGATGACAACATAACGGATTGAGACTACAGTAAATAGGTGATGACCAATGAAAATTCAGATGACAACTAACTGCGATTACAGTAAATGGGTGACAACCAGTGAAAACCCTGATGACAACTGACTGAGATTACAGTACATGGGTGATGACCAATGAAAATCCAGATGACAACTGACTGAGATTACAGTAAATGGGTGATGACCAGTGAAAATCCAGATGACAACTGAGCTAAGATGCTGGTGCATGAGGTATCAATGAACTTCTTAACCAGAAAAGCCCTGCTGGTGACTGTAGAGTCCAGCGGTTATGTGCAATACCGAAGTTCACCGCCACAGCACAGTGGTGAACTATGAGGAGGGTTTTGCTGGGGCTCCAGCTTCATCAGTTGATGATTTCTCTTTAGGGTGAAGCTGGCGTTCTGTAATGGCAACAAGAAAAATCTTCTTTAGACTACATGAATTATAAGGATGATCTGCCTTTGAAATATTGCTGTAGCAAGTGTGGGTGTGGGCATTGCATGCATGTGTGTGTGTGTGTGTGTGTGTGTGTGTGTGTGTGTGTGTGTGTGTGTGTGTGTGTGTGTGTGTGTGTGTGTGTGTGTGTGTGTGTGTGTTTGTGTGCATGTGTGTGTATGTGTCCATGTGCATGCGTGTGTGTGTGTGTGTGTGTGTGTGTGTGTGTGTGTGTGTGTGTGTGTGTGTGTGTGTGTGTGTGTGTGTAGGGTGGTGCATGCATGCGTGTGCACATGTTGTAGTAGTACTGTTATTGTATGGGTGGTGCATGCTTGGGTGTGCACATGTTGTATTAGTACTGTTATTATATAACTGTATATTATCATTTTAAAGGCATGTATCAGCATGTTTCCTGTTAGCATTACAACAATACACGAGCATTTTGAATGTAGTGTGAGGAACTTAGAGCCTACTACAGACATATCAATTTGCACTGCATAAAATACCATTTGAACAACTGAGGGACATCACCAAGGTCAAGGAGTCCAACCAAGAAGTCAGACCACAATGGCACATGTCTGCAGGCAACCAAATAGATCAGCACACAGAAGCAACCAAAACTTGACCAGCGACCCCCCTCCCTCCCCCAAACGACCACCACAGCAGCCACCATCACCTGCAACCACCACCAGCACCAACATTCAACAGCAAAAGACTACTACAGCACCAGGATGGATCAACAACACGAGACTGAAGCAGACAATTACCATGCATCGGAGTGATAACAGAATGCTTCTCCTCCATTGCCAGCCACATCTCCTGACAGATGCGTGTGTTGCGTCGTGTGATGGCATAGGCGCTACCTGTTCCTACGGCCATGGGCAACAGGAGGAAGTAGTTGCGACCGTAGGGAAGTTTTGTCCTCAGGAGTTCCTGCGCCAAGTACACCATAGCAGCACCTGGGTGTACAAAAGAGGCAATGATGATGATGACCGGACCGTAAACTTGTACAGCCCTCAGTATCCATCAGGGAGAAAGTTTCATCATATATAGTGCTCTTCCTGTGACTTCAGTGTTGAAAGCATAGGTCCAGCACAGACTTAGAATGTCAACAACATAACCTAAAACAGTTTTTTAGCCTAACATTTTCAAATCATATGTTTATATCACAACCACAACATACATTTTTATGCATTTAAAAACCAGGTACACATACATCCCCCCCCCCCCCCCACTCCACTATCCATGCATGCATGTGTACACACACATGCATGCACACACACACATACACAAGTGCACACAAGCAGCAGCACCAACCAGCACCAAAAGCAAACATTTTTTTTTACAATGCTTCTATTATCATCATCACCATAAACACCACTGACAGATTTGAGTCAGATTATAATCACCTTAACTGCTGAATTATGAACAGAGTTAGAAATACTCTACCTGCCAGAAATGTGAAGGTGCCAGTCCCAAAAGCCCTGGACTGACATTCTAGATACTTCTTCATATACTGTACAAAAAGAAACACATAGGTATAGCAACACATGATACCACACACACACACACACACACACACACACACACACACACACACACACACACATACACACTCACACACATACACACTCACACACACACACACACACACACACACACACACACACACACACACACACACACAATGTGTGTATGTAAACAGTAGTAGTATTATACATAACATGTATACATGCAAATAGTAGATACTAGTAGTCAACTCTTACAGCCTGGTAACATAATTTGTAGTACTATAAAACGGCACACAAGAAAAGAAATTCAAGAATCACACTGACGCAAAAAGCACTGCATCACCTGAGGCAGTGTACCAATTCCTGGACAACTTTCATTACAAGAGACAGACAGACAGACAGAGACAGAGAAAGAGGGCATCTTACACAATGGACAGGCACAGTACAGTACAGCCAGAGGTGCCACAATGCACTAAGTACCTCTGTGCACAGCCAAAATATGAACTAAGACTAGGCAATTTAGAATCACTATAAAATAGTTTTTTTGTTTGTTTTTGTTTTAATACATGTTTGAAAATGTGTTTATTATCTCAACCACTGGGGCATTGAACAGTGGCATGATGACATCTACAACATGAATGTATGATAAGGTGGTCCATGGGCCACAGAGACGCTTGGATTATCAGTGTATATCACTACATGTCATCAAACAACATTACGATTTACATACATACATGTAAGCTTTTCATTGTGTGCAACTGTGCAATGCTGAACTGCCTCTGTAGTGAAACCAACTTAATGTTGCAAAAATACAGCATCTATGTGTAGATCATATCTCTATGCAAAAAAATATGTGACAAGTGCAGCTGTTGAAATTAGCCCACCCCAAAGCTCGTCAGTTTTGGGGATTGCGTCAGTTTTTTCTAGAAGCACATGTCATAGACACATTGCCGTTGGTGATTATGATAGTTATAGACATCTACAAGCGTGCTCATTTTGACAGTCTATTTGATATATGTGTGTGTAGGTGTGTGCGTGCGCTTGTATGTGTGTGTGTGTATATATATATATAATATATGTGTGTGTGCGCGCGCGCGCTCGCTCTGCGTGTGTGTGACAATGACTGTGAGAGAGAGACGGGGACAGAGAGACTGACTCACGGGGAACTGTTCCTTGTACTGCTCTTCTGCGAGTTGCTCAATTCGTGATGACATCTTGTTTTGTTTTTTAAATCTAAACAAAACTACCAGCACCTTCAAGAACAATTAAAATGCGAGCAACTGCACAGACGTTCCAAGGACACACAGACAGACGAACTTCCCAGTCAGTTTGTTTGTTGTGGTGGTTGGAATTATTTCCCCTGCATGGGAGACTACTTGCATTCCAGTCTTAGATTCAAGTTTGTTTCCCTTGCAGTCTCAGACGAAATGGGTTCATGGCAATTAGAAGGTGCGTGTGTGGATGGGGGTTGCGACCACAGAAATTACCCTTAATATCAGAGAAATGGGTAATATCTGCTAGTGTGAAACACATGACATTTTTTCGTCGTCATCGTAGTGTTCGTGCATCCCGGCATCGTAGTGTTTGTGCATATAATGTGTGTGTGTGTGTGAACACAAAGACGTCTCAAAAAAATAAAAAATAAAAAATAAAAGTTTAAACAACAACAACAACACACGTTCGCTGAATATAATTATGTGAAGTGCTTATCCCGTCTCCAGCAGTTTTGGATGAGGGTAGACAAGCCGGTGAGGACACTGTGTGTGCGGTCTTCCAACGTTTCCACATGTATGATTTCAGTGGTGACTGCAAGTGCGACAAGCCATTGCTCGATCACACACACACACACACACACACACACACACACTGGAAAGCCCTCTAATCAATATGGGGGAGTCACGGGTAGAGCGACGGACTTGTGATCAAAAGGTTGTGGGTTTGAGTTCCGGCAGGGTGGTGGGTGAATTTTCTTTTCCAATTTCTGTGCTGACTCTTGTTTCAGTAGTCGTTCCACCCCCGTGTTACTGCACTAGCATTTAAAAGATCCCAGTCATTCTGCCAAAAGTGCAGGTGGCAGGTTACAACTAAACACACATGCATCCCTTGTTACTGCTTGTAAGTGGCTTTGAATGAAGTGGCCATCCAAAATGTGTATGGTTATATGCTGCACACAGATCATGTGCAGTTTCATGTGGCACCAGCCATGCAACAACAGAATAGCGCTGTAGTGACCACCGGTGGATATTCAAAATACTCTGTGTAAAGGTACAGTCTGTTCTCTCAGAGTTGCATATGACTGTGACTAGAGTGCAGATGCAGAGATGGTAGTGCTATAGTTGCCACTGCAAAATGCTTAGGGCTCATCTCAAGATGAGGTGCTCAATAAGTGTTCACATAAAAAAGTGAAACAGCCCGATATATTTCAGCCAGTGCAAGCACCAATGTACTGGCTATGTGGCACCTATGTGAGAGAAAATGTCCATCTTGTACTGGGTTGCACCAGTATATGACAGTCAACCCAACGTGCGTGACAGCCTTTTCTAACCCGTCACCTTATACTGTTACACAGCGATTCCCTTTACATTGCAGCGACATAGGCCTACACTAAAGCCCCACAGAAACAGAATGCGCAGAGAGAAGTCCTTACTCGCTGCTTCCCGATCACTGCAAAACTGTTCCATTTTTTGCTGTTTAACTGTTGTCTGCTGTTTTGTAGGTTGAAAAAGGTTACCCTGAAAATTTGCATATGTTTTGTAATGTCATGGAAAATAAGCATTCCTTTTAACCTTTTATGTGTTTAGATCTCGTTTTAGAATGCTAGCAGTCATCCTTGTTTCGTTCTCTCTCCCCCCCCCCCCCCCCCCCACAAACATGCAGAAAAACTCAATAATTTTGAACCTTATACTTTAATTGTTCAGTTTTAATTTACAGTCCAATCAGACAATGTACACCTCATAATCAAAAAGAAAATTCCAGTAATAAGACTGATACATTTCCATTGGTGTGACTGTAACAAGTCCCACCAATCCACTCAAATACTGCAGCCAAATGGGTAGATACAATGATAAAACATGAATGTGCTACACAAGAAGAAAAAGTTATGGGTCCCTTTTTTCCCCCACACAGAAGTTACAGAGGTGTGTCATTTTTATGACGGGTTACACTTGCCATATCCACTGCCTGTTCTTTCAGAGTGTCTGAAAAATATGTAACTGTTCCCACACAGCTGGCAAGAGGGGATACAAAAATGTGTATAAATTATGTGGGCATAACTTTTAATGAATTACATAACAAAACAGCAAAAACATTCAAAACAACAAAACAGATGCATGTGAATTTCCCCTTCTCATTTTTTTAAATAAGTAAAAGAAAAAGAAACCCACCTAACCACATTCTCAACAAAATTTTTTTTCCTGGTATGAAGGCAGACTGTACTTTGTCTAGATCTTGATCTGAAAATCAATGTGTAACTGATCAGTGACTGAAGAGTGGTATCAAAACCCCCGAACATGAGGCAATAATGAATCCGGATCAACAGATTCAGCAAAACCCATTTATGAAGGAATTCCTTAGTTAAAGAGTCAGCTTCTGAGGTATACCCCTGTGGGTTACAGGTGCAGGCTGGTCTCTCTGGATCTGCAAAGGGATGGGGATAAACACACTTTTGGTACAGGTGATCGAGTGATGTCTGTTGATTGTAAAACATTCAGACATGTCACATATAACGGAATAGTACAACTTTAAGGACTGTCCTCTCAGCGCTGTCCATTCACACCAGGTACTTAGGCATCTTCAATGGGTTCTAAATGATTCAGGACAGGGTTTCATTCATATATTTTCACACTTCATTATTGTCCAGAGCAAATCTGCAGTGTTCAGTTAGATGGTTTGAGCTCAACCAGTCCTGCTATCTTGCAGTCCTCCTATCTATCTATATATATGCATACATATATATATATATATATATAGATAGATAAATGACAGTTAATGCTTTAAATGGGTTCCACTGTAGATGAAGACCTGAACACAGACATACAGAATAACAGACTGTGAGGACTACACATAAGAAGATGGACATCACCTAATATGACACCTTCTCAGGTGTTGAAGAATGCTGCTGCCGCTGCACTGCAGACTGCAGTGACCAGTGCATGGATATGGTACAGCAAGCTGATGCTACAAGTTTTGATACCCTAAAATCCAGTGCATGGATATGAAACACCAAACTGATGCTACAAGTTTTGATACCCTAAAATCTAATACATGGATATGAAACAGCAAGCTGATGCTACAAGTTTTGATACCCTAAAATCTAATACATGGATATGAAACAGCAAGCTGATGCTACAAGTTTTGATACCCTAAAACCTAATACATGGATATGAAACAGCAAGCTGATGCTACAAGTTTTGATACCCTAAAATCCAATACATGGATATGATACAGCAAGCTGATGCTACAAGTTTTGATACCCTAAAATCAAATACATGGATATGAAACAGCAAGCTGATGCTACAAGTTTTGATACCCTAAAATCCAATGCATGGATATGGAACACCAAACTGATGCTACAAACTTTGATACCCTAAAATCCAATGCATGGATATGAAACACCAAACTGATGCTACAAACTCTGATACCCTAAAATCCAATGCATGGATATGAAACACCAAACTGATGCTACAAACTCTGATACCCTAAAATCTAATACATGGATATGAAACAGCAAGCTGATGCTATAAGTTTTGATACCCTAAAATCCAATGCATGGATATGGAACACCAAACTGATGCTACAAACTTTGATACCCTAAAATCCAATGCATGGATATGAAACAGCAAGCTGATGCTACAAACTGATACCCTAAAATCTAATACATGGATATGAAACAGCAAGCTGATGCTACAAGTTTTGATACCCTAAAATCCAATGCATGGATATGGAACACCAAACTGATGCTACAAACTCTGATACCCTAAAATCCAATGCATGGATATGAAACACCAAACTGATGCTACAAGTTTTGATACCCTAAAATCTAATACATGGATATGAAACTGCAAGCTGATGCTACAAGTTTTGATACCCTAAAATCCAATGCATGGATATGAAATGCCAAACTGATGCTACAAATTTTGATACCCTAAAATCCAATGCATGGATATGAAACGCCAAACTGATGCTACAAAGTATGATATCCTAAAATCCAATGCATGGATATGAAACACCAAACTGATGCTACAAAGTAAAATCCAGTACACCATCCCTCGGGGCAATACAATGCTGTGTCACTGGAAGTAATTTCAAGATCCAAGTTTAATATTCTCTTAGATCTCTACCAATTTCAATCCAGCAATACAACTCTACATGTTATACCACAGGTTTATAATCACCACTGAACCTAAAATTTAACTGACAAAGAACTATGTTTTTCTTCTTTCAAAAACAAACTTGCATTCAATATTGCACAAAATATCCTTGAACCATTTACACACAAGCAAAGGGTCCATTAGATTTTGTTAGAGGACACATCACATAAAACGTGAACACACTCTGATGATGATAATGAATGCCATCTTGTAATGTGCACAGCTGTCTGTCTTCAATAACATGCTCAAGGCAGAGGTGTGTATGCTGATCGTAAGCCAGCACCGAAATTTGTACTGCCTTGGAAATACAATGTTGTACAGAGGAAAACATGGAATGTCACAAAAAGAAAAATTATATCTACATTACTATCTGATGTTACAACAACGAGATGCGATTTGACAATTTTCCCCATACTCATTGAAGCTGCTTATTTCAGTTTCTTTACTTTAGAATCAGACATGTTGATGCATACTATAGATTACATTTATAAAAGTGTTTGTTTTCATCAATCATGACATAAAGATGGATCACAATCTTACATCATATCACATGTGGACTCTCTTTCAATACACATCAAGTGGATCAACTCAACTCTCCCATTTCCACTCCCCCCCCCCCCCCCCCCCAAACACACATGCATGCACACACACACACACACAAGGTGTCCAATCCCCATGCGCACAGTTGGCACAGTGTTCTCAGGTTCGTATCTGGAACTTCCCGGCACGTGTCACATACTTGACTCCCTTGAATGGCTTGTATTTCTGGTGAAATCAACAAGAACATCAAGATCAAACATTTCAATTCAATTCAAACTCACAACAAAATCTAATACTGTAAATGCCTTCCAAGGTAATGCAGAGAAAACTTCTGAGACAGGCTGGTACATGTATGGGCTTTCCCCAGCACATACATTTACACTGCTGCCATATTCAATCTTAACTCCCAAACAGCACATACATTTACACTGAACTGGACTGAAACACTGCCATATTCAATGAAACACTGCCATATTCAAACATAATGAACTGGAACTGAAACACTGCCATATTCAATGAAACACTGCCATATTCAAACATAATGAACTGGACTGAAACATTGCCATATTCAATGAAACTCTGCCGTATTTAATCATAATGAACTAAACTGAAACACTGCCATATTCGGTCATACCTCCAAACACTGAACCATGTTTGGGCAAGCAGTAAGTAAGGCTTTGACAGCCAGAGTACTGTATCACTTATGTCTGAACAACGTGCATGTGCGTTATTTATATAATTATCCTGCACCCCTTTCGTTTCTTCAAAACCTGGCCTCCCTCTCAAAAGCAAATCCACTGAAGGCAGACTGACTACGAGCAGAAGAAAACACCACCACCAGATTGATTTGAAGCATACAACGTACTTGACTGACCTCTCCATACATGTCCAGGCGGTTGACCTTCAACCCGGACACTGCCATCTGACTGATGGTAAACATGACCTGGGACACAAACACATGATTAACACATTTAGAGTCAGGCGGTTGTGTCTGTACTATTGGGCAGTTCAGGCGGGTTGTTAACTCCCCTGACTTGTACCTGGCATCGTTTAAGTCACTTGGCTGTTTTTACTTCCAATGCGTACTTTCTTCACAATGGAAGGCGGTGACAATAAATTTGTGAAGTTTACATTGTCAACTTTAATGGCATTTTTGAAGGCCCATAGTCAAAATGTGTCTGGCAACAAGCAATAACTTGTTGCTCGTACTATAGGATGGCATTTTTTTTCTTTTTTTTCTTTCTTTCAAACTTGTGGTCTTCTGGTTAGCCAAAAAATGATGTAAAGACACTTTTTTCCCATCATCTTTCCCCTGTAATTTTTGCAAAACGCAACAATAATGACATTTTTACTGCTTTGCAGTTCTAGGTTCAACTTCCATTGTTATACACAATGCGAAACAACGCCTACTCAGAAATCAGCCCGGAAGTGGCAGCTATGACCTTTCATGACTTCTTGCGTGAAAGATTATGAAGGGCATTCACTCTTGCAAGCCAGCTTCGCTGAACTGCCCAATACACAGCACACACTGATCAAGCCCAAGAGACAGTATAATCACCTTAAAGTACTTGCACTGATTTTCATATTGCACAAGAGGACAGAAGTAACAGATGTGGGAGGACAGGAGAGAGAGAGAGAGAAAGAGTGTGTGTGTGTGTGTGTGCAACTGTATCTCTGTGTATATATTATATACATGAGCCAAAGTGAGCAAAAGAGAGATATAGAGACTCTTTAAAAAAAATGATTTAAAAGCAACGCATGCTAAATACAACAAAAAAGCACTCACGATGATCAAAAGCATAGACAGTCATTATTTCAGTGTTTTCATAATCCAACTAATTCTGACAAGGATTAGTGGGTCTTTAACATGTGTGTGTGATCTTTTCACACGTGTATGCTCATGGGGGACCTCAGTTTATATGCTCATCCAAAGGACTTTTGTCGAGTCTGTGCATAAATTTGACTCCAGCATAATCTTAGGGCAGGTGCAAAGCTAAGCACATAACGGTCACCCATCCACGTCTTGACCACACCTGACTGCGCTTAACTTAACTTTTGAGAACGAGCACTCTTGCTCTACGCTACAGACTCTCCGACCTACTTCCTACTCACAGTGATCGGAGGGTTTGACTCCGGTATCGCTGACCCTGTTTGTAGACTGATCTGTAACAAGAAATGCACAAGGATCACAGCAATAATAGAAATGACCTGTACCAAAAGGATTACAGCAACAGTATAAACGATCTGTAACAAGAGAATGCAAGAGGACCATAGCGACAGTATAAATGATCTGTAACAAGAAAACACAAGAGGATCATAGTGATAGCACAAATGATCTGTAACAAGAGAATGCAAGAGGATCACAGTGATAGTATAAATTATTGCAATGGAGATTATGTAATACTACATGTTTTTGAGCTGTGTGGGTCACTGGACTTACACACATTTATGGACTCTCTCTCTCTCCCCCTCTCTCCCTCAATACTCAAATGCAAAACCTGTATGGACTTTCTTTCTCATACACGTATTATGCATGGATTCTCTCTCTCTTGTCTGACGTATTGAGTGTTGCTGTGTTTGTCATCTGGGACAGATTTGTAAAAAAGCTGACTTATGCTTAAATCTCTAACCTTGTGTTATAAAGTATTATCTTATCTCTTAGACCTTTTATGCATGGACTCTGTCTCTCTCACACACATGCAGCTTATAGTACCACACACCACACACAAATTGCACAAACACACACACACAATTTTGCACACTCTTGTACACAACCATACACCCCAACCACACACACACAAACTTACATTTCCCTTAATATTGGGGAGTTTTGACGTGTCAATCTTTCCCACGTCCCATGTCATCATCTTGGACACCGGGTCAAAGGAGTACTTCCCTTGGCTGGGGGTCAAGGTCACATTCAGAACAGCCTTGGGGAATGGCACCTCCACAACTACGTTCTCCACCTGGGTCATAAAACAGTTCCTTGAAGTAATCCATCATAAAGGTTAAAAGCCTTGGACACCAGTGAACTGCAGATGCTGCTCTCAGCATTGTGTTAAACTTAAAGGGAAGCTGAACTGAAAAGCATCACTGGGCGCTATACTGACTGAACAGATAAAAAAAAAAGACGAGAAAAAAAAGACCAGTAGCCATTTTTCACTTCATTTCTCATCCTGTTAACCAATGGATTAAAGTCACGAAAACCAGATAGGTAAACATGGTGCTTAACGTCCACAGAAACCACAAGGCTTAGGAGGGACGGGGAAAGCCAGACCACGAGTGCTGCCATTTTGTGCCCAGCAGTCTGCATCAGTGATGTCACCAACATGGCACAAATGTGTGGCAAAAGTATCACACAAGTGTTTATGTACCTTGTATTTACACGTATGCCAGGTGACAGTTATCGTAGGCAACTCAGGTCTCTGTTGTTGTACTAGAGTTACGTAATTCAAGTGCTAATTAACTCCCTTGTGTGTTGATTTATCACATAAGTGGTCACGAGTTCCATTTTTCTGCTCTTTGTTGGTAAAGGGCAAAACAACACAGACAAGGAGTAGATTCATCCTATAAAATGTAAGCAAGTGAAGATCATTCTGACCACAGTGCACGTGAAACAGACACTGACCGACTTCCCCATAGTTTGCTTTGGGCAGACAGTGACATCAAAACGACCAGAGCTGCCCTCTCGGAAACTGATGTTGTGTCGCAGGTACAGCGGTATGGCCACCATGCTGGGGAATAGTCATCATCATCATCAATGATCACATTTTAAATACTGGAATAGTCATTGTCATCAATCAATCACCTTTTAAATACTGAAATAGTCATCATCATCTTCATCAATCACCTTTTAAATACTGAAATAGACATCATTATCATCATCTTTATCCATTTCAAGTTTCCCAGGCATTTGCTGCCCATTTTAAACTGTGTATATTTAGCTTTGTATAGTCAGAATGCTTGTGTGTGCGGGCGCCTGTGTGTGTGTGTGTGTGTGTGTGTGTGTGTGTGTGTGTTTATGTGCTTAGAATAGTCTTTAGGGACAAGATATTGCGCTTTAAAAATACTTTTATTATTATTATTTTCATCAATCACATTTTAAATACTGCTATTCTCTGCTCTTCAGCAGACTCACTGTGCTCTAGTTGCCCACAGCTATGA
This sequence comes from Alviniconcha marisindica, assembly GCA_018857735.1. Taxonomy (NCBI): domain Eukaryota; kingdom Metazoa; phylum Mollusca; class Gastropoda; family Provannidae; genus Alviniconcha; species Alviniconcha marisindica. The sequence goes on along the minus strand of JABMCL010003770.1, from coordinate 324,173 downwards.
CTGGTTGACTGTAGCTTTGCATAACATGTTTGAGTATCCAGTGAAGTGGCGTAATGTCAGCTCTGACTGTGACACGACTAGTGCCAAGCAAAACTGCTGCCATCTTGGCACATGTTCAGTACACAACCATGCACCGGTCTACAGTGTTACTTGAAGCCATGTACAGTAACCTGGTCCTTTAGTGCATGGTAACACTGTTTCAGTGTTTGCATAATCCACCAAACATTGACATCAATGGACTACACGATATTAACATGTATATGTAATCTTTTCAGTTTTTGCATACATATATGCATATATACCCATAGGGGACCTTGGTTTACATTACCCTCAAAAGGACTTTCGCAGAGCCTGCACAGAATTTTGACTTGATACAGAAATCTTAGCAAAAAGCCGAACATGTGACAGTCACCCATGCATGTGGTGACCACACTCAGTGTTGTACTTTCCGAGAGTGACTGCTCTTGCTCTGCACCATTGACTCATCCCAATCGCGGTCATGGTTGTTTTTACTGTCTGAAATACTCAGAACTGACGAGGAGCAGAAAGCAACTGACTGTTCCAAGGTGCTAATCTTAATGCTCACTGCAATCACCTATGAAGATCATGTATGGGTCAAACACAATTTGTCAAACCACAATCAAAAAGTCTGATTCGCTGTTTAAGGCAACATCACTGCAAGCTGGAAGAGATTGGGATTCTTTTTGCTGTTTAACACATCAGTGCAAGTTAGAAGAGACTGATTTTTATTTTTTTATTTTTGAAGTCAAATGTACAGGGAAGGCAGATCAGATGGGCAGAATTGCTGGCACTGGCAGCTGTCACATTACTCATCTTTAACATGAACCTGGAGCGCTTTTTTTCTTTTCTTTTTTGTGGTAACACTCACTTGTTGCTCCCGATGTGGTAAGACATGAGACGGAAATGACCATCCGGTGGCACAAAGGACAGGATTTTCTCTGACTGGAACAAAGATGCGGCAACAGTCATATCCACAGAAGTTATGGAACTGAAAGCTGGTCTAGTGTGTATGTACAGTAGCACCTCCCCCCATCCCATCCCAAAGTCAGTCAAATAAGGGTTCCATGTCCACCAGTGACTTCCCCCCCTTTCAATACCCAGCTGTGTGTCACAGAAGTGTTTGTGTTCACCAGTACCCCCCCCCCCCCCCCAAATCACCCTGAGATAACTGTGGTGGTTGACTGGGCATAACACACCAACTTACTTATCCTCCCCCCCCCCCCCCCCCCCCCTCCAAGCTATGCATCAGATCAGAAATATTCTGTGATCACCACCAACAACAACAAAACCTGTCAAAAACAGCCTCAAGGTGGTGAAAGAGATGAACAGGTCAAATCTACCCCATAAAAATGGGCATGGATTCAGTGCTTACCTCCCATCGCTTAAAACGAACACAAGGGTGAAAACTGACATCATCCAGGAGACGCGGGTTGATGAAGGTCAGGGTCAAATCAGGCATGCCACTCAGCTTGATCAAACAGTCAATCTGAAACCGTAAGCAAACAAATAACATTAATAAATAATCATAATAATAATGGACACTTACCTCTCTGAACCCGAGATAGCCCTGTCATTTTGATGATGATGATGATGATTGCTTTTATATAGCTTTTATATTGCTTTTATATAGCGCTATTCTCCACTCTCAAGCAGACTCATTGCACTTGCATGTGATTCTACATGAGTGACTAGCTTTGTAGAGCTATGTGCTTGCAAACTGTTTACACCTGGTAGGTCATATGAGGGTGAATCCAACAGATCTGCAGCTGGATGGACAAGCAGGCTGACACACAGACAGGCCGACACTTTCCCTCTTCAAACACAACAAGCAAGCACACTTACATAGCCCTGAATCTCAGCGATGACGGTTGTTCCATTTTTGTCAATGATGGCGTCAATCTCCTCAATGACATCGAAGTAGGCCTCGTTGTTGGTGTACTTGACACCTGTCCGTCTCCAGGGGATGTTGGAGAGCTGACCAGTGGGCAGCGTGGCCCCAACACTGTCACACAGAGTGCGGTGTTAGAGATACAGTAACAGCAGGGCCTCTGACAGTGACTCTGAATGCTGAAGAAGCAAAGCCCCTCAGGAAAGATGCACAAAAGCCAAACTGTCCCACCCCCATCCTCCAGTGATATCTGCTACATGCTACAACTGGTCGAAGCCTTTGTTTATATTTTTGTGGGGTAAATGCAGTGTCTGGAACAATGAGGACACTAACATTGACACTGACCTTCACACACACACACACACACTCAGTCCTGATCTTGTTGTTTGTGCTAAGACTAAAGAGTGCAGTTTTCTTCTGTCATAATAACTTACATGATCAACCTCCCTTTGCTTGAAATTGTTCATCAGACGATGCATGCAAATCACTAAGTATATACCATACTGCCAGAACAGCTTACTGAGCTCTGTGTTAATATAAATATAATATATATATATCTACCTCCCTTCACTTGAACAATTGTCATCAGACAATGCACGCTAATCACCAAGCAACAGTACTAAAGAGTGTGTGTATGATATATCATGCTGCCAGAACAGCTTACTCAGCTCTGTGTACCAGCACTACTGTACAGCCCCAGCAAATGGACACTGACCTGGTGGATTTCCCAGTAACAGTGTCTGTGATGGTTCGGAAGAAGTTGGGTGGCTTGATGAGTTCTTTCAGGACATTGATCTCCATCGCCAGAGGGAAGCCATTGTCAAGCATCTCGTCCAGCAGCTGAAACATTCCACAAGCACATTCTACAAACTGAACCCATGTCAAGTACCACCTCTGCATAAGCTGGTTTGGCCCGGTGATAAGGCATCAGGCTTATAAGCAACACTAGTTCGATTCCGCTTTGGCTGCCCTTTCTCTTACAAAACTGTGGTTCAGGGCAGCAGTCTGATTGTGACTTTGTTCCTCCACAATGAATGGAACATTAAAATGGCTCACACCACTGCCTATCTGAATGCAGGGGTTATTCTGGTGGTGACAGTTCTCACAGTAGTTTTATTCCCCTGAGATTTACTCCAAGCATCTCTCAGTAGTTCTACTGCTTTGAAATTTACTTTTAAATGTCTTCACAGTAGTAGCTTCACTGCCTTGACATTCAAACAGTTCTCGCTATGGTTGTATTGCCTTGAAACTTACTCAAAACAGTTCTCACATTTTACTGCCTTTAAGTAGCTCCCACAGCACTTTACTGCTTGGATATTATTTACTTCAAACAGTTCTCACTGCAGTTGTCTTGCCTTGAAACTTACTCGAAACAGTTCTCATGGTCATTTTGCTGCTTTAAAAATATGCCTACTTCAAACAGCTGTCCCAGCGCATTACTGCCATGATATTATTTACTTCAAACAGTTCTCACCATATCTGTGCTATTTTAGACTTACTTCAAACACGATGACATAGTTTTCCTTCAGCGTTGATTCATTGCAGTCTCCAAAGTAGTCCTCAAAGATGTCCCACACTCGATGCAAAAACTCCAGCACAAAAAGAGGTGGTACTGAAAAACAAAACAAAACAAAACACAAAATGCTGTCGTAATACAGTTTGACAAATTGTCCAAACTACAATGGGCACTCACTGACTCTCAGTTCTCTTCCCTTCCTCTTCTACTGGGAGTATTCACAATCAAAATGTTAATCATTCTCCTACTGTTATGCTATAGTACATGGCCTGTTTTTTTGGCTTTTTTTTGTGTATGTGTGTGTGTGTGTGTGTGTGTGTGTGTAAAAGGTTGATTGGAGGATGGAACTAGCAGGTTGGAAGTTGGCAACAACAAATGAGCCACAGCCAGAGGTTCCTCAATTTTATTCCTTTTAGACGGCATCAATGAGAGGCAGTTGGTGCAGCCTGTCAGTTCTTCTTGTGCTGCCCTCTTGTGTCCTGGAGTGATGTCAAAAATTAAAATGCCATGTAAAACACAGGTAAAAGAAGAACTGCAATTGAATGAGGTCATATTCCTCCCCCTACAGACAAGCAGAGAAAAAAAAAAGTGACACCGACAGGCAGAGTGACATACAGGATACATCACAATGACAATGTGCAGATGCATGTGGTCACGTTCTGACAGGACTTCTGACAGGACTTCTCTAACTGAAAGGCGGACATGGGACTTTTAAGGTGCCCAATGATGATCTTAGTGCCTGCCGTGTGCATGAACATGAGAATGGCACTGATGAGTCTGCCGAAGTGTTGACTTAAAAGAACATCTGAAGAAGTCCCTCAGCCTGCCTTGACTGGGAGTCGAATCCTTCCTTTCCACCTGGATTGATTGTCTAGTGAGTTAGCCACCCAGCCACAAACCCTTGTCCAAATCATTTCATCAAACAGGTACATGTATGTTTACTACACAACTTACCTGTCTCATTGCCCTCCACCATAATTATTTCAGGTAAACATGTGCTCTTGTGCACAGAGAACTGAACCTAGGACCAGTCCTGTATTAAACACTAGGCATTATGAAAAATGTTGAAATTCAGCCAAAACCTTTTGACCATAATAATTAATATCGCCCCACTCCCATCTTCCCACCTGTTATGCAACCACCTTTTTGACAGTCTACAAGTGGCTGCATGAGTGCATTTTAAAAATTTGTTTGAATTATTTTGTATTAATCATGATGTTAGGACCGATGCCTCACCTTCTGTTGTGACTACCGCAATGAAGTGAAGGTTGTTGCGGTAGATGTTGATGAGGTAGTGATGAGGGGTGGAGATGATTGGTGGGATGTCCTCAGGATTGGTAGCCTGGGAACATAAAGAGGGTGAGTGTTAGAGTAATGCTCAGCTGCAGTAAGCACCAAAGATGCTCAAAATAAACAAAGCACAGTCTAGAAAAGCAGCTTGCTGTTGACGATGACGGTGCTGAACTTACCGGTCAATTCCACCAAAAAAAGAAAGAAAGAGGCACAGCCTAGTCAAACTTCAAAGAATACCCATCCTAGTCATTCAACACATGATTTACTATATTATATATATAATACTAAATTTCCTCTATTAGTATTACAGCAATATTTTTTGCTAGTTTAGTTGTTAATAATAATAATCATAATAATGTACATTTATCATGTGTTCATCAATGCTATGAGTGCTCACATGATGCATATTAACCTAAATACAATATTCTATAGGTACGTAGAGGACAGTCCTACCAAAACAATTTACATAAGGCATTATATGCAAGGAAACACACACACACACACACACACACACACACACACACACAAATTACTGCAGCAGAAACTGGGCATTGGTAATACTTTTAAAAAGAATGGACTGAAGTGGATATATGCATGAAAGATATTGCTGAACCAATTAGGCACAGAATTGGGAACAGAGGTGCAAACTGCACCAAACCAAAATCAGGGGTTGGAGGTTGGGGTGTTTAGTACAATCATTGGAACCATGACAGCAGCAACAATGAAGATCAACAGCACCAGGCAATGAGTCAAATATGATCCACACGCTGGCAGAGTCCAGTCTCAACTGGGCAGAATCTGGAAGGGTGGGGTGGTGGGGTGGTGGGGGGGGGGGAGCATATTGCAGGATTAGTGACACTGACAATGTCTTCTGTGGAAGAGCTTGTCCTTGGCAACAGTATTTTAAGAAGGCTGGTTCTAATGGCAATGTATCATTAAAGCAAACTATTACTAGTATTAGTGTGTGTACAAGTCTCTGTCAACTTTCATACCTTGCTTTGAGCTTCAAAGAAGTAGTCACATATTGATTTGTTGATGACACTCCTCCAATGCTTTTCCATAAACACATCCCTGAAACACACAATGTTATACATGTATGTAATCAACAACACATAATACATTTAATGATTTATAATCAAAATACAAAACAAAAGAAGCAGTCACCAGGTTCTCTATAGCACAATGCAGCACTTTCTCCTTTCCCCATCTTAAAGTCCAACTCTAGAAAAATTTGATGCAAATTTATAATAAATATGATGCAATGATTGAATGACAACAAACTCAGTAATACTCATGATAATAACAGACAAAATTTTATCATCCTAGTTTGATAATTAATAATTTAATCTGAAGCGTTCTTGTTTTAAAAAAAAAACTGAGCAAGTGTGTCACCAACATTTAGCGATTCTGACAACTGACCCTTGACAAGCAGCAAAGCACTTCCTCAGGCTTGCCTTGAATTTTCAATTCTTCTTCAGTGTCATCAGCTGTGCTGTCAAATGCTGCATTTATTGATTCAAAGTATCAAAGGCAAAGCTAATTGAAAAATTATGCATAATATTAGATCTAGGTCAAGAAAGTACAACAGGGCTACACACACACTCCGAGCATCGCTTTCCGGCACCTTCCTCCAAACTCTGCCAGATTTGGTTACGCCACTAAAGGGGCACTCTTTATCTCCACGCAGCTGTTCACCAATGCGGTCAGCGCTCTCCAAAAGGTTCAGGTACTAATATGACTGTAGAAGCAACCTAGCGCCAGCACACACGTAAACATGAGGCGCATCCACCCCGGGTAAAAAAAGAGTTCTGTCTCGATTCAAACGACTGTGGTTTTATTTGTGCTGCGTGTAAACTTTGTTGGCACCCAAATTGACACGCCTTGTTTATTTGAGTTGTTTTGTAACAAATACTACTGTTTGAGCACCATCAAAAAACTGCTCATTAGCTGACAGTTTTCTGGATCCTATGGCGTAACTAAATACGGCAGTGGTTGACGGAAGGATGTCGTAAACCAGTGCTTGGAGTTTGGGCTAAACATTCACTGAAACACTGCATGGAACTGGTGCAAATGCCTTTAAATCAACAGTACTTTCAAATTCAAGTTTCAATGTTTTTTGTTGTTGTTGAAACAAAACAAACAAAAACAAAACCCCAAACAAACAAAAAACGCTTCTGGTTCAGGTTCCTTTCCCCTGTTCCAAAACTCAAAAGGAGTTGCTCTTGGCTCAAATCTTTGAAGGCTACGTCCTTTATAAATAACACAATGGGGGGGGGGGGGGGGGGCGGGGCGTTCTTGACATTTGGAATATATTCACTAGGTTAGTATAACAGTAAGTATTCAGCTGAAATACTGTCTCAATCCTCATACTCACAGTGAATACAACAGGGGACACGTACTGGGTATTATAGTCTGGAAAGTTTCCAAGGGAAGTGGCGAGGGTAAAGCCTTAAAAGTTTTGTGAATGCTACAAGCTTGATCAGGCGAGTGAATGATTTACTGGATGTGGATCTTGCACACTTGCAGCTGGGAAGGGGGACTGTCGGCGAGGTGGTCATTGTGAATAAAGCAACTCTGGATTATTTCGAAACACTGTTCACTGGCAGGTACTCAACATGGTTCAAAGGAAATACGTACCCAGTGTTGTTTATGATGAACAAACTGTGGATCATTGTGAATTTTTGACATGAATTTCAGAAACACCGCACACAGACGACAAGCTTTTGACCGGAAATACGTAATCATGTGACGGAAGGGAGAGCACTCTGTTACTACAACACGCGCAGTGAGCCTGTGCAACTGGGTCCACTCGCGGCGGAGAGTGCGGTCTACTAGATCAGTTCAGTCTAGTTCAAGATGCTATCTATGCGTTCGGAAAAGCCCATCTGGGCTCCACCCCTGTCTCTCTCAGAAGTTCATCCCCAACGTCGCCTTTGAAACGGTCACGGTGACTGTTAATGAGTCCGATTGACGGACGCCGGGCCCTCCCGCGGCTCAGTCAGTCACCGGCGTTCACTGACTAAGACTTGGATCGTCCAGCGGCTTCCTCTTCTGGCCACGCCTCTCTCCTCCACAGGCGATCGATGGTGTGATGTCCTTGGCTTTGTGCCCGCAGCCCGGTAGTAGTTTCTCAAGCTCATCAACACTTCAGATCTTGCGCGGAGAAGCGGCAAGCGGCCACTTCTTCAGTGTCAGTGTCAGCCCAACTTTGAGCCGGGTTGCTTTGCCCGCCAGACGGCGGTTATCTGCTCGGATATTTTCCTCATCACTGCTCCGGCATGTCCAAGGCGGCAGTACTGGCACCCACAGGAGTTTTCGAAGGTGGATGTCCCGCGACGACCGTGCCATTGACACAATCCAGTCTTGGCGGCCGCTTCAGTCCCGCGGCGATTCCACTTTTCACTTTTTGTAGCTGAGCTCACTGACTTGACTCGAATCTATCACTGAGGAGCAATGCCGGTACTGATGCTCGCAGTCAGTATTTTCCGACTCAGTGTCGCGTCTAGATCTGTTACTGACTGAGTGGCGTTCCACTCGGGCAAAGAAGCCGTTTATGTCACTGAGTCTGGGCGGCCACCGCCGCGACGATGACACTGCAGTTCGGCCCCCCTCAGTTCCGGCCTGGCCGGAATATGACACAAGAATACTCACCGCGCCATAATTATTATCTGCGACCGGAGTTAATCCCAGTGCCATACTGTTAGACTCAGGCCTCACTGACCGTGGCGGTAGGTAGGCAGTGTTGCTTGCTTAATGTCCTCAGATGTCAGTTGACATATTAGGGACAAGCTGAGACCAATGCCGAAGCATGGTTCAATACAGCTTTACGTCCACGGAAACCAGAAGGCTCGTTAGGACGGACAGCCCAGCGGGACGGCCACCTCTACTCTCACACAGCTCCTGAACTATGGACCGTGGCGCCGCCCGCGTCGGCTGATAAGCCGCCGTAGACTACTGAGATGCCCTAGAGAGAAAAAAATAACCAAAAAACAAACACAGGCAAACAACAACAAAAACAAACAAACAACAACAAATCTCATGTGTTAGAATACTGGCAAAACGAAACTGATAAACTGTAAGTGACTAAATAATAACAATGATTAATAATTCTTATAAAGCGCTATTCTCTAACCAGAGTTAAACTGGTATACAAACAACTTATGACAAAAACCACAATGACATACATTTCAACAAACAGAACTTTAAATATTGTAGTCTACCACTGTCACCTATAAAACAAAATAAATATCGACACAACAGCACACACACACACACACGCACGCACGCACGCACGCACCGTCACGCACGCACGCACACACACGCATGCTCGCACGCGGCACGCATGCACGCACACACATACTGACACACGAACACACACACACACACTGACACACACACACATGCGCGCATCAGTCCCCGCTCGCCCACTCAAATACAACAATTAATAAATGATCGATACTCTCAACAATTACGTAGGAGTCAAGCGCTTAACTTGACTAGCGTTTTCAACTGAGAACTGAGACAAATGTGATTCGGGGTCTTTAACCCTGATACAGCCATTGCCGGGGATCAGACTGACTGAGATCTCAACATCATGTGTTAAACAATTAGATGAAAAGGGAATTTCATATCCATATTCTATCATGTTTTGTAAAATCTCACATTGCGGATAAACATTCTGATCAGTTGCATTTTCACAGACGGATCAACATTCATGGATTAGACAGTGAGTTTAAACATCATGTAGTGTTAAATAAGTTAGATGAGAAGAGAATTTCATCTCCATATTCCATCATATTTAGTAAAATCTCACATTGCTGATATATATTCTGATCAGTTGCATGTCTTCACAGACTGGACAAGAGAATTTCACCTCCATATTCTATCATATTTAGTAAAATCTCACATTGCTGATAGATATTCTGATCAGCTGCAGGTCTTCACAGACTGGAGAAGAGAATTTCATCTCCATATTCTATCATATTTAGTCAAATCTCACATTGCTGATAGATATTCTGATCAGCTGCAAGTCTTCACAGACTGGAGAAGAGAATTTCATCTCCATATTCTATCATATTTAGTAAAATCTCACATTGCTGATAGATATTCTGATCAGCTGCAAGTCTTCACAGACTGGAGAAGAGAATTTCATCTCCATATTCTATCATATTTAGTCAAATCTCACATTGCTGATAGATATTCTGATCAGCTGCAAGTCTTCACAGACTGGAGAAGAGAATTTCATCTCCATATTCTATCATATTTAGTAAAATCGCACATTGCTGATAGATATTCTGATCAGCTGCAGGTCTTCACAGACTGGAGAAGAGAATTTCATCTCCATATTCTATCATATTTAGTCAAATCTCACATTGCTGATAGATATTCTGATCAGTTGCAAGTCTTCACAGACTGGAGAAGAGAATTTCATCTCCATATTCTATCATATTTAGCAAAATCTCACATTGCTGATAGATATTCTGATCAGCTGCAAGTCTTCACAGACTGGAGAAGAGAAATTCATCTCATATTCTATCATATTTAGTAAAATCTCACATTGCTGATAGATATTCTGATCAGCTGCAGTCTTCACAGACTGGAGAAGAGAATTTCATCTCCATATTCTATCATATTTAGTCAAATTCCATGCTGATAGATATTCTGATCAGTTTCAAGGGCTTCACAGACTGGAAAGAGAATTTCATCTCCATATTCTATCATATTTAGTCAAATCTCACATTGCTGATAGATATTCTGATCAGTTTCAAGGGCTTCACAGACTGGAAAGAGAATTTCATCTCCATATTCTATCATATTTAGAAAATCTCACATTGCTGATAGATATTCTGATCAGCTGCAAGGGCTTCACAGACTGGAGAAGAGAATTTCATCTCCATATTCTATCATATTTAGTAAAATCTCACATTGCTGATAGATATTCTGATCAGCTGCAAGGGCTTCACAGACTGGAGAAGAGAATTTCATCTCCATATTCTATCATATTTAGTAAAAACTCACATTGCTGATAGATATTCTGATCAGTTTCAAGTCTTCACAGACTGGAAAGAGAATTTCATCTCCATATTCTATCATATTTAGTCAAATCTCACATTGCTGATAGATATTCTGATCAGTTTCAAGTCTTCACAGACTGGAAAGAGAATTTCATCTCCATATTCTATCATATTTAGTAAAATCTCACATTGCTGATAGATATTCTGATCAGCTGCAAGTCTTCACAGACTGGAGAAGAGAATTTCATCTCCATATTCTATCATATTTAGTAAAAACTCACATTGCTGATAGATATTCTGATCAGTTTCAAGGGCTTCACAGACTGGAAAGAGAATTTCATCTCCATATTCTATCATATTTAGTCAAATCTCACATTGCTGATAGATATTCTGATCAGTTTCAAGGGCTTCACGACTGGAAAGAGAATTTCATCTCCAATTCTATCATATTTAGAAAATCTCACATTGCTGATAGATATTCTGATCAGCTGCAAGGGCTTCACAGACTGGAGAAGAGAATTTCATTTCCATATTCTATCATATTTAGTAAAAACTCACATTGCTGATAGATATTCTGATCAGCTGCAGTCTTCACAGACTGGAGAAGAGAATTTCATTTCCATATTCTATCATATTTAGTCAAATCTCACATTGCTGATAGATATTCTGATCAGTGCAAGGGCTTCACAGACTGGAGAAGAGAATTTCATCTCCATATTCTATCATATTTAGTCAAATCTCACATTGCTGATAGATATTCTGATCAGTTGCAAGGGCTTCACGGGCTGGAAAGAGAATTTCATCTCCATATTCTATCATATTTAGAAAATCTCACATTGCTGATAGATATTCTGATCAGCTGCAGGTCTTCACAGACTGGAGAAGAGAATTTCATCTCCATATTCTATCATATTTAGTAAAAACTCACATTGCTGATAGAT
>JABMCL010003770.1:275000-302500 GCA_018857735.1 Alviniconcha marisindica | reverse complement strand
GGAGAAGGCCCAACCACGGAATCACATCTCTGGTTGTCCTTCGTTCTTGGTCCATCCCCAGGCGGATGGCAACCTTGGTGCTCTTTGGAGACACTGGCCCCAAACAAATGTTTGATAGGCTGCACGTAGAGTGTGCTGACGAAGAGCATCCTAGGTAGGAGGAATGTTTTCGATGGCTTTGGGAGAACAGCTTTTGCCTTGCTGCATTCAGTGTTGTCACTGTACTGTTCTTTTCATACATGAACACAACAAATTGCTTAATCTTCTCAAATGCCGCTTGAGACAGATTTGCTTTCTCAGTACCAAGTTCTAAAAAAGCCGACGTCACTGTAGGGAATGCAGTTCATGTGTTTCAGGCCTTCAGTTTTTCTTTCCAGCCACAGATTGAGACCGTGTCACAATCAGTTACAGCGTGAAAGACAGGCAGTTAAAGCTCCCTGATTTGTCTGCACCAAGACTTGGAGCAATCGCGTTGGCTGCAATGTATCTGAAATTTTTTCCAGTCCCAAATGCAACCCACAGCTCTTCCACCTTTATTTCTTCAACAACAGAGATTGCAAGTACAACAACGTCAGTGTGAGCAGTTCGTATTAGTATTAGTATATTCTTCTGGCCTTGATTCACACAATCTGCAGCATGAAGATATATTCGTGTGTCGGCCTCTTCGTAGGTGCGTCGACTCATATTGTTCAGGTTTACTTCTGTGGATGATGAGTCCACGCTGTCACCGCAAGTGCAGACGAGTATTCTGCGAGGAACTTGAGTTCTTTCAGTTTCTTTGGAAAAACAAAACAAAACAGGCCATTCTTGTTCTCATCGCTCCTCAAGCTCTTCCAGGTGGAAGGTAATGGTGCCAAAGGTAACACCTTACGACGTTGACCTTGGCCCCGTTTGCTTCTTGTCCCGGCCTTCAAGCTGTCTGCGAGATAAACGTCCCAAACAATATCCAACCGTCGAACACTCTGAAGTTGTCCAAATATGTAAGACAAGAAGACGCTGTTGCTGTAGTCCTGGAAAGTGTTTGATGTCCTGGGGGAGAGCATTTGAACAACAGCTAACTGCAGTCATGGCAGCCGCGTCTACAAGGACTTTAGAGTCCAGTGTGAAGAGGCATCCTCCATCGTCTTCAAAAGGATTTCCAGCTTCCTCAAAAGAAAACAAAAGCTTAAACGTTAACCTTGAAGGCTTTTTGCTGTGTGGTGATCCATACAGTCTGCACTTTTGGATGTCATGCTATGCTCAAAGCTTTTGAACAAACGAGCAATCTGTGGCCCAGCAGTCACCCGTCGTCTCAAAGCACCTGGATTGCTGGCAGGTCCTACTGCACCTCCATTTCCTTTTACCATCGCATTGCACTGTACGTGTGCTTGGTCATGGGCTATGGTTGTACACAATACATGTCATAACTGTCTTTTCCTATTTCAAACGGTATTTAAAAAATCAATATTTATTTTCACAGGTAATAAAACCTTATTTCCATTTCATTTATTCATCAGGCATTTCAGAACTACAAGATTCAGTGGCTCATTTGCTTCTACTCATTATGTCAAACTGATTTGTCTTAACAAGGCCACTAACATGAGCAGTGTTCATTTTACTGGCGCTGATAAAGTCAGTGCTGAGTCTTCAACGAGGAGGTAGTCGGTTGACGCATCCACGATGACTTGAGCCAGGGTCGGTGTCGGAAAGGTTTGTACTTGTAGGGCCTATCATTCGTAATACAGGAAGTAGCACAGTTCATGTCCTTGTTTCTTGGTCGTGACTGTTACCTCCCCTGAGTGTTATTCTTGCCTACGTTGTGACTGGAAACGGTCACTTTTGGTTAGTCACTGTGCAACTGTTGATTTTATAATCGCCAGATTACGGCTTCACACGTATCAAACATAATCAAACATGACCCAAATTTAGCAGTCTTAAAAATAAAATAAAAAGACAATCAACAAAATTGTGACATATGGCTTTATTCGGTCATAACACTGAATTAGTTTAAGTATCAGGAATGCAAAAGTATACAGTAACACTGAATTAGTTTATGTATCAGGAATGCAAAAGTATACAGTACATTCTATCAGCCAAGATCGAACGTTTGTTTAACGTTTAACGTCTGACCGTAACCTAAAACTAACCATTCTAACGATTAGGTGGCATTACCTTACTGTTTACGTTTTATCTGGCGTTCGATTCCTCGGAGAGACGGTAAGGGATTTCTCCTACGGCCAGTTACTTAAACAACTCGAACTTACGGTGTTCGTACAGCTTCCGTGTGCAATCGCATACATCAACATCTGTGATCACGTAAAAATCCCAAGAACTGGCAGCTTGGAACATTGTTAGGACACACGGAAATATACCCCACACTGGCAGAAATGGGTATCGCTGATCTTGCGGCTGCAATTGCTTACCCAGGTAGGGTGTCCCGAACTTCCCACATGAGGTAAAAGAAGCATTAAACTGTCGAAGGATATATAGATATAGATATATATATATATATATATATATAGAGAGAGAGAGAGAGAGAGTGAGAGAGAGAGAGAGAGAGAGCAGGCAGGCAGGCAGACAGACAAACAGGGGCAGGCAGGCAGACAGACACAGAGAGAGAGAGATTTATACCAACAGTGCATTATGAGATCACAAAACCGGAGTATAATTTTCGCTGGCAAAAACAAAACAAAAAACAACAACAAATGCACGGTGCACTCAACTGGTCTTGTACCTATAACTGATCGCGGTTAGACGACATTCTCTGTTAAATAATGTAACCATTTTGTGTTCTCAGAAAGTCTCCTAGTGGCCAGACCGAGTCAGTAACAGTTTCTCTTAACCTCCACCATCACCGCTGTACTCACAACGGTGAGCAATAAGCTGCAAGTACCAGCGAGCCCACCAAGTCAGAACGAAGGAAGATAATTACAACAATAACAGCGTTACAAGCAGAAACACCACGCGACAGAAACAGCGACACTAACGAACGAAGAGACCCACAACACCAAGTATTTGGTCGTTCGTCAAGGTACGTGTTCCGACGTGACTCTATCTGAAACCCATAAGGGTTGATTGACACCATTGCACTGTTGGAACAGACAGTAAGTAGTGTGACTCAGTGTACGAGGACTGTTCCGAAAGTCTGCAGAGTTCGAGCGCGTGGAATTACCTAATCGAAAATATATTTGCATACGTACAAAATTAAACGTTTTTCATCACAACAGTGAGCAATACGCTGCAAGTACCAGCGAGCCCACCGAGTCAGAACGAAGGAACATAATTACAACAAAAGCAGCGTTACAAGCAGAAACGTCACGCGACAGAAACAGCGACACCAAAGAACGAAAAGACCCACAACACCAAGTATTTGATCGTTCCTCAAAGTACGTGTTCCGGCGTGACTCTATCTGAAACCCTAACGGTTGAGTGACACCTTTGCTTTGTTGGAACAGACAGTGAGTAGCGCGACTCGGTGTACAAGGACTCTTCAGAATTTCTGCAGAATCCGAGCGCGTGGATAATAGAAAATATAATTCCATATGTACAAATTAAACGTTTTTCATTTCTGAGGCCATATTACATGTTCCTGGAACTTGTCCTGCCCAAGCTTGGCGTCCACAAAAGACCAACAGCATCCCAGTGTCCAATATCACGATCAGCATCAACGGGAAGAACACCAAACGATGGATATCTCTTTTCAGTCTTCATTAGGCGTCACCAACACCACCACGGAGCCTCCAATCAAAGAAGCAGGTCTTGGCAACGACCAGACAATCCTGGAGGCCATCCCTGTGTCCAGCTCTTCGCTGGACGGAGGATGGTTTGGTAAAATCGGCCTCACCCTCATCCTCCTGTTTGGCACCTTCGGCAACGTGATGACTGTCATCATACTGCGGAGACTTCGGTCCGGCTGGTCAGCCATGAACGTTTACCTGACCGCCCTGGCCCTGTCCGACACCGCCACGCTGTACACCGGGGCTCTACCCATATGGACACTGAAAGTTTTGGATTACGATATCCGGGCCACTCATGTGGTCATCTGCAAGCTGTTCATCTGGGTGATGAACACTGCTGCCGCTCTGTCGGCCTGGCTCCTTGTGGCTCTCACCGCCCAGCGAGCCGCCTCCGTCGTCTGGCCCCACCGCGTCAACATCATCTGTACACGTCACAAAAGTGTCGTCACCATCGTCGTCATTACCACCATGTGCAGCCTGCTTTACTCCCACACGCTGTACGGTTTCGATTTGGTGGAGTCGGGGAACGGGACAAGTTGGATATGTTCCTTCGGTTCCACAGACTACCAGGTATTTTTTGTGAGTATCTGGGTCATAGCTGACTTGTTCATCTACTCTGTCTTTCCGTGTGTGTTTCTTATCGCCAGCAACGTCGTCCTTGGCTGGAAGGTGACCGTTGCCATGAAAGAAGCCAGAGCGAAATTTTCCGCCGGAAGTGAATGTCAGAAGAACAGTCGTCAGAAAAAAGCCTCGTCTGTCACCGTCACTATCATCATCGTCTCGGTCGCTTTCGTCGTCATTACTATCCCTGCACAAGTATACAACACATTTTTCTATGGCTACGCCTCCAGCGATTTTGATTACTTCTTGTACGACTTTTTCTTTGTGTACGCTTTGTCCAACTTTGGGTGGAATTTTTATCTCTACTGTCTGACCGGATCTAAGTTCAGAGAAGAGTTTAAGATCTTGTTCCGTTGTCGTGTTTCTGTAGCATCGTCGGCAGAGCCCGTGCGTGTCACCGGAGAGTCACAGTTAGCGTCAGAAGCTGTAGTTCGTGCTTCAAAGAAAATTGTCACGGAAACAAATGACGATTTCTGAAACGCGCGCGGCAGCATAAACCACGCTTTGACTGGATTACGTTGATGTGTCGGACCGTGTTTCTGGGTTTTTATTATTTTGTTGTTGTTGTTGTTGTTGTTGTTGTTGTTGTTGTTGTTGTTGTTGTTGTTGTTGTTGTTGTTGTTGTTAGTAGTAGTAGTAGTAGTAGTAGTAGTAGTAGTGTAGTAGTAGTAGTAGTAGTAGTGTGTGTGTGTGTGTGTGTGTGTGTGTGTGTGTGTGTGTGTGTGTGTGTGTGTGTGTGTGTTTTGTGTGTGTGTGTGTGTTGTGTGTGTGTGTGTGTGTGTGTGTGTGTGTGTGTGTGTGTGTGTGTGTGTGTGTGTGTGTGTGTGTGTGTGTTGTGTGTGTGTGTGTGTGTGTGTGTGTGTGTGTGTGTTATGTGTTGTTGTGGTTGTGGTTGTTGTTTGTTGTTTTGTTTGTTTGTTTGTTTAATTTACCATTCCTATAGAACTTCCACTCTACCAAGCCTTCTTCCACACCCTGTTCTGGAGAAGACGCCGTCAGAGGGAAGCAGTCTCTGTGAGCGACGACCTTTTACTTTCAGCAGTTGCTGTCTCCTTCAAATGTTACAGTGTCGGCCTCCGACTGACTGAATTCAGCCTATTTGCAGATTGCTGTGAATTAATAGGCCCAGTGCAAGCCGTTTGAGTAAAGTAACTGGGCTCGGTTTAGTAGTAATGTGATGTAGAAGAGTATTTATAAGGCGCCTACGCCTAACGTGAGTCCGAAGAGCACACTGATACAAAAGCAACCAGGTCAACAAACTATATACACGACCTAGAGCATAATGAACCCTACTAATTACATGAACACACTACAACGCTTCATTCAACACCACCAACACCACCACCACCACCACCACCACCAACAACAACAACACACACACACACACGCACGCACGCACGACACACACCCCCCCCCCCCCCCCCCCCCACACACACACATCGTTTTTCACCGTTTAACTGTTGTTTGAGTGTCCTTTTGTAGCTTGATCAAGGGGATTATCCCGAAAATTTACAATTTGTGTTTTGTCCTAATGAATAGCGTTCTTCTGAACCTTTTATGTGTTTGGATCTCATGCTATTATGTTTGAGTTAAAGGTGTTGTTACAGCCGACGTTGTGTTGAAATGTCTTGCCCATACTAACATAATTCTGATATTTCGTAGGCTATTTCTGACGTGTGTTGGAGGTTTCCACACACATTATTTTTTATTTTTGTCTTCTTTTTTATTTTTGTTGTTGTTTTATGTCATTAGTTGTTGTTTCTTCTTGTTGTTGTTTGTTTCTTTTTCTTTCTTGTATATCGCTGCTCTTCGTACATTATTTTGTCTTGTATGTTGTTAGTTGTCATTACTTTACTGATATTACTTTACTGTTATTTGATACATTACTTTCCTGAACATGCAACCTTTGTTAATTGACATATTCTCCCATAAAGTTGATAACGTTAAAAACTTTTGTTATAAAGCGCAGTACTGATTTTGTGTAGAGTTAGAGAATAGCGCTGTGTAAAAGTTATATTATTATTCCCACTGAAGGAATTGCAATATCTTTTTATTATTTGATTTTCCGTTACAGTGCGTTAAAAAGGTGGTGTTCAGTTGTTGTTGTTTTTATAGTAGTTTTGAATGGATAGTAACAAAGTAGATGGATAGTAGTAACGCAGAATGATTGAATAAAATATTATGGAAAACACGAATTTGTGTAGCGCGGAGTCTGAAAACTTGTACTGTGACATTAGCCTTTGTGATTTCGATTCAAAAATCGAAAGTTATTGTCCTTAGGCTCAAATGAGCGACGGGCAATGCCAGAGATAACTAGATCTGAGCAATCAATAAATAACAAGGAAAACCAGAGAAAGAGAGAGAGAGAGAGAGAGAGAGAGAGAGAGAGAGAGAGAGAGAGAGAGAGAGAGAGAGGACACCAAAGTGACACGTTAATGCAAAATTTCATGCACAGTTTATTTACACATTCGAAACATAACATCCAGTGTATATCTGAGCATGCTGAGCACAAACAATTGTTCATTGCTATCAACTGCTCAAAAAAAAAAAAAGCAAAAAAAGGCGACGCCTTTTCGCTAACTTGCACAGGGCCGGACCTGGTAGATAGGAAAGGATGGGGGGTTGGGTGGGGGGCGGGGGCGGGGGGGGGGGGGGGGGTTCCTGAAGAGGCAGGGGCAGAATTCCAGCATTTGTTCGATGCACTGGTGATCTCTCCTGACCTCCTCTCAGTGTCGGGTCTTGCTTTTCGTTTAAGATTGTTAACGCTACCACGTTTTACAGAATTGTATGTGAAACATTGCTTTGATCTCTGTAATAATAAACAGTGGTAAACTTAAGCTACCCCTATACCAGTATCACTGCCAATTCAAATCACACACACACACACACACACACACACATACGCGCGCGCGCGCGCGCACACAGTAACACAGAGAGAATGAAACAGCAACTACCCCTTAACGCTTTCAAACCTCGTTAGCAAAAAAAACAAAAAAAAAACACGTGTGTGTGGCGGAGGGGGGGGGGTTGGGGGGGGGGGGGGGTCCGGAACGCCTGGAACTTCCCTCAGGTCCGACCCAGTTGCATTCTCCAGCGAGTTCAAGTTTAACCCCTTCACTGCCATGGCGTATCTTGAAAACGACAATTTAAAAGTGCAAAATCCGAAACCCTTAAGCCGTTTTCTTTTCTTTTTCGCACTGGAATGTGAAAGAATTTTCATCAAAACGCATAGCACTGAAAGTATATGTGTTATATAGGATCGGAAAATATATTGTTAGCAGGCGCGTCCTTGAATCTTTTAGCCCGGAAATTTTACAGGCTGGGACAGTGAAGGGGTTAAAGATGCACAGGACTTTTCTGCAATCCAGAATGAGATCTCTTCCCTCCCCCCTCCCACCACCCTTTATTTCTATTCTTTTTCTTTCTCAAATTAAGCAAGTTGAGAAAAAAGAAAAAAGAAACCTAGATGTAACCCCTAGCTTTCTCTCCCCCCCCCCCCCCCCCCCCCCAGAAAAGTGAACGTCAAGCGGGTGACACGGGTATACGGGTATATAACAACGGTTGGTACGCACGTTGATATCACATGTGAACTTTTCGCTGTTTAATCTGTTAATTACTGTGAAGAACTTAACATGTTGTTTAAAAAAATCGACATGTGGTCCCCCCCCCCCCCCCCCCCCCCATATAAAAAATATAAAAAACGACTATGGAATGCATTTGTCAACATAATTGCATACACCGGGTTTAAAACTGTTTAGTCTGTTATTATGACAATAAAGAACCTGAGCTGTGACGAACAGTACAGAGCCCGAGCTGTGACAAACAGTGCAGAGCCCGAGCTGTAACAAACAGTAACGAGTCCGAGCTGTGACAAACAGTGCAGAGCCCGAGCTGTGACAAACAGTAACGAGCCCGAGCTGTGACAAACAGTGCAGAGCCCGAGCTGTGACAAACAATAAGGAGCCCGAGCTGTGACAAACAGTAACGAGCCCGAGCTGTGACAAACAGTGCAGAGCCCGAGCTGTGACAAACAATAAGGAGCCCGAGTTGTGACAAACAGTGCAGAGCCCGAGCTGTGACAAACAGTGCAGAGCCCGAGCTGTGACAAACAGTAACGAGCCCGAGCTGTGACAAACAGCGCAGAGCCCGAGCTGTGACAAACAGTACAAAGCCCGAGCTGTGACAAACAGTGCAGAGCCCGAGCTGTGACAAACAATAAAGAGCCAGAGCTGTGACAAACAGTAACGAGCCCGAGCTGTGAATTACAACGCTCGTGTGAGTGTGTGTGTGTGTGTGTGTGTGTGTGTGTGTGTGTGTGCGTGCGTGCGTGCGTGCGTGCGTGCGTGCGTGCGTGCGTGTGTGTGTGTGAGTGTGAGTGTGTGTGTGTGTGTGTGTGTGTGTGTGTGTGTGGATAGTCTGTCTCTCAGTCTGCAAATGCACCTAACCTCTTCAGACTTACGAATGTTAATAGATACGTGTACTGTTCACAGAGTCATGTAATTTTCATCGACAATTTCATTGTGAAAGCTGTAATATAGTGTCTTCCTCACAATGGGCAATGCGATCCGATTAAATGAAAACAATACAAAAAGTTATAGTAGTAGTAGTAGTAGTAGTAGTAGTAGTAGTAGTAGTAATGTCTTTCTCACAATGGGCTATGTGATCCGATTAAATGAAAAACAGAACACAAAGTTGTAGTAGTCATCGTCGTAGTAGTAGCAGTAGTGTCTTTCTCACAATGGGCTATGCTCATGGAAAAACAGCATGCAAAGTTACAGTAGTAGCAATGGTAGCAGCAGCGGCAGCAGCAGTAGAAGGCCTATACTCTGTAATATAACTCAGAAATTACCAGCACATACCAAAAAATATTTTATGTGCACGCAGAGTACATAGTGAAAATCAGTTTGGACTGTTGGAGAGAAAAAAATGTCGGATATATATGTTTTAACCATTATTTTCATCCAGGTGAATTTTGTTTCAAGCAAGCTAAATGTCAATTTTTTTATATTTAATCTTGGCATGTACAGCCCCAAAATGGAAGGTGCCAACTGATTAAAGCTCATATGCCATCAGGGGAGATCACTGGTGAACCTTTTCAGTCTCTGGAATATTTGGTACAAAAGTGGGGCACTTTCTCTAATTTGGTTGCACAGCTAAGTGTGCCAAATTCATAATAAACAAATGTCACAAATAGTGGCCTACAGCAGCAATATTTGTGTTTGAGTTGTTTCATGTAATAAACATTAGGGCGATGCTCAGCCAGCATAAAAATACTGAAACAATCAAGCAACAGTATAACAAGTATCACTTTCATGTATGACAAGGCTGCATGGAAAAAAAGATCATAAATGATCTGATAAACTCACGAATCACCACATTTAATATGAAAGACTGATTGAACATTTTGTGAGATACATTTGCCAAATCACCATTTACACTGAACATATTATGTAGAACAAGTGAGAAGTAGTGTGGAACATTCAAAAGCAATCTGGAACATGGACAATCATAGTCGGGAATAAACAGTCATAAAATTAATAGTCAGGAGGAACAGTCATGAGTAGAAAGGGGCTGTCTGGAACTTTCAAAGGTGGTGGTCAGGAACAATCATCAGGAACAGTCCAAAACTAGAAAAAAAGGTAGCTGGCAAAGTAGCTAGGAACAGTCATCGGTGATCAGGACCAGTCAGGTACTGGCAAAGGTGGTCAGGAACAGTCATCAGTGATCAGGAGCAGTCTGGTACTGGCAAAGATGGTTAGGAACAGTCAGGTACTGGCAAGGCAGCCAGGAACAGTCATCAGCGATCAGGAGCAGTCAGGTATTGGTAAAGATGGTCAGGAACAGTCAGGTACTGGAAAAAGTAGCCAGGAACAGTCATCAGTGATCAGGAGCAGTCAGGTACCGGCAAAGATGGCCAGGAACAGTCAGGTACTGGCAAGGCAGCCAGAAACAGTCATCAGCGATCAGGAGCAGTCAGGTATTGGTAAAGATGGTCAGGAACAGTCAGGTACTGGCAAAGGTAGCCAGGAACAGTCATCAGTGATCAGGAGCAGTCAGGTACCGGCAAAGATGGCCAGGAACAGTCAGGCACCGGCAAAGATGATCAGGAACAGTCAGGTAATGAGAAAGGTGGTCAGGAACAGTCATCAGTGATCAGGAGCTGTCAGGAACTGTCAAAGGTGGTGGTCAGGAACAATCCAAACCTGGCAAAGGTAGTCAGGAACCGTTATTAGATATCATGAACAGTCAGGAACTGTCTAATGTAGTCCAGAGCAGTCAAAAACTGTCAGAACAGTCAAAACTGTCAAAGAACAGAACAGGCAGAAATAGTCGGCAAAAGTCAGTAGTAATG
The DNA here is from genome assembly GCA_018857735.1 of Alviniconcha marisindica. Lineage (NCBI taxonomy): Eukaryota > Metazoa > Mollusca > Gastropoda > Provannidae > Alviniconcha > Alviniconcha marisindica. The sequence goes on along the minus strand of JABMCL010003770.1, from coordinate 291,811 downwards.
TTGTGTCCAAAACCAGACTGGGTTACTCAAAACACAGGCACCCAACTTTTTTGTATCTCTCTTTCTTGATGGCAGCAGCAGCAACAACAACAATCAGCAACAAGCATACAATTAAAAGTAAGAAAAGAAAAAGGAGTCGTCTTGGCATCATTTTGTTAAAGTACAGACATTAACATCATTGGCTATAAAACCATCCACAATTACATCCAACATTTCCTCAGAAGACACAAGAAGAACATGGAATGCTTAAAAAATCCCACATGACTCTGATGGGATTCAAACCCAAGACTTTTCGACCTGCAGTCTGATGCGCTAACCACTACCTTACGGGGGCTGGTACCTCTGGTGGAGTTTATGTACCTTGCATTTACATGCATGCCATGTAAGGGTTACTGTAGGAGACGCAGGTCTTTGTTGTTGTACTTGTGTTACGTATTTTGAGTGCTAATTAACTCCCTTGTGTGTTGATTTTGTTAAACAGAAAAATGTTGAGTTCAAAGGGCATCATGTTCTAGTCTGCATCATAAAAATAGTCATTGATCTAAAATTATGCTTTTATTTGGCTCAAATAAATTGAGTACCTGGACGTTGCAGGTATTATTTTGATTAGGTAAGTAAGTAAGTAATTTGGTGTTTTACGCCCTGTCAACTGGTACGGCTATATCAGGGCGATATTTTGATTAGGATTGCTGCAAGCAGCCAAAGATAGAAAGAAGAATGGTGGCATATTTCACAGGTACAGCAGAATAAAATGTCATGCATATCACAGTGTCTATACAAGAAAGAAAGTCTGACTGTCTTTTGCATACATAATACATGCCTGGTGCAGATGGTATAAATTTACATTGTGTACCGGTATGCTTTAACATAAAATGTGGACATAATGAGCATGCTTTGTGTAAAACATGAGTAGCATTGAGTGTTTCCATCATACTGAACCAGCAGCAAACTAACTGAAAGCAATATATACAGTACAGATATTCACAAGACTGTCAAAATCTTGGTCTCCACGCACGCATGCACAGTAGCAATAGCCTTACAGAACAGGCAGGGCCTGAAGCTGTGTGATCTGAACGGTTTTTAACATGCAAGTTGCCTCAAAGAAAGTGAAATGGAATACAAAAAAGAAACAAGAAAAAAAGAAACAAAAAAGCCTTATATTCTTCTGGCTCTGCACAGCAGAAAACCTAGACTGCCACTATGCGAATCCGTTTCAAAACTTTTCCCAGACGGTAAGGAGTTGTGCAAAGAGAACAAGTACTCTTAGTTTTTGTTTCATCTTCACCAAACCCTTGTGTGTTAAACACTGGGTGGACTCCAGGCAGCGCTATGAAAGCGCATCTTAACAGTTCACAGGACACATTAAGAAAAGGTCTGATTAATCGCTTTTACATAGCATTGATCTCTACTCTCAAGCAGACTCATTGCACTCTAGTCGAATGTGACTCTGAGTTACTGTAGCCTTGCATAGTGTATTTGAATAGACACCAAAGTGGCAAACTTACAGCATTAATTAGTTAATTGTACATGGCTGGTGCCATTCAAAACTGCTGCTACATCAGCACACATTCTGTGCACACAATTCACCAGCTTACAGTGAGTGATATGCAAAGCCACATATGTTCATCTGGTCTTTTGGTGTATGCTGGTTTGTTTTAGTTTTTTTGCAAAATCCATACGGACTACAGGATCTTTAACATAATTATGCACACACAAAGTTTCTAACACAAGAAGGTTTTTGATTTAAAATGTAAATTGTCCAAAAGTACATGATCAACAAAAAATCTCTAACCAACCCCCCCCCCCCCCCCAACCCCCCCATCCCCACGAATCTGAACATCAACAGAACTGTTGACAAGCACAGCAGTAACCCCCCCCCCCCCCCCCAACAAGCTGAAGATGCAGTCACCAATTTAAATCTTTTTGGCAATCACAACTTGTTTAAAAATAAAAAATAAATAACAGTATTTAAAAAATAACAGTATTAATACCTTGTATTAAAGAGCCACGGGTCAACATCATGATGACCCTTTTGTAGACTCATGATATTTAAACATGTAAATTTTCCAGGCATGCTTCTCTCTCTCTCTCTCTCTCTCTCTCTCTCTCTCTCTCTCTCTCTCTCTCTCTCTCTCTCTCTCTCTCAGAGTCTCTCTCTCTCTCTCTTGCTCTCCACATTTGTTTTGATTAAACTCACTGACTTTTGTCAGAATGTATGTATGAACATGGCAAAATGCGTCTGCAAAAAAAGCTGTCTCAAAAAGGCCATTATGAGTTCATTTACATGGATGTGTGAGTTTTCAAAAGACGTGGTGTCAAAAGAAAGGCGGTCTTTGGTGAAGGGGTCAGTGGCATGTGGACTTATCATGAGATAAGTTCACATAAACACACACATGCTTTAACGTAAAACATATTAAAAAACAATTTTAAGAAAAGAGGTGGGGGGCACTGTACAATGTCCAAAAGTACATTACTGACCCCCCAAAAAAGGTCCCATCAAAAACCATGAACAACAGCAATCTCCAAGTATGAGCAGACTACAACATGTTTTACAAACAAGCAGTAAATCCCTCATCCAACATCCGACTCATCACAAGCTGAATATGCAGTCACCAACGTAAAAGCTTACAGGCAATCAAAACACTTTTCAAATTTCTAAAGTAACAGTATTATTACCTTGCATTATAAAGAGGAACAGGTCAACATGAAGGTAGCCCTTTTATACGCTCATGATATATAAAACATGTAAAATTACCAGGTATGCTCTTTCTTTCGCTCACTACAAATGTTTTGATATTATACCCATTGTTTGTTGGGTTTTGGGGTTGTTGTTTTTTTTGGGGGGGGGTTTTTGGGGGGGGGGGGGGGGGGGGGGGGGGGGAGGTGGGGGGAGAGGTGAGTGCAGAATAAAAACTCATTAATTAAAATATTTTTGCAGAGGTTTGCATAATGAAACATAACTGTACGTAGATACCCTTTTCACTGATATCACTCATTTTACACCAAGCTGCCAGAGAAGGGTATTTACGAAGAAAACACACACACACACACACACAAAAGAATAAATTTGTGAAGAAAAAGAAAAGAAAACAAAAAAACAAAAACAGAATCATACAAGGGAGGGAAAGGGGAAACCTCAACCCAAATCTACATCACCTCCTTCGGAATGATCAATGGACCATTGCTAATGAGCAAGGTCAGAGTGGGTCATGAACTGATGAAGCCGAGGAGTGCAGACAAAGACTATTAATCACTCACAAAGACTGCCAGTGTTCAGAAAGAGAAAAGAGATTAAAATCAAACAAAAGGTTGAAGAGGTTGAAGAAGAGGCTTGTTTATGCGACAATAATTAGTCATATCCATGGGGAAATAACAAATAAACAAAACAAAAACAAAACAAACAGCCTGTACTTTACTGAATTTTTGGCAATTGACTCCAAAAATAATTATTGTTTTTTTAATCCATACTTTTAACTGTGATCCTTCATCCTATTGCATTGTGAAATGGAAATCTGTGAAAGTGTATTTTGTTGTGTTCATTTTTTTTATGCTTCAAATTTTTAGCAAAGTCAAGTAGTGTGCAGCATATCTTTGAATATGCCAGCATTTTCACTGCGTTATGATGCCATGTCATTCGCACTGGCTCCCCAACCTCATTTTTGATCTGCCTCGAGAATATCCCTTAATGAGATAGATGACATCAAGCCACAGAATCAAAACCGAAACTGTAGACAATGTTGACCTGAGGTCATTTTTAATGTGTAAGGTCACAGCAGGTCACGAGATCAAAAGTGAGGAGCAACCACAAAAGCCAATGAAAAGATCAAAATCACATTGTACTGCTGTGTACCACTTTGTCTTTGAGCTCCAAAGCTAACGACAAAAAGCTCTTTCACATGTATCGACAAACTGCTCTTTCACATGTATCAACAAACAGCTCTTTCACATGTATCATTTGTAGGGCAAGATGAAGAAGGAGTGGTAGGTCAAGACTGAATGAGATGAAGGACCACAGTTCAAAGCAAGAAAAGACAATGGGGCAGTCTGGGAAGTGTAGAAACGCTGCTAAGGTACTGGCTTCTGCTGCAAGGTAAATAAAACATTCCATCATAAAAATGCTACTGTGCAGACTTCTGTTACTATGGCAGTCCACTGTTGCTATGGTGCAGATGCTATGGAAACATTCAGTTGCTATAAATCCATTGTTGCTACAGAACAGACACTATGGCACCTTCTGTTGCTATAAATCATTCATTGCTATGGTGAAGCTGCCATGGCAATCTTCAGTTGCTATGGTGCAAACATGTTGCCAAGGAAACCACTGCTGCTATGGCGCAAACTTCTGTTGCCATGGCAATCATCCATCACTATGGTGCAAAATTCTACTGTTATAGCAAGCATCAGTAGCTAAGGTTTAAACATAATGAAGCTATGGCAATCTTCTGTTGCTATGGCGAACACTTCAGTTGCCGTGGAAATCTGCATTTGCTGCAGTGCAAACTTCTGTTGCTATGGCAATCTCCTTGCATGAGCAAGCTTCTGTTGCCATGACAATCTTCGGCTACTATGGCAGAGACTCTGACTGAGGCTCCTGTGTTTCAGTCTGGATGTCTAACTGGATTCCAAATGCTGCACACAACAAAGAACACAAAGGCAAGTTGCTATAGGTACCTAAAAGGTGGGGGGTACAGGAAGATGGATGGGGAGAAAGAGGAAGAGGCGGGGTGGTGGAGGTGAGAGGAAGAGAGAGTGGAAGAGCAGTAAGAGAGGGTGAAAGGGAGACGGAGGAAAAGAGAAGATAGAGAGGATGGGTGATTTGAAATTATGTCTTCTTATTTGCCCCCCCCCCCCCCCCCCCCCCCCCGCCCCCCCCCCCCCCCCCCCCAACTTACCTTCCTTCACTCTTCAGTACATTCCCACGGTTGCGTGTGTGTGTGTGTGTGTGTGCATATATATATATATATGTGTGTGTGTGAGTGCATGTACGCTCGCATGCGAGGAATACAATATTATGACTGTAGAATGTAGAATTATTATTTTTGAGGTTTTAATGTATACATTTTTAATGATCTTGTAAAGCGCAAAGTGCTCACCCTCGTGTGTGTGTGTGTGTGTGCGCATGCGTGTGTGCGTGTGTGTGCGTATGTGTGCATGTGTGTGTGTGTGTGAGTGTGTGCGTGCACATGCCAGGAATACAATATTATGACCGTAGAATTATTATTTTTGAGGTTTTAATGAATACATTTTTACTGATCTGGTAAAGTGCAAAGTGCTCACCCTCATCGGTGAGATACGCTACTGTAGAAATTACCGCTATTATCATTATTATCATGAGAAAAAGAGGGAGGGAAAGAAAAGACAAGATGCAGTAAGAAACAGATGGGAGGGGAAGGGCGTGTGTGCGTGTGGGGGGGGGGTTGGGGGGGGGGGAGACAGTGGTGAGAGGGAGTGAGAGAGAGATGGGGGAGAGAAAAAGAGAGGGAGGAAGAGAAGAGAGAGAGAGCACACAGAGAGAAGAGACATGCCTACCTTTTTCTTTGAGCCCCTTGTTAAAGTTGCGAAAGACGAAAACAGCAACAAGAATGATGATGGCGCGTACAACAAGAGCCATGATGCCACAGGCAATGGTGCTGCCTGCTAGGCCTGTGTAATGGTCTATGTCATCTGCTGCCTGTACACAGAAAGACACAGACACAGACACACACACACACATGCATGCATGCACACACACACACACACACACACACACACACACACACACACACACACACACACAATCGCGCACACAAAAATGACTCCATGTCAGTACATGTCAGAACCCAGCCTGTTTTTGATATTGTGACCTGCCCTGACCCAGCTATTTAAAAATTACTACAGGTGACCTCCCCCATGGCTATAATTCTTAAGACTGGTCCATTCTGTACCCCTCTGTGCAGTGCCCTGGTTGGACGCTATGACAAATTAATAATAACAATATACTCTTTTATGTGCTATTTCTCCAGATTGTAGCACATAGCCCATTACAAAGCAATGAAACAAAACATGGTCAAAACAAACTTCCGCAAGTGCACATGCATGCACACATGCATGCACACATGTACGCACACATGGATGCACACACATATTCACACACACACACACACGCATATACACATGCACACACACATACACACATGCACACACACACACACATGCACACAGAGTCAGTAGGATAGCTTCAAAAAAAAAGGGTGAGATTCCAAAGATGGTTGTGACAACTCTTCCCCATGAAAGCTGCCACAGAAACCATAGCTTTGTTTTTAAACAGTCTCATAATGTACTTACCTGGTCAAGTTTATAAATCACATAGCCAACTTCCAAGGGACTAAAAATGAAAAAGAAGATAGCGCCAAGTTTGTTTTCTCTTTTCATCTGAAAACAAACAAACAAACAAAGAAAACAATGCCTAACAAAATGAAAAGAAACATTTCAATGTTCGACAAGTAAGTAAGTAAATCGGTGTTATACGCCCAGTCAACCAGGGTGGTTATATCAGGGCGAGTGTTTGACAAGCAAAATGCAAACAATATACACACTACAGTAAAATTGAAAGCAGGCATAACTGACACACCAGGTCAGAGCTCTTAGGAAGTCATTTATAAAATTTATAAAATTGTAAAGTGGCCCAGTTACCAGTAACAGGAGGCTGCTTAACTTTCTGACAGTTTGAATCATGGGCACAGTAAACACACAGGAATAGGCCAGAACAAATCATACTTAAACATACAGGCAGAGACCAGAACAAATCATACTTAAACATACAGGCAGAGACCAGAACAAATCATACTTAAACATACAGGCAGAGACCAGAACAAATCATACTTAAACATACAGGCAGAGACCAGAACAAGCCATACTTAAACATACAGGCAGAGACCAGAACAAACCATACTTAAACATACAGGCAGAGACCAAAACAAGCCATACTTAAACATACAGGCACAAATCGTACTTAAACATACAGGCAGAGACCAGAACAAACCACACTCGCACATACAAGCAGAGACCAGTACAAACTACACCATAATAACACTAGGCCATAACACCACACCATAATAACACCATAACACCAGGCCATAATAAACCATACTTACACAGGCATGGGCCAGAACAAACCATACATACACAGACAGATCAGAACAAACCATGCTTAAACATACAGGCATAGGCCAGAACAAACCATACTTACACACACAGGCATAGACCAGAACAAGCCATACTTAAACATACAGGCATAGACCAGAACACACCATACTTAAACATGTAGGCACAGATCAGAACGAACCACACATACACAGGCATAGGACAATAAACCATGCTTACACAGGCATAGGCCAGAATAAACCATACACACACAGACAGACCAGAACAAACCATACTTAAACATATAGGCACAGACCAGAACAAACCATACTTACACATAGAGACACAGACCAGAACAAACCATACTTACACAGGCATAGGCCAGAACAAACCATACTTACACATAGACATAGACCAGAACAAACCATACTTACACATACAGCTAGTACAGGCATAGACCTAAACAAACCATACTTACACGTACAGGCACAAACTATACTTATACACACAGGCATAGGCCAGAACAAACTATATTTACACATATAGGCATAGGCCAGAACAAACCATACTTACACAGGCATAGGCCAGAACAAACCATACTTACACAGGCATAGGCCAGAAACAAACCATACTTACTCAGGTATAGACCAGAACAAATCATACACACACAGGCAGAGACCAGAACAAAGCATACACAGGCATAGACCAGAACAAACCACACTTACAGGCATAGACCAGAGCAAAGCATACACAGGCATAGGCCAGAAAAAAACATACTTACAGGCATATACCAGAGCAAAGCATACACAGACATAGGCCAGAACAAACCACACTTACAGGCATATACCAGAGCAAAGCATACACAGACATAGGCCAGAACAAACCACACACAGGCATAGGCCAGAACAAACCATACTTACACAGGCATAGGCCAGAATGAACCAGGCGATGGTGATCACTCCACCAACAGGGAGCACCACACTGTCCTCAACGTTCACGCTGAGGCGTGTTGTCAGAATCAGGATCACCATGCTGATCTGTCACACAGCACAGACTACCTGGTCATAGCTTCAGTGCAAACCTCACGGTTCTAACTGTGTGATCCAGTCACCAGATTTGTAAACAATTAACACAATTAAAAACTGCAACAGGGAGAGAAATAGAGAGAAACGATTACCAAACAATTGCCTGATGAGTTTAGGCCATTCGTGCACTCAAGGAGACGACACTAGTACTTGCTATACAGTTTAACATAAGTTTGTATTGCAATTATAAAGCATACATGCATGCATGCATGCAAGCACGCACACATGCATGCATGCAAGCATGCACACACACACACACACACATGTACACACGCACACACACATGCACACTTGCACGCGTGCGCACACACACACACACACACACACACACACACACAATCACATACACACACACTCTTACACAGATGGACATACCGACAACTGCAGGTCAAACTTCAGCAGGTCAAAGAAGAAGAACAACAGATGACACATGTTCTGCAGCTGAGAATTGGCACCAACCATTCTGAAGATCAGGTTCCCCGAGCGATAATAACCAACACTCAGGTACAGACCCATGGCGATCAGAAACGGACAGAACAATGCTGCCACAATCAGTCGCACCTGGAACATACACACCATCAGAAATGGACACAATGTCACCCAAATGATTACTTGTACAGAATATCAAGTGTCACAGCTGACCCACCACCCACCACATGCACAGCCTCTTTGATGTTTTTTCCTTAGACGACATGACAATGCACTTTTTTTGTTGAACATCTAAGAAAGCATTGTGTGTGAGAGGTGAGTTAGCACACATGACAATGTCTTGTACATTTGATCTCATTTACAGCCACTCGAAAACTAATTTTCTGAATTGATATGAACATCAGCATGGCATTATAAAACAAAATCCTTCATTTGAAGTTTCTGTTTGGGTCTTGCCTAACTGTTAGACAAGACATGATTTGTGAAGGCTACATAGTTCCTTTAACACAGGCAGTTCAGTTCATTTCAGTTCATGATGATATCGATGTGCTCAGAAAGGCCCATGTGTGCTCGACCCCACCTCTTAGAAGTTTTCCCAATTTTGCCTCTGAAACGGTTCCAATGTTCGTCTGACTGACGATAGCCCTTTCTCATCCTTTCAAGGAAGACTGTCAAGTGTTTCTCTTTCTACACCTCTCTCTGCCTGGTGATTGTTTGTGTGATCTTCTTGGCTTTGCGCCTGCAGGTATAGTGTCTCAAGCTCTTCTAATTTATGACAGCCATTTTTCATCCTTTCAAGGAAAATCGTCAAGTGCTTTCTCTTTCTACACCGCTCTCTTCCAGGTGATCAATGGTGTGACGTCCTTGGCTTTGTGCCTGCAGGTAGTGTCTCAAGCTCCTCAGCACTTCAGGTATATTCTGAGACACAACAACTTGTGATGGTTGCTTTGCCCGCTAACCTACCTACTTGGTCTATTCTCTTTCCTCTGGCACGCACAAAATTTTATGCATATATATATATATATATATACAAGCAAGCATGCACACACATACAAAACAAAATTCATCTGAGTGGTAAACAAGACAAATGATCAAAAGTAACTATCAATGCAAGAGCTGGGTAGCATTTGTTTCTAAGTGTGGTTTTAATATCCAAGTAGTTTTGGTTTGTCAGTTTTGAATGGCCAAAAATAACAGCATGTGCTAGCCCCATATGCTTTTTTTTAACAAGGGCAAGTTAGAAGGGACTAAGTTTTCAAAAATTTGTGTTTGAGGTTTGCGTATTTGTTTTGTTGTTTACTGTGTATGGACTGATCTTGTAGATTTCGCCTGAGAAAGACTTTGCAAATAAAAAGAGTTTTGAAATGTGCATCTGCTGGTGACTTGAGTGTCCTACTACCACAGAGTTATTTCACAAAAATGGGTATGATGTTAATTCTTGTAACAATGTATGAGATATTTTTTATAACACTGATGTTATAGCTCCCATTGTTAAGTTAATTGTTCATAGTCCTGTGAGTAAGTTAATATCACTTACTAACATATGGATTTTTAAAAAAAAGTGTGTTTGTGTGTGTATGCGCGCGCGTGTGTGTGTGTGTGTGTGTGTGTGTGTGTGTGTGCATGTAATATCACCCCGCTGTGAACAGACATACAAAAAAACTTTGACTGATTGATGACAGAGTTTGATCATCCTGAGATGACCCTGTACAGTTAAGAGGGCAATGAAATCCAATTACTAACTGATCCAATAATAATAATAATGGAAATTTGTAAAGCACCTACCTTGTGCCTCAAAGCGCTGAACAAGCATACACACATCATGTACATCGAGATGGAAAATGTTATAAAAAAAACAAAAAAAATATCGACAAGGGTTTTTAAACACTGTGCTAGAGATGCACAAACACACACACACACACACACACACACACAAACACACACACACACACACACAAACACACGCACGCACGCACGCACACACACACACACACATACACACACACACACACACACACACACACACACACACACACACACACACACACACACACACACACACACACACACACACACACTACAGAATGATAGGAGTGAAAGACAATATGGCTTGACTGAAATATTCTGAGAAGAGAAATGTCTTGAGTTGGCTTTCCTGTGGATGTACATGGCAACTTACCAGTTTCACTGCATCCTTTTTGCCAGCAGCATAGTTGACGATAAGATAGACAAGGACGACAAAGGTAGCGATGCACAGGACCAAGATCTCTGTGGCTCTCTCTTGCAACACTCCATGAAGAGTGTAGTACACTGAAAACACTGCCAGAGAGACAAACAACACATCTGACAACTGGTGTACAATTAAAAAAAATTAAAAAAAACTTTTTAAACATCAGTGGTCAGTCAGGTGTTGCAAAAACAATTAATTAAATGAGCTAGCACAGTGTTGACTCAAATGTCTGCCCATTAAATTGTATTATTCATGCGACCATTAAAACAAACAAACAAAATTAGTGACACCATTCCATCATAATGTCTTTCCTTTTCTCAGCCTAGGTTGACAGGGTGGTAGGCCAGGGGGTTGGGTGTGTCCTGGGGAGGGGGGGTGGGGGGGGGTTACATTATGAGCATACAACCAGCAGATAAGGCAGCAGAATATCTAATCAGTTCATATAACTAGTATTGAAAAAGACAACAGAAACAGTCAATGCTTATCTTATAAAGAACAGTAAAGCAGAAAAAAGAAGAAGGAAAAAAGAACAAACAAAAAGGCCACTTTCACAAATAGTCAGAAGGACTGGGCAGAGTTCTATGGGTGCATAAGGTAGGTCTCAAATGACCAGTCACTGTAATGGCAATCACTTGAAAACCTCATTGCCTCTCTCTCTCTCTCTCTCTCTCTCTCTCTCTCTCTCTCTCTCTCTCTCTCTCTCTCTCTCTCTCTCCGTCTGAGAGAAAGAGAACTTGAACCCTAAAACTTTATTTTACAAGGATTGTAGTTTAGGTTCATTCAAAAACCTGCCTAACTACTAGTCCTTGCTAAGCTACTGATGAGTAAATATAAGAGACAGAGACGGTGGGGGGGAGGGGGGGGGGGGGGGGAGCGCTGGAACTTGCAGGGAAAACTGGCAGGTACTAACTCATTGTGAATTTTCTGCATCAAGTGGCATGTCACTCCTGTGTACAGTTGTCAGCAGAGAGCATCAACTGGCACTATAATATTAGACATAATTTGTGTTCTGGGAGAAAATGCCGAATGAGTGACTGTAGCTTTACACAGCATGTGTTGAATATCCACCAAAGTGGTTACAACACTGTCTGGTTGTTACATGGCTGGTGCCACATGAAACTGCTGCCATCTTGGCGCAAGTTCTGTGTACACCATTCAACCATACACCAGTTTACAGTGTTACCTTATTTGAAACCATATATATATGTATTTAGCTGTAACCTGCCATCTGCACTTTTGACTGAATGACTTTGATATTTATGTGCTACTGTGGTAAGACAGGGGTGGAACAGATACTGAAATAAGAACACAGAAAGTTGACCCTGGAGAAGAAAACCCTCCTGCTAGGACTTAGACCCGACACTTTTTGATCATGAGTCCGTTAAAAAAGAAATCAATGACATGAAATAAAACACAACTGATTTTAACATATATATATATATAATATCTATATGAGAGAGAGAGAGAGAGAGAGAGAGAGAGAGAGAGAGAGAGAGAGAGAGAGAGAGAGATCCAAACACATAAAAGATTCAATAGAATGCTTACAATCTTGTTTTAGATAAAATAATTATAACTTTAACAAAACACATGACTGACTTCCACCTAACTTCCTAGATTCAAAGCACAGAAAAGTGAACTGAATCACAACATGTAACATTGGCAGACATGTCACTTTCTATGAAACTGACACTATTGGTTAGTAGAGGGGCAGCCATTAACAGCTAACAGCACAGAAAGGGAGTTGGGCGGGGGGGGGGGGGGGGGGGGGGGGGGGGGTGGGGGGGGGTGGGGGGGGGGGGGGGGGGTGGAGGGGGGAGGGGGGGCAGGGGGATTAAAAATGGGTCAACAGTATATAATACAAGGAACATTTTTGGGTATTTACCGTCCCCAATAAGCCTATGGTTTCTGTGGACATAAAGCAACACTCGGCCAGCTGTTGGGTATTTCCTAAAATTATTGCCTTTTTTTCATTGTTTAAACTCTTGTTTATTTTTAGGTTGCACTTGCTGTTTGGAAAGCCATTTAGCCTCATGAAGCAGTGCTTTTCCAATTTTATGGTTGCTTTACTTCAGCATCCAATGCACACTTTACGCCTGCATAAGTCCGAAGTTGGGACTGCAGTTCACCCATTTTCCAGTGACATTGTACACAATGCAAAGTAGCAGATTTTCAAGGATGCAGTGGGGAAAAATACATCTGAAAGTTCTGCAAAACAAATCGGAAACAGGAAAAACTTTGCTTCCCAAGGTTGAATGGCATCCCAAACAGTAAGTACAACCCAAAAGTGGGCAGAAATTGGACTTTAAATGAAAACAATAATCTAGGACACTAAAATAGAAAAGTACCCACTTTCTTTAATGATGATCGATAAATAAGGCTATAAAAAATGTACTTGTGCTAACAAACAGAACAAGGTGAGCTGGTTTGGCCTAGCAGTAAGGCATAAGGCTGGTAAGCAGAGGGACCTCAGTTTGAATCTGCTTCAGCTCTCCTTTCTCTTTAAAAGTTGTGGTCTGTGGACACTGTCTTGTGATTTTGTCACTCACAATTAATGAAATATTAAAATGGCTCTCATCGCTGCCCATCTTATTCCAGGGGTCATTCTTGTGGTGACAGTGTAGTGATAGGTATATAACCTCCCTCGCCCCCCACCTCCATACCCCTTTCCCACCCTTCTCCTTGTCCCTAATAAGCCTTATGGTTTCTGTGGACATTAAGCACCATGTTTACTTACAGAACAAGAGCAAGGCCATATTATATATGTGTGCTAACAAGCAGAATGAGAGCAAGGCTATATATTATATATATATATATACATATGTGTGCTAACATTTAGTAACAACCCAAACAAGAGAAAGGTTATATTATTATATATATATATATATATAATATATATATATATATATATATATATATATATATATATATATATATATATGTGTGTGTGTGTGTGCTAACAAGCAGAACAAGAGCAAGGCTATATTATATATGTGTGCTAACAAGCAGAACAATAGCAAGGCTACATTATATGTGTGCTAACAACCAAAACAAGAGCAAGGCTATACACGATACGTGTGCTAACAAACAGAACAAGAGCAAGGCTATACATATGTGTGCTAACATTTAGTAACATTCTAACAAGCAGAACAAAAGCAAGACTATATTATTTGTGTGTTAACAAGCAGAACAAGAGCAAGACTATAAGTATGTGTGCTAACAAGCAGAACAAGAGCAAGGCTATATTGTATATATAGATATATAAGCTAACAACCAGAACAAGAGCAAGGCTATATTATATATGTGTGCTAACAAGCAGAACAAGAGCAAGGCTACATTATATGAGTGCTAACAACCAGAACAAGAGCAAGGCTATACATGATGTGTGTGCTAACAAACAGAACGAGAGCAAGGCTATACATATGTGTGCTAACATTTAGTAACAAGCAGAACAAGAGTAAGGCTATACTTACGTGTGCTAACAAGCAGCACGAGAGCAAAGGTGAAATCTGGGTTACTAGCGGAAACGGTGCAGATCTTGTAGATTGTAAAGGAGAATGTCGCCAGTAGCATAAGCAGAGACACAGAGATGTACAGACGCTCCTTCACATCAACGTCTTTAAACATCCGTGCCTGTCCAAGATGCGAATATCAAAACAGATATAATTCAATTACTGCATTGTACCTGGATGCATAAGAGCCAGATGGCCTATAACATTCAGGTACAAACTGAAGGGTTGTGTACTGGATTCAACCAGCTCAAGGTATTTAGGCGTTGACATCTCAAATGATTTGAGGTGGAATCCACACACAGACTTTTTGTTGGTGCCTGCACATCTCCCCTATAAGTGGCAGAATAATCAACATACTGACTGTAGCTACTAAATGGAAGAAGAGCAAGAAGACCAAAAAAAGAGCATCAGAATGCTGAACTTTCTGAAAAGAAACCTAAAGTCTGCAAATGAAACAACAAAGCCCAATGCTTACTGTGCCCTGGTCAGACCCCATTTGGGATTTATATAAAAATACATTGCTCAGACTTCTGGAATCCCTATGCAGCAGAAAAGATCAAAAGAACTGAAGCTGTCCAGACAAGAGCAGTGTGGTATGTAACCAACAGCTACCAGTACCAGAACACCATCATTCTACCACCATCATGGACCACCTCAAGTGGGATGCAGTGGAGTGCAGGTGCACCAAAGTCCAGCTGACAGTGGCCTTCAAGATTATCAACAACCTCGTCCACAACACTTCTTCTTCTTCTTTGTGTTAGGCAGCCACCTTCCAATGATCAGAAAACTGCTCAGAGATTTTGCTGCACTTTTTTTTTTTTTTTTTTTGCAGAGTCCTATAAAGTGGTATAATAAAAAGAAAGAAAAAGAGAGAGAGAAAGAAAGAAAAAGGAACAACAAAATTAGACAGGAGAGTGGGTGCTGTGTATTATTACTATTAATACAAAAGAAAGAAAGATAGGAACAAAAAAATTAGACAGGAGAGTGGGTGCTGTGTATTATTCTATTAACTCAAAAGAAAGTAGTCTGTACCGAAAGAAGAGAACCCGGAATCGAAACTAGACCCAACTTCCGCCTACTGCAGCAAAACTCTTCGTCCTAATTCCACAGTGTAGAGCGTGACATCACTCTCAAACAAACAAAAAGGTAAATCAAACAGTACCTTTCCCAGAAGTGTGTCTTGCAGTTCCGGTGCTTGCGGAATGCCGAGATCTGCGAAGGTAATTCTTCCCGCTGGGACCTCCTCGGTTCCTGCTTCGGCCATGTTGAGCGGCTGGAGTGCCCCATACGCATGCGCTGATGTACGAAGGTTTCCGGTGTGGTTTCCCATATATGTCCTCTGCTGTGCAGCTAAAATAGGTTACGTGAAGTTTATGACAGATGCTGCTTCTCGTAGGTTACACCCTCCGTGTGATTAAGCTGTTAATGCTTTCGATGCTGCCCTTGTCGTCGTATACTGGCAGAGTATAAAGAAAAACATAAAAATGAAAAGAACGCGGATCGGATTCTACTTTCGTTATCACGTCGTAAGCCGCATCTTTCCAAAAAATTTGAGTTATTCTCGTGCACATCGTTGTTTCGATTTTGAAACAGTGTTATTTAGAGAAGCTAAGCTGTTGTCAAATAATTACTTAGCCAGAAACTTCAGCATGAACGACAAAGATAGCACGCGGTCTGTGCCGTGTACCGACACAGGCAGCACTAGGAAGCAGGAAAGGACAGACACGCGATCAACAGTTGATAATGTTGACGGCAAGGACGACGAAGAACAGCATCTTAATGACCTGCTGGTGAAGGCTCTGTCGTTCCTTGCAATGGTGGACGAAACAGCCCTTGGCCCACAGCAGCTGGCAATCCACAGAGCTCATGTCATGGCACTAAAGGTTTCTTTCTTTTCTTCCTTTCTTCTTCTTCTTCTTCTTCAGTTAATTAAATGACCATCGGCCACAAAGCTGGCCATTACTGTCATTTTTTAGTGCATGCCGGGTTATTTTGTTGTTTCCATAGTCCACCAAACTCTGACATGGACTACGTACAGGATCTTTAACATGAGTACGTGATTTTTTTGTATGCATATAATGATTATATATATATATATATATATATATATATATATATATATATATATATATATATATATATACACATGGGGGACTATTGTAGAGTCTGCACAGATTTTGACTCCAAAGAAATTTCAGGGCATGCGCAAAGCCAAGCACGTAACAGTCACCCATCCATTTGGTGACCACAATTGATCATGCTTAGCTCTTGCTCTGCGCCTCCTTTTTCTTCTTCTCTTCCACCGTATGGTATAGGGTGCAACTTGATCAGTTTGAAGAGTATGGCACTTTTTGGTTCATACTGGGTTATTTTGGCGTCTCCATAATCCACCAAAGTCTGACATGGACATGACTGAACTAAACAGACATGGAACTT
>JABMCL010003770.1:247500-270000 GCA_018857735.1 Alviniconcha marisindica | reverse complement strand
CATGATCTTTATTTGCTTTGCCTGTTGGCAGTTTTAGATGGATGTGAAATTAGAATTTTGCAGTATAGGAGTGCAACACAATCACAGTCATTCGATCCACTGAGCATTCACTCATCCAGTCACATGCAAACACATTCACATTCAACTGACCATTCATTCATACATTGTCATTACCACAGGCACATGCTATCATACCACTACATATAAAATACATTCTCCGATAACATTTTGCAAAGCAGAAACAATTCTTTCAGTGACACACAGCTTGTGGGCTGGACAGATGTCCTTCACTGACTCACAAAACATTACTAGGCAAGAAGGGTGTCCTTTGGTGACCCACTATATTATACTTTACAAGGACATAAAAATGTCCTTCATCGACTCATGAAACAATACTAGGCAAGGCGTCCTTCGTTGACCCACTATATTATACTTTACAAGAACATACAATGCCCTTCATTGACTCACTACACAGGCAGAAGGGTGTCCTTCACTGACCCACTATATTATACTTTACAAGGACATAAAATGTCCTTCATTGGCCCACTGTGTTCATTATGTCTTGCAAGCTAGGCCAGAGCAGTGACCAACTATGATTTTGATGTTTCACAAGGTCAGAGAGATACCAGCAAAATGATCAACTTATATAACATGTCTTGCAAATGAAGGTCTTTGAATGGCCCATATGTCTCACAAGTCCAGACATATCGTCATATTCTCCAGTGTGTGACCCGCATGTGTTGTATCTTGCAAAAACTAGAGAGATACCTTCAGCGGCCCATATTTCTTGCAAGCCCAGAGCTACAGTGATATAATTATGTCCTCCAGTATATGACCCATATGTTACGTTTTGCAAAAACTAGAGAGATGACCTTCAGCGGCCCATATTTCTTGCAAGCCCAGAGTGATATAATTATGTCCTCCAGTATATGACCCATATGTGTTATGTTTTGCAAAACTAGAGATGTCCTTCAGTGACCCATACGTTATGTCTTGCAAGACCAGAGAGATTTTTCGTCTCCAAGATATGACCCGTATACGTTATGTCATTTAAGACGGGAGATATGATTGTTTTTCATTTTTTTTCTGCAAAACCAGAGAGATGTCCTTCAGTGGCCCATATATAGGCCAGCTGTAGTGACCACATTATGTTTATGGTCTGCAAGGCAAGAGAAATGGTCTGTGGTACTGACACATTCTGTTTGTTATGATTTGCCAGGCCAGACAGAAGTTCTATTGCGATCCATTCACAGGCTATCAGGTCATGACAAGACTGGCACACCTACACAGAGGGAACTGCTGTGGCAATGCCTGCAGACATGTGAGTCATTGTTATTAGTGTGTGTGTGTATGTATGTGTGTGTGTGTGCACATGTGTGTGTGTGTGTGTGTATGTGTGTGTGTGCATGCGTGTGTGCATGGTGTGCGTGTGTGTGTGTGCATGGTGTGTGTGTGTGTGTGCATGTGCATGGTGTGTGTGTGCACGCGTGTGCGCACACGTTTGTGTGTATGGTGTGTGCGTGCGCGTTTGCGCTCATATGTACAGACAATGGTTATAGGTACAGAGCTGAACACTAATGCATTGCCTAGTGATTGCAGAGTAAGCATGGAATTAGAATGCTTGCCATCAGTCTACAGTTCACTTTCCAGTGACAGCTTACAGACACACAGTCTATTCCTGTCCATTCTCAAAGTACACGTCTTTGTTGTTGTATATTCCCGTTCACTTTTTACTTGTTCTCATAACTTTAAAATCTGTCAAATGTGTTAATCACTTCATGTGTCTTTGTCCTTTTCAGTGTCCCTTTGGCCAGAAAAGTGCTCCAGCAGACTTAAAACGGACCTACAATTCTGCATTCTATGAGTGACTGTGAAACATCACACTGAATCCTGCAGGGCGCAATCTAGAGCCCATCATTCCAAAGCAAGACTACTCTCTTTTCTTCTAATAAGCATTAAGTGTTCATGAAAAGAAAGGACCCCCCCCCCCCCCCCCCCCACCAAGAAACAAACACACCCACCCAACAACACACGTGAGTGTGTGTGTGTGTGTGTGTATAACGGTGTGCACATGTGTACAATTCAACAGTGTGTGTGTGTGTGTGTGTGTGTGTGTGTGTGTGTGTGTGCATGTGTATGAATGTGTGTGCATGAATGTGTGTGTGTGTGTATGTGTATGTGTGTGTGTGTGTGTGTGACACCTAGCGATGACAAGAGCCTAATAAAAGTACTGTTCATGGTTGAAAAGAGCACTGTTCATCCTGTTTATTGTACAGCATTCTATGTGTATTATAAATTGTTAAACAAGTACAGCATCCTCTTCTTGGTGTATATACAACAGTTTAAGATGTGCACTCTTGAATTATTCAGTCCACACACACACACACACACACACACGCACACACACACACACACAGTATGATGATCAACACATACACATCAAAGCCTGCGTGCACATATGTGATAGAGTCACACACACACACACACACACACACACACACACACACACACACACACACACACACACACACACACACACACACACAATATGTTTAAAGAGACAGAAACTTTATGCATTTCCGGCCTTGAGAACACACACTGCATCTACAGTGGAACTGGCATGCTTTTATACATGTAACATGCACTCTTCTGTACCTTTTAATCATAAAAACACACTCTTTCTGGGTACAAAAATGCCTGCTTCTGACTTATGAGTGATCACTCATAGTTCAGGAGCTGTGTGAGAGTTGAGGTGGCCGTCCTGGGCTGTCTGTCCTAACGAGCCTTCTGGTTTCCGTGGACATAAAGCTATATTGAACCATGCTTCGGCATTGGTCTCAGCTTGTCTCTAATATGTCAAATGACATCTGAGGACATTAAGCATCACTACCTACCTACCTACCTTATGAGTGATGCACATTTAGTGACTGCTCAGGATTCTCAATAGGAGTGATCAGTTCTGCTACTTCTGCTAATCTATGAAATCAGTTCTGTTTCATTCTCTTGAAACAAACACTGACCTCAGAATGACAGACAGCACACAAAACTTTTAAAATTGAAATGCTGTTGTTGTTGATCACTTTTATATAGCAGGAGCAGGGATAACTGAGTGGTCAGAGTGCCAGACTCGTGATTGAAAGGTCCCAGGTTCAAGTCCCTGCAGGAGTGGCAGGAGAATTTTCTTCTGCAGGGTCAACTTTCTGTGGTGACTCTTATTTCAGTATCCATTCCACCCTCATGTTACCACAGTATAAAAGATTTGGGTCATTGTGCCAAAAGTGCTGGTGGCAGGTTACAGCTAAACACGCATGCACCTTACATGTGGTTTTGCATGAAGTGACATGGTGCATGGTTGTATGGTGTACACAGAATGCGCTGAGACGGCAGCAGTTTCATGTGGCACCAGCCATGCCAGCGTTGTAAGTACACCACTTTGGTGGATATTAAAATGTTAAAAAACACTATAAAAAGCTAGTCACTTGTGTAGAATCACATGTGAGTGCAGTGAGTCTGCTCGAAAGTGGAGAATAGCGCTATATAAAAATGATCGACACCAACAACAAATTGAAAGGTGTGAATATACAAGTATCTCAAAATGAAATTACTGCTTGAAGGAATGTACTGAACTGATGCAGTATGTTGATCAGAAACTGGAAGAGTAACGACTATGATGGGTGTTACAATATTTTGCTTTACTGATGAAATGGTCATTATTATTGTAAAAATGTAACGCTTTTGAATTTTTATTTCATTTTTATATAGATCTTAATTGGCAGTGAAAGTCAAAATATGACACGAAACATACGTAAACTTCTCACCCCATCAACCCCTATTCTTTAAGAATTTGGCAAAACAGAAAAAAATATTTACAGTTCCAGTGCATAATACATGTATACTATATTCCAGACTCCAAGTACTGGTTTATGGCCTCCTTCCACCAACCACTGCCATAACTGGTTATGCCATAGGTCTCCAGTGGCATATGGCCTCCTTCCACCAACCACTGCCATAACTGGTTATGCCATAGGTCTCCAGTGGTATATGGCCTTCCACCAACCACTGCCATAACTGGTTATGCCATAGGTCTCCAGTGGTTTATGGCCTCCTTACCCTGCCACTGCTATTAACTGGTTATGCCATAGGTCTCCAGTGGTTTATGGCCTCCTTGCTCCTGTCACTGCCATAACTGGTTATGCCATAGGTCCCAAGTGATTTATGACCTTCCTCCAGCCACTGCCATAATAGGTTATGCCATAGGTCTCCGGTGGCTTATGGCCTCCTTCCTCCAGCCACTGCCATAACTGGTTATGTCATAGGTCTCCAATGCTTTATGGCCTCCTTACTCCTGCCACTGCCATGGGTCTCCAATGGTTTATGGCCTCCTGCCACTGCCATAACTGGTTATGCCATAGGTCTCCAGTGACTTATGGCCTCTTCTACCACAACTAGTTATGCCATAGGTCTCCAGAGGTTTGTGGCCTCCTTCTGCCATTGCCATAACTAGTTACCCATAGGGCTCCACTGGTAGTCAAATAACAGTGATTGCAATCACACTGCCGTAACTAGTTATGTCATAGGTCTCCATTGGTAGTCAAATAACAGTGACTGCAATCACACTGTCATAACTAGTTATATCATAGGTCTCCACTGGTAGTCAAATAACAGTGATTGCAATCACACACAACACAACACAAACTATATCCAGCTGTGTTTTTTTCTTTCTTTCTAACTGCCCACGAAGCTTATGCCAGTACAAATAAAACCAGCATTGTTTGAACTGAGAACTCTTGTTACTCAGGGGTAAACATGCCCAGTGTTTATGTGTGCACTATAGACGCTATGTTACTTCCACAGTCTTAGTACCCAAACTTTTCTCAGATTATGCAGCGGGTGCAGACAGTGTGAGACTCACAGGGGCAACTTTGATAGAAAGATGTGTGGAGATAAGGAGTGCCCCTTCAATGTGGAGTTAAAGAGTGCCCCTTCACTGACCTAACCAATTATGGCAGGGTTTGGGTTAAGGGTTCTTTAAGTGAGGCTCAGAGTGTGACTATATTTCTCCAATCAAAATACTGAATAACAATTTTAGGGAGTGTTACTTGACAATTTTGAAGTCCAGTTGTGAATAAAACTCTGTGACCAAAACAACAGCATGTAATGTATACAAATGGCTAAATATGAATGACATTTGCCCCTCTTTTCAGGATTTCTAACTACCTTACTGTATCGACTTAATGGTCATGTATTGTAATGTGTTCCTTAATTAAACATTAACTGAACACTGCAATAAAACAAAACAAAAAGTTTATAAATACACAAAATAATGATAATCAATAAATAAAACAAATAATACAAATGAAACAAGTGCCATGCTGTATTCAAGCAGTAATCAACTCTCTCTCTCTCTCTCTCTCTCTCTCTCTCTCTCTCTCTCTCTCTCTCTCTCTCTCTCTCTCTCCACACACACACACACACACACACACACACACACACACACACATGTGCATGAGCACACATACTGCATACTGTCACAGACATGCACTCACACTCTTGGGATCTCTCCCAGTTTCACAGTGCATTAAAACAAAGCACACTGACAATGACTGCACACTGTGTTCCTCCATCACATACTGAATGACAAGCCAACACAGCCATGGGTGAGGTGCAAAGCAAAAACTTTGCCCTTGCACACTGTTTTGTGTACAAGTCACTTGACCTATTCTACACTTTGCCCTCTGTGGAGATACGGGCCTTGACTTCCCCCCACTACCTGCTACCATCAGGAGCATGGTGTAAATGGTACTGGCCACAGCTCAGTGCTTCAGTGCAATGCTCTGGTGATCTAAAGAAAGCAGCTTCATACCACGGGTTTAGCAGGATGAAGGCCTGTTTCTCAGCTCTTCTGAGTCAACACGTTGGTCACCAGTCATAGTGAGTTAAAAACAGCTTGGGGTTAACCTAACAGATCACCCCCCCCCCCCCCCCCCCCAACACGTTGGTCACCAGTCATAGTGAGTTAAAAAACAGCTTGGGTAACCCAACAGATCACCCCCCCCCCCCCACCCCCCACCCCTTTTTAATATTTTTTGAATGCTGCAATACACAGATGTGTACATTATATCACATCCACACACACACCTACACACAAACCAAATCTTTAATGAGCACAGGCTCAATCATGACAGCTGGGATTTCATTTGACCAGTTCATGGATTTCTCCACTGGTTACTTGGAACGATGTTTTGCTCAGTTGTGACCTTAGATCTTTGACATTTGGATCAAAATTATTGTCCTCACATCCAAAAATCTAGTCCAAAATTTGCTGCACCATGAAACATTTTTCACTTGCTCATATCACATATGATTGACAACAAAAATGCATAAAAAGGTGACAGAAACCAGCACATTTTGGGCACAATTTTGATGCCTATGATGGTAAAGAAAATGCCAGTGGAGTAACATCCCTTTGCTCATAAATACATTATGCATATTTCTGGAACAACCAAACAATTTCTTGCAAAATTCATTTGGCACCTGTCAATTCAACACGAACAGGCGCTGGCAACCTTTCTGCCCATAGTTTGACAGGTACCAGACTGAATGACTGAAGAGTGAACAGAAAGCACTCTGGGCTGAACAGAGCCCGTTGAGTTGAAAACCTGACTGGGCGGCAGTGAAGATTTGCGCTGAAAACCTTCAGATGAATAGCAAACAATGGGTGCAAAGTGCTAGACCCTTGGCACAGAGGGAGATTTTGCTGTAGGCACTCTCACACTTTGATGACCAGTAAACTCTCCACTGCACGTTTGTCTGGTTGAATAAATATAAAGTTGATAAAGTGAAGGCAGGGCCAACAGGCTCCTACTGTCCCAGGTCCCATCTTCCACACATCTGCTAACATCTCAGAAAGATTTTCAGCTGGTTGTGCCAACAGCATGATTTGAAGGAATTTAGGACCCCCACCCACCCAAAATAAAAATTAAAAAGGGGGGGGGGGGGGGAGGGGGTGGAAGAGCTGGCAAAGCAACCATCACAAGTGGCTTATGTCTCAGATCTGAAATGTTGAGGAGCTTGAGACACCACTACCTGTGGGCACAAAGCCAAGGGCAGCAAACCACCGATTGCCCGGAGAAAGTGGAAATGATGGATAATCGTCCTTGAAAGGATGGGCAAAAACAAACACTGGACTTGTTTTAAAGGCAACGCCGGGGGAAACTTCTGAGAGATGAGGAGGAGTGCAATGGACTTTTCCGAGTGCATAGATACCATTTTGTACTGAGCTGAACTCGTCTGTTGGTAAAAAACAGCAAAACCACATGCACCCATCTTGCAAGAGAAATGTGAAACAGGCAATGGAACACTGGCCTGAACAATTGCGTGCATCAACATCTGTGCGCACATTACAAATTTCAAACACTGGCAGCCACACCATTGTTTGGACACACGAAAATACTGCACACTCTGATAACGATGGGTAGCGCTGCTCTTGCGGCTGCTGTGCCTTACCCAGGTAAGGCGACCTGAATTTCCCACATGGGACAATGAAGTATTTAAAAACAAAAACAAAACAGTAACCACCACTCATGCCCATGCTTCTTAAAGGATCTTGACTCTGTCTCAGTCTTGGCTCTTTCTCAATCTTGACTCTGTCTCAATCTTGACTCTGTCTCAATCTTGACTCAATCTTGACTCTGTCTCAGTCTTGACTCTGTCTCAGTCTTGACTCTGTCTCAATCATGACCCTGTCTCAATCGTGACTCTGTCTCAACTACCACTGACCTCCCTTCATGGTGGTGGTGTGCAACTGTAAAATTTGCTAGCTTCATACTAATTGTTGCCAGAACACTGATGAAGATTAAAAACATCCCACGTTCTTGTAGGAAGAGGAGTCTACGAACATTAGCTATCGCATAGATCTATATTCGCTGCACATCGTCGATGATTATACATCTACTGCTGCAACACACATGATAATACGAATCAGAAAAATGTTTTGTTTCAAAACTTCTACGCTGGTTAATGCCAACAGCATGATTGGAAGAAATAAGGGGCTAAGAATCTGAGTTTAAGGCAGCCTTAACATTTACCCTTTCATCATTGTAGACGTAGCATAAAGAAAATTGCAATAGCTTCTTGCCACACTCATGGGGAAAACAAGTAACGTTTCAGTTTTGGCCGTTGACTATTGTTTCACCTGAATGGGGTAACCATGCGCTTATGGTGAGTAAAATCAACACACAAGGGAGTTAATTAGCACTCAAAACGCGCTACACACGTACAACAACAAAGACCTGGGGCTGAGTCACCTACAGTAACTCTCACCTGGCATGCAAAGCAACCATCACATCAGAGGATGTCCCTCTGGTGGAGTTTATGTACCTTGTATTTACATGCATGCCAGGTGAGAGTTACCATAGGTGACTCAGGTCTTTGTTGTTATACTTGTGTGACACCTTTTGAGCGCTAATTAATTCCTTTGTGTGTTGATTCTGCATGAGCACTCTGGGCCTTGTTCTGTTTCAGATTTATGGTGAGAAAATTTAGCTTCCCTATTCAACAGAAAGAAACCACATGTTCTGAACCAAAAGAACTGTCATATTTCATAAACTAACACCGTCATATTTCATAAACTAGCATGGATAAAACATGTGACACAAACACATTCCTTTTCCTGGACCATGTCACAAGATTTCCTTTTACATGTGACAGAACTATGCACACAGGGTATTCCACTGACAATAGTGTACACACACCAAGCGCTTCAAACCATGCCCAGCGCCACGTCCTTGGCTTAAGTCAGTTGTGGCGTTCAAAAGCACAGTGCGAGAGAACCATTATCAGCTAACATCACCTCATAACTATTTTCTAACAGTTCCTTTAAGTATATATAGCCCTTCACCAAGCCTCCCAAGATCTGCAGGTAAAAACTAAAGTGTTAGGCTATGTGACGTACAGGCACATATTGACACAACTCTGTGCGTCGTATTTACTACACCCTGTGCTGGGTCAGCTGCCGAAGCGTGCTCATTAATCTCAAATTATGGCTCAGCAAGCAAATCAATCATGAGTTGAGCAGAACCAGAACCATCAGTACTGTCATCCATAAAGGCAAAGTTCTGATGATCACATTACACTTCTCGTTTCTGTGGCTGGTTTGTCTCCAACTCCTATAGGTCGGGCACAATCCCTGGCAGGGGTGTTGGTTCTACACACTGCACTGTATTGGTTGTGCGCTCTGCTCCATATGCTCGTTATGCACACTGCTCCATGTGCAAGTGTCGTTTATGCATGCACGCAGCTGTGTAGGGGTTTATACACACTGCCCTGTATGTGTTGTTTATTCACATTGCCCTGTGTGTAAATGTTGTTTATGCACACTGACCTGGGTTAAGTTCTCTTTAAACCGCCCTGTGTGCAAGCGTTCACTATGCACACTGCCCTATGTGCAAGTCTTTGCTAAGCACACTGCCTTATGTGCAAGTCTTTGCTAAGCACATTGCCCTATATGCAAGTCTTTGCTAAGCACACTGCCCTATGTGCAAGTCTTTGCTAAGCACACTGCCCCATGTGCATTTGTTATACACACTGCTCTGTGTTCATTATGCACACTTCCCCATGTGCATTTTTTTTTTTATGCACTCTGCCCCATATGTACGCGTTGTTTATGCACAGTTGTTTATGCATGGGTAAGTGTTGCTTATGCACACTGCCCCACGTGTAAGTGTTGTTAATGCCCACTGTTGTTCATGCATGGGTAAGTGTTGTTTACGCACACTGCCACGTGTGTAAGTGCTGGTTGTGCATGCCGCCCCATCAGGTAGAATGTGGGGACCCGCTTCTGATGCGGTTTCTGGTGGCCACGAGTTCCTGGATCTCCTGCTTCAGCATGAGGGGAATGTCCAGGCTGTCCACCAGCGCCGGTGGCACCAGGTCCCGCACAACCTGCAGACACCGCTCCTGGAGGCTGAACACTGAAACACCATGTCAGTGGGTGAATGGAGCATTATGCATTATGGGGGCATGTACATGTGTGCGTGCATGCGTGTGTGTGTGTGTGTGTGAGAGAAAGAGAGAGAGTGTGTGAGTGTGTGTGTATGTGTGTGTGAGAGAGAGAGAGAGAGTGTGTGTGTGTGTGTGTGTGTGTGTGTGTGTGTGTGTGTGTGTGTGTGTATATATGTTAAACTTTTATTTTGATTCGTCTTAGACAAAGGACTATATTTTACAAACTGGACTGTTACTTGTAAGTGAGTGTGTGAGTGTGTGTGTGTGTGCGCGCATGCATGCATGCACACGCTTGTGTGTATGTGTGTTGTCGTAGCTGGTGCAGAGCAGTGTATACCTTTATGTTAGCTGATGTATGTCAGTGTTGTTGTTTGCTTATGTTTGTATGCTTACCACTTTTCAAGACACTTCCTTTGTTACACAACTTGGTCAATAAAGAATCTGTAATAACTATCCAGCTTGTTTTTGTTTTTATCATCACAGAGTGAGATTTTTTCCTCCTTATTTTTTGTTTCCAAATAAACATACTGAACAAGTAAAAAAAATAGTTTTTTGTTTTTCGTTTACTGTCACACACTGCATGTTACTGAAATATACATGCATGTGTAAACCGGCATTCTGCTGGCATTTTTCTGACACAACCCTAGCAAGTCAACAAGCAGCTGAAAATTACTAGTGCCATGGGAAAGGACTCAGCTTGTGCAATTGCTCAAGCAGAAAAGTATTGATGTGTCCATCCCCACGGTCACCTTTTTGTACGTAGGTATTTCCAACGTTCTGCCTACCTGGAATGGAAATCTTGACAATCCTTCGCTGTGGTGGCCACCCTTCGTTGATGTTGTAGCCAATGGGTTCAAACACTTCCTGCAGCTGGACCATCAGCTTGTCACCAGTGTCTGCATCACGGAATATCCATGGATGTCCCACAAAGGTGTTGACATCCACAAACTGCTCCGGCTTCAGCGTCTTGTAGCGCACGCGGGCCCCCTCATAGTTGAGCCACACAATGTCCACTTTCCGTACGGTCAGGTTCACGAAGCGAACAAAGGAGTGAATCTGTCATGCAAAAGTGGGCAGGATTGACACATGTAACTGTGCAAGAAACACTGATTCCTCAGAACTCTCTTATCTGAAACACCCATTCTTCAAAACTCTCTTCTCTTATTTGAAACATCCATTCTTCAGAACTCTCTTCTCTTATTTGAAACATCCATTCTTCAGAACTCTCTTCTCTTATTCCAAAATAACTATTAGTGATTAGATCTGACATGAAGCCACACACAGTGTGCTGAATATTTTCATTGATGAAAACAAATGTAGGTTTTGTAGCTCTTTTTTCCTTTTCTTTTTTTCTTTCTTCTTGATTTACTAAAAAGCCTGTCATGTGATTATCTTGCTGTTGCACTAGAGGTCTGAGAACAGAAAAATAAGTGTCATTATTATTCAGCAGTCAACCAGGTATGATATATTGATAATGATAATGGTAATAATAATGTATCTTTTTATGTGCTACTTCTCCAGTGGAAGCACATTGTACATTAAACTTTGAAATGAAAGTAAAAACAAAATAGCATGCATTAAAAAAAAAAAAAAAAAGAAGAAGAAGAAGCTCAAAATAATAGAAAAAATACTTGAAAGAAATCATTTTTTCAGAAACATGATATGATCTTAATGATGGTAATATCAAATAATAACAGATCAGGACAAAAGACGAGATGAACAGAGTCTAAGCTGAATGCTTCCTGTTATTAGTAATTTAGTATGCAGAACTTTAAAAAAAGAAGAAGCAACAGAGCTTTAAAAACACTGGCAATAAGCACAGTGTACACATGTATGATGTATGCACACACACACACACACACACACACACATACGCATGTGCATGCGCACACACACACACTGACACAAATACAAGCAAACACAAGCATGTCATATGCACACTCTCACACACACACACACACACACACACACACACACACACACACACACACACACACACACACACAATTAAGTCCTTTGGATGAGACAATATTTCAAGGTCCCCATGGCCCATATGTAACTGTAAGCATGCAAAAAAGTCACATGCACATAATGTTAAAGATCCTGCAATACATGTCAGATTTTGGTCATTTATGGAAACCCCACAATAGCTCAGTATGCACTGAAGTCTTCAAACTGTTGAAGTGTGACAATATATCATTATATGGAAGAAGACACCCCCCTCCCCTACCCCCCACCCCAACCAATTAAATATGTCTTTAGTTCTGAGGACATTGTCTGAACCTGTGATTGTCCTGAACGCATTCGTGGCTGACTGTTGTGTCTGGATGGAGTGGCTCGGCCTGTCGAGGGTCCTGCAACCTGACTGGCCAACGACATCTTCACTCCCTCCGTCTGCCAGTCATCACATCACATGCCAACCTCTGTACACTAAAACCCACGTCTCTCTCATTCAGATGAGTCAAACTATTTCAACTCAATGTGTCCATCTGAAAATGAAATTAAAATTTACATTAAAAAGAAAAAAGAAAAAAAGAAAACCTGTTTTGTACATGTATCACAGTGGACAGTTACTGTAAACTGAGTAATCATACATGTATCTTACTTAGTATTACCATTTCATGCATTTGTTACTAAGCGAGCAAGTATATTTGATGTTACACATGGCATAAACATGAATTTCTTATTTTATTATATTTTACTGATTATTCATGAATAATGCACAATGGGTACCATCACCATGATGAAAATGTCAACGCTCTTGCATTATTATGAATCGTCTCCCTTCCGACAAGTTCAAAATGGCAGACGCAGCAGACGATGGATGCACACACAGCAATTTGACGCAAGAAAGGACAAGAATAACATTAAAGATGTTAATAAGTTAGCATTTTCACGCCTAATGACCTTGTAGGCATTGCACCGGTGTTCCAACACAACAGTAAACCACAATGAACCACCTCCAGAATCTGGGCCCACCATATTCCATCTGAAAATAAATCGGATGCTTTTTCTCTCATTCTCATCGGACACTGTAGAGCTGAGTTACAATGTGTGCTTGTGTGTGTGGACTTTCTGCAAATACATGTTTTCTCATATAGTCTGGTCACAAAGTGACAGCATTTATAAAATTACAATAATTTCTTCCATTTATATTGTACCTTGTTTACTTCTTCGTCAAACAACTGCAACCATTTTGATGCTTAAACCGGAAATAGGGGGGAGGCCACTCTTGATAGTTTTTGTTTCGCTAAACACGAGCATTGATAGTCAAAAGGGAATCGACGAAATGATTAGGGTACCATGATTAGACAATTATTTGTGCCTAAAACAGAATAGTCAGTCTGCGCACAATATTTATTACGCGATTGCTTGCTCTGCAACAAGATGCCCCCAGCACGTCTCCCAGAGCGACCAAAACCTCCAACTGGCAAGCAGATGCTTGCTGACATTGCCAGTGCAGACGACAATGACGTGGTATTCCTCACGGGTCAATCACTGGATCTATCTGGTATGGTCGAATTGACAATATGCCTGCCTCTGTCTGTCCGTCTGTCTCCCTACCCCCCCCCCCCCCCCCCCACTTCCAATCAGCAAAAAATAAGCATTTTCTTAACTTTCATGCCAGAAAAACGTTTTTCCAAGTGCTCATTCAGTCAGGTATAGATTATGCTTCAACTCTTTGGGACTCAGCAAGTGACTTTGCAAAAACCCTTGAAGTCACTACACAGGCGAGCAGTCAAAATTATTATTCTAAAACGAACTAGCCTTACTGATAAAGACTGCAAAACGGCTCAAATTCTCCCGCTATCTTCTAGACTAATGTGTAACAAAGCGAGTTTTGTGCACAAAATTGTATCTGGTAGGGCACCGATTTATCTATCAACAAAATTATTGATTAATCAAAGTTCGAGGAATTCATAAAGATAGCTAAATGTGCCAATACCAGGGATATATTTATTCAAGTCCATCCTGGTTTATTCTTGTCCTGCTGATGTGCCAATACCAAGGATATATTTATTCAAGTCCATCCTGGTTTATTCTGGTCCTGCTGATGTGCCAGTACCAAGGATATATTTATTCAAGTCCTTCCTGGTTTATTCTGGTCCTGCTCTCTGGAACTCATTGCCCAGCGAATTGAGGCTTCCACTTCCAGTCAGTCCTTCAGGGTTTAAAAAGCGTCTTATGCTTCATATATGTTACCTCTCTTTAAAGATGTTTTGTGAAACCATGATCATAGATATATATATATATATATATATATATATATATATATATATATATATATATATATACTGCTCCATGTGCTGCTTCCAACCTGTGTTGTGCTGCTCCAGGCAGCCCATACCTTTTGTGTGTCTGTGCTCTATGTGCATGTAGTTTTTGATGACAAACACGCATGTGTGTTTACCCTAGATCTAGCTAATTTATATATATTTTAAATTCTCATTATCGACTTGTTTCTCGGTTTACTGGTGTCCTTTTCAACATGGTTTGTATAAATGCACATATGTACTCAACATACTGTAGCTCATTGTATCCTTAGTTAATAGTAGTTTCCCTCATGGGTGAGGGCTGGATGTAAGAAGACCTTGAGTCTTCTCCACTACCCTCGTAAAATAAAGTTCATTCATTCTCTCTCTCTCTCTCTCTCTCTCTCTCTCTCTCTCTCTCTCTCTCTCTCTCTCTCTCTCTCTCTGTACCACTAATTCAGCTCAGAGAAGAGCCAATTTTCTTCCTTATTATTGTCAATAGTGTTCAACTTCAACACTTTTGTGGGTCCATACTCAGCTGAAACATTGACTACAGCCAGGATCTTTAACAGTAACATGTGTATGTGATCTTTTTGGCATGTGTATGTAACACACGGAGGAGCTCGGTTGATGGTGTCATCAACAATCTTTTGCAGTCTGTACTCAGTTTGATTCTTGAGAAATTGCAGGGCAGGTGCAAATCATAGTGCCTAGCAGAAGTAACAGTCTTCTTCCTTATGGTATGATGACCAATAAGTGTCTAGCTTCAACAATTTGAAGACGCTGACACTTTTAGTGCAATCTGTTGTTGTTGCTGTTTTTATGTTTCCATAATCCACCAAATTCTGACATTGACTACATGGTCTTTGACGTATGTGTGTGATTATTTTGCACAGGCCACAGGGTACCTGCCACTATAGTGACAGAATCTCAAAGTCAAATGACCCAAATCTTGATGCAACAAAATCTCAGCAACACAAGCTTGACAAGACAAATGCTCATTGGACACAACATTGAATGGACAGGTCTTTGTTGTTGTGTTTATGTGACGTTTTTCCAGTGCCAGTTAATTCCTTGTTTACTGATTTAACAAGAGAGAGAGAGATTGATTGATTGATTAAACTTTATTTCTCAACGGTGAAGATATTAGCACAAAGGCCGACTCACATTCTGCCATTGCTACAGTACTACTAATAACCAAGACATTCACAGTGAAATATTATAATAGAAGGATATAGACAAATAGAACATCAAGAGAGAGAGAGAGAGAGAGAGGAAGCAAACAACAACAACAAAACACACACACACACACTCACACACACACACACACACACACACACACACACACACACACACACACACACACACACACACTCACACACACAGAAAAAAGAAAAGAAAAAAAGAAGAAAAAACCCAACACATTACACTTTTCCTCTTTTGACAATATTTGAGATTATTACACTATAATATAGTATAAATGTCCTTTCTCATATTCAGACCTGACACCGACATCAACGACACCAGAGGCTGGAGGAGAGAGCGGGGATATAGCAATGACACAGGCAGCACTGGACCAGGCGGAGAGACGGGAATCTGCACAGAGAGCGTACCACAAAGCTCTGGAGCTGCTGGACAGAGTGAAGGCCTTGGAAGATGCCCCAACTCGGCTGGAATCACAGTTCACACGTTTGAGTGACCTTGGCGAGGAGATGGCCAAGGCCATAAAGGACTTGCAGGAGTCATCCATTCATTTGACCCAGAACAAGAAAGTACACAGTGTACCCAAGGTGTCCAAGACCAGTAAAAAGAAAAGATGAAGTGCAGTGTGGTTTTGGTGTGTGTGTGTGTGTCTCTCTCTCTGTGTTATTTTGAGCGTGTATCTGTCCTTGTGTGTGTGTGTGTGTGTGTGTGTGTGTGTGTGTGTGTGTGTGTGTGACAATGTGTGTGGATGGTCTGTGTGTTTGCATTGTGTTGCACATGTTCTCCGCATTCTCCTTGTCCTTAATAAAATAATAATAAATAAGTCTGATAAAGCATTATTCCCTAACTCAGGTTAAACTAACAGCACTGACCCCCCCCCCCCCCACCCCCCCCCCCCCCAATAAAGAGCAAACAGCAACAACAACACACACAAAACAAATTACATACATTTCAACATGTAAAACCTTAAGTATAGTATTCTACCATAAAGACATCACTTGGCAAACAATATACATGTATACTTTAGAAGCAAACATACACATACGGGTATTCACACAGTCTCCCATCACAAACTCGGATACACATTACAATTAGCTATACTCTCAAAAACTCTGCCTCTATTTCTCTCCCCACCCCCACCGCCTCAACTTTCCTCCTTATCCACCCCCCCCCCCCCCCCCCCACCACCACCACCACCATTTTGAGCATTTTGTCCTGCTTTTGTTTTTTTCCTTGTTCTTTTTGTCCCCTTTGTCTTCTTCCTTTCTCCGTCGTCACCGTTTAGAAGATAAAGTAAACATGGTGCTTAACGTCCACAGAAACCGTACGGCTTATTAGGGACGGGAGAAGATAAAGGCGATTAAGGGGCGATATGCCCTTCGTACGTACACACTGGCCCAGGTGTGGGGTAACTGTGAATATGCTAACCACAGTAATATAATAAAAGCGTAGTATCAGTCACCATTTCAACACAGTAAAGGAAGGGAGGAGCTGTGCGTGTGCCGCGCGCGCGCGTACGTGTCAGATGTGTGCGTGTGTGTGCACGCGCGCGCACGTGCGTGCGTCAGTGTGGTGTGTGTGTGTGTGTGGGGTGTGAGTGTGTGGGGGTGGGGGTGTGTGGGGGGGGGTGCTCACGCTTCAACTCGGAGAGAGAGAGTAAAAGACGTGCATCGCACCCATGTTCTACTGATTGGCAACAACAACAACAAAAAGTCAAACATTTTAAGCGTGCCATCTTCATCACAGAGAGAGAGTAGTAGTAGTAGTAGTACTAGTAGTAAACATTTTCCCTCTCTTTTCGTTGGTGTCTTCCCTCTGTTCGTTGTTATCTCCTCCTGGCACCCACCCACCCCCATAGTTTTCCCTCTTTTAGTTGTTGTCTTCTCTCTTTTCTTTGTTGTTTTCTCGTTCTCCTTGATACCTTCGCGCTTTTCGTTGATGTCCTGCGTCATGTCTCTACGCCTTTGGCTGATGTCTTGATACAGGACACAATCACCCAGACGATGCGGAACATGGCCGAGCCGGTCCGACAGAAAGAATTGACTGCATTTTATTTTATTTTATTTTATTTAGTGGATGCGGACAGCTTGGAGTACATCGACTACCTGAATTTACCGTCGCTGGTCTTGAGCCATATTACAACAATAATTATTATAGCGGTCTCTATTCCGAAAGCACTGTAACACCGGGGTCACAGCCCTTTAAAGACTGACTGGACTGTAACCCTGGTCCACAGTTCAGGAGCTGTGTGAGAGTCGAGGTGGCCGTCCTGGGCTGTCCGTCCTAACGAGCCTTCTGGTTTCCGTGGACGTAAAGCTATATTGAACCATGCTTCGGCATTGGTCTCAGCTTGTCCCTAATATGTCAGCTGACATCTGAGGACATTAATCCTACCTACCTAACCCTGCTCTCTTCCTTACTGCGGTAAATTGGAAACTGTAGACTATACTCTTTACTATGCTGAAATGGTGACTGTAGCCTCCTCTCTTCCTGTGTTAAGTGGTGATTGTATCCCAAACCAGTCTACATTAAAGGAGAAGCAGTGGAGAGAGTAGATATGTGTGGTTTTTGATAGTAAATTGAACTGGAAAGAGAACATCAACTCTGTGTTCAAAAAAGTGAACTCGAGAATGTATTGCATGAGAAAGCTGAGATCATCTGGAGTAAATTCAGATATGCTAGTAACTTTTTTTTATAATGCTGTAATATGTAATATCATTATGTTTTGGTTCTGTCTGTTGGGGTGGGAATATTTCAAAATTAGATAGTGGGTGGTTGGAAAAGATTGTAAAAAAAAGCAGGTCATGTTGTGGGAAAGCTACTGGACAGTTTTAAGACTTACACGAAAAGAGACTGTACAGAAAGCTAATGCAAATATTAAACGGTCCTACACACCCAGTGAGACACAACTTTGATAGCAGACGTAGCAACACGAGTGGAAGATTTTTACTTCCGAGAACAAATACAAACCGTTATAAAGCCTCGTTTTTACCCTCGGCTCTGTCAGTTTTTAATGAAAATTATACCAGTCATTGACTGAGTGTGAGCATGCGTCAAGACATCTGTTGAGGATGATAACTTTCTAACGGATGGTTGGGGATGTGTGAACCTAATGATTTTTATTTAATTTGAGAGTTTTTACGTTTTGGTTTGACACAGGTAATTTTGGGTTTGCTATTAGTGTATGCAGATTGAGAGAAAGGGGGTGTATGTCTAAGAGTGTGTATGTGCGTGTGTTTCATGACTTAGAATTATTGAGATATGTTCTTCGTTGTGCGATCGAACGACAGCTTTAATTTCCCACTGGGATTAATAAAGTATATTGTTATTGTTATCCGACTCTTTACTATGCTGAAATGGTGACTGTAGCCTCCTCTCTACCTGTTAAAATGGTGATTGTGTCCTACTCTTTATTGTGGTGAAATTGTGACTGTAGCCTCCTCTCTTCCTGTGTTAAAATGGTGATTGTATCCTACACTTTATTGTGGTGAAATGGTGACTGTGGCCTACTCTCTTCTTTGCTGTGGTGAAATGGTAATAGTATCCTACTCTTTATTGCGGTGAAATGGTGAGTGTAGCCTCCTCTCTTCCTGTGTTAAAATGGTGATTGTATCCTACTCTTTATTGTGGTGAAATGGTGACTGTAGCCTTCTCTCTTCCTGTGTCAAAATGGTGATTGTATCCTACACTTTATTGTGGTGAAATGATGACTGTAGCCTCCTCTCTTCCTGTGTCAAAATGGTGATTGTATCCTACACTTTATTGTGGTGAAATGATGACTGTAGCCTACTCTCTTCTTTGCTGTGGTGAAATGGTGATAGTATCCTTCTCTTTACTGTGGTGAAATGGTGACTGTAGCCTCCTCTCTTCCTGTGTCAAAATGGTGATTGTATCCTATTCTTTATTGTGGTGAAATGGTGATAGTAGCCTACTCTTTCCTGTGCTGAAATGGTGACTGTAGCCTACTCAGTTCTTTACTGTGCTGCAATGTGGTTATAGCCTACTCTATACTGTTTTGAAATGTTGACTGTGTACCCTGTACACTTTTTACTGTGCTGAAATGGTGACGAGACTAGTCTTTACTGTTCTCAGATGGTGACTGTATTACTCTCTTTTTTACTCCGATGATGTGGTGACCGCGGCCGCCTACTATTTACTGTTCTGAAATGGTGACTGTAGGCGACTCTCTTTTTTACGTTCCGAAATGGTGACTGCAGCCTAATCTTCT
Organism: Alviniconcha marisindica; assembly: GCA_018857735.1. NCBI lineage: Eukaryota > Metazoa > Mollusca > Gastropoda > Provannidae > Alviniconcha > Alviniconcha marisindica. The sequence continues at coordinate 250,314 of JABMCL010003770.1, read as the reverse complement.
TTACTATGCTGAAATGGTGGTTGTAGCCTGGTCCTTTATTGTGCTAAATGGTGGTCGTATCCTCCTCTCTTTTTTACTTAGCTGTAATGGTGAATGCATAGCCTATACCGCTCTTTACCGGCTGTGCTCAAATGGTAACTGTAGCCTATGATGAACGTATACTCTCTTCTTTACTCTGCAGAAGATGTGACTGTAGCCTACTTTTTATTGTGCTGAAATGGTGACTGTATCGCGCTCTCTTATTTACTAGAGAGAGACAGACAGACAGACAGACAGCATCTGAGAAAAAGAGAGACAGCCAGGCGGGCAGGCAGAGAGACAGACAGGTAGACAGAGAGAGATGGACTTAGATAGACAAACAGAGAGAGAGGGCGGAGAGAGAGAGAGAGAGAGAGAGAGAGAGAGAGAGAGAGAGAGAGAGAGAGAGAGAGAGGAACTGGAGGGGGATGTTTGGGAGGGGTGCAGCATGTGTAACTTTTCGTTTTCCAACACGAATTTTCCCACGAACTCCATAATTGCCTGACCTACTGACTTTCTCTTCTTCGCGGGGTTTAGAGGGTGTTGGCTGGGCCCCGTGTACCCTGTGTAAGGGGAGAGCAGGCTCGTACACACGCTGGCCAAAGAAAAGACAGGAAAAGGCTGGTGCCCTTGGAAAGGCCTTGCCGAAGGCGGGGCCGACAGTGACTGAGCCTGGCGAAAAGAAAGGACGCAGGTTCCCATTAGCACCTCCTCTTGTCTTGCTAGTTCGCCTGCAGTGTTCGAGGAGACCAAGGTGAATTTTTGCAGATTTGACTGGAAAGGACTGTTCTGTTAAGCGGAGGTGTATGTTCGTCTCGGGGTCGCTGTCTGTGCATATGGCATGGTGTCCATTTCATCTCTGTCTGTCAGTGTCTGTCTGTCTGTCTGTCTGTCTGTCTGTCTGTCTGTCTGTCTGTCTGTCTGTCTGTCTCTCTCTCTCTCTCTCTCTCTCTCCTCTCTCTCTCTCTCTCTCTCTCTCTCTCTCTCTCTCTCTCTCTCTCTCTCTCTCTCTCTCTCTCTCTCTCTCTCTCCAGGTAGATAGTAACGTTGCTCAGTAGAGTGTTACATTGTAAGATTATATTTTTTTCTTTGCGTAAGTTATGATATGCCCAATTCATATGGCGGGGTCAGTGATCACAAATCTTTGTATGTACAATGTTTAGCTCTCCTTTTACTGATTTCTAATGCGGGAACAAGGAATTTAAGACTTTAAGAAGACATTTATGAATTTTAACCCATAAAAAGCGGGGGTGGTGGGTGTGGGATTGAAGTCATTCAGACAAACAAATTTATTTGAGGGGGAGAGGTGGGGAGGGGGCGGGCATAAATGCACTAATAAAGACAGACCGACAAACCCTGCAAACACCAAGACATATGCTGAGAACGACATACAGAAATGCTCATCAGATTAATCGTCCAAAACTAGTGAGCCCTTCAAGAAATTAATGCGTCTTTCTCAGTCTACCCAGTCCATTTCTTGGACTGCAGTGCTTGAATGGGAATTTAGCCCAGGCTGGAATGTGTTGATGGCCGACATCCACCTTCGAAAACTCTTGTGGGTTTACTGCCTTGGAAATGCCGGAGTGAAGGGAAATGACCGAGCAGATAGACTGGCGGGAAAGCAACCATCACAAGTGGCTTGCTTCTCGGAAGACCTGAAGTGTTGAGAAGCTTGAGACACTACCTACGGGCACAAAGCCAAGGACATCACACCATCGATTGCCTGGAGGAGAGAGGCATGGAAAGAGGGAGCGCTAGACGATCTTCCTTGAAAGGACGAGAGTGGGCCATCGTCAGTCAGATGAACACTGGAACCGTTTCAAAGGCAACGTTGGGGAAACGTCCGAGAGACGGAGAGACGGGGTGGAGCGCATGTAGGCTTTTCCGAGCGCATAGATACCACCTTGAACTGAACTGAACTGAACTGAACTGAACTGAATTGAACTGAACATTGCTTGGGAAAAGGGGGTTGCCCCGAAAATGTGCGCTAGTCTAGTGGGCCCTTCAACAATTAACCTACGACAAGGATGAAAGGACCGTGGAAGGGTTTGCGCTGGTTACTTGGCTCCATTGTTCATTCTGTTCCCCGGCAAATACCACCGAAGTCCTCACAGTTATTTGACAACGAGCGTGTCTAAAGTTGCCCCATTCTTTTAAGTCTCTAATCTTCACACACTCACAGTTTGGAAGCAAAAAAAGTCTCGCCAGATAACATTAAGAGAAAGGACTAGCCGCTATAAAAACCCTTCTAGAGGGACATCCCAGTACCACATCGAGCGGAACTGACGTAACCAACAGAGACGACCTCCATAAACTGAGCAACGATTGACGCTCCCTGACAACTGAGTTGTCTCCCATCATGAAGCTTTTGCTCTGTTTGGTTGTCGTTGGGTTGTCAGCAGCCCACGTCTGGGCCCAGGACGACAACGGCGACGGCCACACACCACACCCGGTCGGCGACGAAGAGAGCTGGCAAAACGACGACCAGTTCCTCAAGGATATAGGTCAGTACCAGTCCCGTTGAACTAGCACCCAAGCGGGCTGTGGTTTTCGAGTCGCCCGAAACCGTTCGTAACCGAGACTGCTATAATGATGATTGAATACCGTGGATTTCTTCTTGTCAGTCTTTACTTCCCGTGCAAACAGCTTTGGCCGCAAACTGGCCGAATCTCTCAAACGCAGGTACAACAGGTACAGCATGCTATGGTGCGTAGGGTCCCTAGAGTGACCAAGTGCTTCATCTGTCCGAGTCGGAATCGAGATGTTGAAGATTTGGTCCCCACTTCGGGAAGATCT
>JABMCL010003770.1:220000-237500 GCA_018857735.1 Alviniconcha marisindica | reverse complement strand
GTTACGGAGGCCGCTACGGAGGCTACGATCGAGACTATGTTGACTACGGCAGCAGTTATGGCGATCACTACGGTGGTGGTTATGATGGCGGTTACGGTGGATACAGCGGCTATGGAAACCGCTACGGAAGTGGCTACGGGGGCTACAACCATGGCTATGGCAACAAGGGCTACCTTAGCTACGACAAGTCACACACGAGCTCCCCAATTTTGACTTTCGTCAAGGGCTTTAAGCCAGGTAAGCCTTACTTTGCAGTTATGCATAGTGGTTAGGCGACTCGTGTTGGATCTGCTATGAGAGAGAGAGAGAGAGAGAGAGAGAGAGAGAGAGAGAGAGAGAGAGAGAGAGAGAGAGAGAGAGAGAGAGAGAGAGAGAGAGAGAGAGAGAGAGAGAGAGAGAGAGAGAGAGAGAGAGAGAGAGAGAGAGAGAGAGAGAGAGAGAGATATTTAAAGTGCATGATTGAATCTATACTGAATTTAGAAACCGACTTTCGTTAGTGACGAGTAATGAGATAGGATACAAAGCACTGTCAAGTGTCGAAGCGCGATCGTCTTTCGCACACCGCGGTCTCTATAGCCGTTGATGTCTGGTCTCGAACGGCGCTGGCATACACATATATTTGGAATAATCTCCGCCTCCAATCGACAGAGAGACAGACAGACCGAGACCGAGACATTGTGTGTGTGTGAGAGAGAGAGAGAGAGAGAGAGAGAGAGAGAGAGAGAGAGAGAGAGAGAGAGAGAGAGAGAGAGGCCTCAAACACTTTTCTTTTATCCCAGGATTAAAAAAATATATATAAATCCTCGTGGAAACTTTTGACAGGCCTTAGTTTTCTCTGCGTAAATATTGTAGCGTGGATAGATATGCTCCTGAACGAAAGGAGATATTTCTCTTTGCATGAGAGGAGAGGGAACACACGGGTTAATTTAATTTTATTGTTGTTGACGATCCACACATAAACGTGCCTTGGGATGATGTGGTAAGCTGTGGTTTTGTGTGGTATGTCATTTGGTGTGGCGTTTGACGTCGTGACATGTGATATTTTGTGACGCCACGCGACGTCACATTATTATACGTGGTGTAATGTCATGCGGTGTGGTGTTATACTTTATGTAATGTGGCGCGATGTCGTATTATTATTATTATTATTTTATTTTTTTAACGTTTTCCATCTCGATGTACATTATGTGTGTATGGTTGTTCAGCGCTTTGAGCCGCAGGGTAGGCGCTTTACAAATTTCCAGTATTATTATTATTATTATGCTGTTTAATGTCGTATGGTATGATGTGATTGCACGGTGTGGTGTAATGTCACGTGATTTAGTTTTATGTTATGTTGTGATGTCATAATTATATGGTACAGATTTATGTCATATGGAATGATGTGATGTGGCGTATTCTGTGATGTCATGTGCTGTTTAATGATGTGTTGTGATGTGGAGTGGTGTACTGTGTTGTGGTGTGGTGTATGGTGTGATGTTATGCGCTGTTTAATGTGATTGTGATGTGTTGTACTGTGCTGTGCTGTGCTGTGGTGTGATGCAGTATGGTGTGATGTCATGCATTGTTTAATGTGACGTGATGTGGTGTACTGTGCTATGCTGTGGTGCGGTGTATGGTGCGATGTCATGCGCTGTTAATGTGATGTGGTGTGGTGTACTGTGCTGTGCTGTGGTGTGATGTAGTATGGTGTGGTGCCATGCACTGTTTAATGTGATGTGATGTGGTGTACTGTGCTGTGGTGTGATGTAGTGTGGTGTGATGTCATGCGCTGTTTAATGTGATGTGGTGTGGTGTACTGTGCTGTGGTGAGATGCAGTTGGTGTGATGATGTCATGTGCTGTCTTATGATGTAATCGGTGATGTTGTGATGCATTGTGCTGCGGTGTGTTGTGGTGTATGGTAGTGTGATGTCATGAGCTGTTTGATGATGTCATCTGAGGTGATGTGGTGTACGGTGCTGTAGCGTAGTGTATGTGGTGTATGCTGTTTTTTGATGTGATGTGAGGTGGGTTGATGCACTGTACTGTGGTGTGGTGTATGGTGTATTTTCATGGGCTGTTTATTTATGTGATTTGAGGTGATGTGGTGTACTGTGCTGTGGTGTGGTGTGATGTCATGAGCTGTTTTATGATGTGATGTGAGGTGATTTGATGTACTGTGCTGTGGTGTGGTGTATGATGTGATGTCATGTGCTGTGTAATGATGTGAGATGATGTGGTATGTAGTGATATGCTGTGTGGTGATGTGGTGTGAGATGATGTGATATGTGGTAATGTGGTGTGTGTCAGGCAAGTCGTACGTGGAGAAGGGGAAGGTGGTACGAAACTACTATCGTCACGGGACCTACGAGGTGGCTCTGCAGCACTACAAGTTCATCCCCGTCATCAAGGTGGGTACACTACGGTGTTGACATGCCGCTACACATACGTTATAGCCCCCTACAACACTACAAGTTCATCCCCATCATCAAGGTGGGTACACTACGGTGTTTGACAGCTACACAGTATAGCCCCCTACAGCACTACAAGTTCATCCCCATCATCAAGGTGGGTACACTACGGTGTTTGACAGCTACACAGTATAGCCCCCTACAGCACTACAAGTTCATCCCCATCATCAAGGTGGGTACACTACGGTGTTGACATGCAGCTACACGGACATTATGGCCCCCTGCCGCACTACAAGTTCCTCATTGACATCAAGGTGGGAGCACTACGGTGTTTGACAGCTAAACAGACAGCTCCTTGACTATTGGGTCAATATTGGTCCGGTACCAATCCATGTTGAAGATCTCAATCTCAGTCAAGGATAAACCAAACCAACTGAACAAAACAAAGTGTCTCCCAGAGTTAACTTTGAGTGCAGATCGACTCTCTTACGGTGTCCGTACAGCCCCCACCGTGTGTAATCACGTACACCAACGTCTGTGCGCACTTGAAAAATCCCAAACCCTGGCAGCCATACCATTGTTTGGACATACGAAAATGCTGCACACGCTGGTAGCAATGGGTAGCGCTGCTCTTACGGCTGCTGTGCCTTACACTGGTAAGGCGAAACGAATTTCACGCATATGACGACGGAGTTAATAAAAACTAAACACACACACACACACACACACACACACACACACACACACACACACACACACACACCACCACCACCACCACCACCACCACCACCACCAACAACAACAACAACAACAACAACAACAACAACAACAACAACAACACAACTGAGTGAAAAATCACGCCCTTCCTTTGTATATATATACTGATAAAACAACGAAACGAAGCATGCCAGTACCATGACAGTCAGAAGACGACGCTAACTTAGAATCATCATCAACAACAACAACAACAACAACGACGACAACAACAACAACAACAACAACAACGACGACGACGACGACAACAACAACAACACAACAAAAGAAGCATGCAGATGAATGCATGTTAGTCTTCTCACCAAAGGCAATGCATTTGTGAGTGTACAAGTGCATACCCCGGGTGACCCCTAAAGTATTCGGCAGGGGAACGCCACAACAACAACCACAACCACGACAACAACAATAAAAACAACATTAATGACTGCTGTGCAGGTGGTGCCCTACACGACGTACGACACGGTGGGTTACACGGGCCACATCCAGGCCCACAACGACTACACGGCGGTCATCTGCAAGGACTGTTACCATGGCTACCCCAAGATCGATGTGGTGGCCAACGTGTCTCCTTACAGCTCCATGACTCGCCGATTCGTCTACCTGCCTGAGAACTACCGCATCGATAGCTACGAAGGATGAAGCAGCGGAGGTCACGGAAATAGCTACGGAGGCTACGATGTTTGTGGGGGCCATTATGCTATTTAACGTTGGGTTGGCTGGTTGCTTAGTGCATGATGTGCGAATGTTTTATCCAAAGAGGGATCGGTCGGGATTGGATTTTACAGAAAGTGGGAGACTAAATGAACTAGTTAGCTGTTCCGGACATTCGGCTTTTGAGGGGAGGTATGCCTGTGTTGCAAGACTTTAGATTTCTGGACACACACGCACGCACGCACGCACCCCCCCCCCCCCCCCCCCCCCCCCCCCCCCCCCCCACACACACACACACAAAGGACCTCCTGAAACCATGAATACAACTGTGGACCTTTGAGAAAAAAGAAAAAGAAAACGAAAACAGCAGCAGCAACAACAACACAACATAAAATAACATGGGCCCTATTACAACATCAGAAATAGTGATGAAAACAAACCGTGTTTTTAACAAATAAATACTACAGTATCTTCTGAAACGCAATGAATGACCCGAGCAAAATATTAGATACTCCAAGGCAAGGAAGAATGCACCCCCTGCTAGGTAGGTCAGTATAGTGCCCCGCCAGGTTAGCATCGGTTTCATTCTAAATATAAATCATTATCATGTAATATACCTAACCCGGACACTAGCGAAGATCGTAATCGGGTGGGGTGGAGGGAACGAGGGCGTGCGAGAGAAGTGGTTGGGGGGTACATGTCTTAATCATCAGACAACTAAGCAACAATGTGATATTCAGGCTATAAAAGAGGCTAAGAGTCATTTCAGAAGAAAACATTCTGAAGATTTTTATTTTTTTATTTTTTTTAACTAAAAAAAAAACTGGGTAAGACTTTAATGCTTGCAACAATTGCAACAACTATTTTGTATAGCACTGATATCATAACTGCTATTGCTAAATTGATTGTTCATATTCCTGTGGGTAAGTTAGTATAACTTACTAGCATATAGATTTATTTCTTCTTCTTCTTCTTTGGTTATTTTTTAGTATCGACAATTCTGTGAACAGACGTAAAATAAAACGTTGACTGACATGCGAAGACATCGATCGCATTTGGTGTTGGTGTTTTCAGTAGCGTGGTTGTTGAACAACCGATAGATGGATGTTGTTCTTGACTTGAATGGGGCCTGTTGTCAACATGTGTCGAGATGACAACTTTGGGACACGAAAGGGATATTGTGTTCGAAGTCATATAAGTAGACGTCGGTAAAGGGCGGTAAGTGTTGAGGGTAAAGGCTGGATTATCTGATCTTCGTTTCTATAATTGTTATAACTCCCCTATAATTTATGAGTTCCGTACTGACTGCTAGATTGGGGCGTGAAACATTTGTTATATTTTGCATGCCATGCACTCTTTATTGGTTCGTTTGGTTGTTAGTTTTGTTCTTCTTTTTCTTTGGTAAGGCTTCGTTTCACTTGTTTTTGTGTGTGTGTTTATTTATTTTCATCTTATTTCTCTTTTGTAGTCAGGTTTATGTTACGGCAGTTTGATGTATATGTTTAGGTCCTGGTTACTAACTCGGCGATTTTGACGTCCTGCTTAATTGTATGATTGTGAGGACTGAACAAAGAATACGGAACTCTTTTGCTTACGCTAGCCATGAGAACATGAAAACAAATAAATTATTCGTTCAGTTGTATTCGATTTACAGATTTATTTCATTCACATAATGATGATGATGATGATGGAAATTTATAAGCACCTTACACAAGCACGCACTCATGCATACACGCGCGCGCTCGCGCACACTGACACAGACACAGACACAGACACACAGACACAGACACACACACACACACACACACACACACACACACACACACACACACACACACACACACACACACACACACACACACACACACACACAAAGCACACACGCACACACGCACGTACGCACGCACGCACGCACGCACGCACGCAGCTACACAAGTTATTCTGTACACGCTGAGTTTGCGAGTTCCCCGCCACCTTCTTCTTTTGTCGGTATAGTGTCCAGGTGCTTTAACACTCTGAAGACTCCGACACTTTTAGTTCATGCTGGGTTATTTGGGGTTTTCCATTATCCAACGAACTCTGACATGAACCACAGGAGCTTTAAAGTGCGTATGTAATCTCTATACGTGCATGTCCACAAGGGGGACCTCGCGGCTTTATTAGTCTCATCCGAAGGACTTTTGTAGATCAGGCACATATTGACTCCGCGAGCTGGTTTTAGTGAGGAGTTTCCCTTACACTCCCGATGCCAGTTTTAGTGAGGAGTTTCTCTTACACTCCTGATGCTACTTTTTGTGAGGAGTTTCTCTTACATTCCGCGAGCTGGTTTTACTGAGGAGTTTCTCTTACACTCCCGATGCCAGTTTTAGTGAGGAGTTTCTCTTACATTCCCGAGGCTGGTTTTAGTCAGGAGATTCTATTACACTGCTAATACTAATTTTAGTGAAGAGTTTCTCTTACATTCCTAATACTAGTTTTTACCTCATGCTAGAACGCAACACTCATCATGACGTATTTTCGAGGAGCTTTGGTTACTCTCCTCGCACTGGTTTTAGTGAGGAGTTTCTTATACAGTCATCTTAGTGAGGAGTTTCTCTTACACTCCTGTTGCTAATTTTAGTGAGGAGTTTGTCTTACGCTGCTCATGCTAGTTTTAGTGAAGAGTTTCTCTTTTAATCCTGATGCTAGTTCTAGTGAACACACCTCGTGCTAGTTTTAGTGGGGTGTTTCTCTTATAAACCTCATGCTAGTTTTAGTGGGGTGTTTCTCTTACAAACCTCTTGCTAGTTTTAGTGAGGTGTTTCTCTTACACACCGCATGCCAGTTCTAGTGAGGTGTTTCTCTTACACACCTCATGCTAGTTTTAGTGAGGTGTTTCTCTTGCACTCATGATGATACTTCTAGTGAGGTGTTTCTCTTACATACCTCATGCTAGGTTTAGTGAGGTGTTTCTCTCGCAATCCTGATAATACTTCTAGTGAGGTGTATCTATTGCACACCTGAGAATACTTTTAGTGAAGTGTTTCTCCTACATACATCATGCTAGTTTTAGTGTTGTGTTTCTCTTACACACCCCATGCTAGTTTTAGTGAGGTGTTCCTCTTGCACTCATGATGCTAGTTCTAGTGAGATGTTTCTCTTATACACCTCGTGCTAGATTTAGTGAGGTGTTTCTCTTACACGCCGCATGCTAGTTTTAGTGAAGGTGTCTCTTACACACCTCATGCTAGTTTTAGTGAGGTGTTTCTCTTGCACTCCTGATGATTACTTCTAGTGAGGTGTTTCGGTTTTACACATCTCATGCTAGTTTTGAGGTTTTTCTAACACAACTCATGCTAGTTTTAGTGAGGTGTTTCTTATACAGTCCTGTGTGTGTAGTGCGTTTTTTTTTTTTTTTTTTGTTTTCTCTTACACACAGTCAATGCTAGTGTTAGTGAGGGTTTCTCTAACACCTAATGCCAGTTCTAGTGAGGTGTTTTCTCTTACGCATTCATGCTAGTTTTAGTGAGGTTTTCTCTGTACTCCTGATGATAATTCTAGTGAGTGTTTCTCTTAAACATCTCATGCTAGTTTAGTGAGCTGTTATGTTTTCTCCTACAACCTCATGCTAGCTTAATGAGGGGTTTTCTCTTTCAGTTCATGAGAATACTTCTAGCGCGTGTCTCTCTTACAACCTCCTGCAGTTTTAGTGAATGTTTCTCTTGCACACCTGATGATACTTCTAGTGAAGTGTTTCTCTTACAAACATCATGCTAGTTTTGGTGACATGTTTCTCTTACACACCACATGCTAATTTTAATGAGGTGTTTCTCTTTCACTCCAGATGCTAGTTTTAGTGAGGTGTTTCTCTTACACACCTCATGCTAGTTTTAGTGAGGTGTTTCTCTTTCACTCCTGATGATACTTCTAGTGAGGTGTTTCTCTAACACATCCATGCTAGTTTTAGTGAGGTTTTTCTCTTACCACCTCATGCTAGTTTAAGTGAGGTGTTTCTCTTACACACCTCATGCTAGTTTTAGTGAGGTGTTTCTCTTTCATTCCTGATGATACTTCTAGTGATGTGTTTCTCTTACACACCTCATGCTTGTTTTAGTGAGGTGTTTCTCTTACACACCTCATGCCACTTTTAGTGAGGAGTTTCTCTTCACTCCTGATGATACGTCTAGTGAGGTGTTTCTCTTTACACACCTCATGCTATTTTTAGTGTGAGGTTTTCTCTTACACACCTCATGATCAGTTTTAGTGAGGTTTTCTCTTACACACCTCATCTAGTTTCAGTGAGTGTTTCTCTTGCACTCCCTCATTATAGTTTTAGTGAGTGTTTCTCTTACACGAGCCTCATGCTATTTTTAGTAGGCGTGTCTCTTAACGCCCTCAGCTAGTTTTAGGTGAGGTGTTTCTCTTACACACCTCTGCTGTAGTTTTAGTGAGTGTTTCTCTTACGCACCATAGTGTAGTTTTAAGTGATGCGTTTCTCTTGACGCGGCACTCCTATGATATTTCATTTGAGGTGTTTTTCTTCCGTTAACTTCCTGATGCTAGTTTAGTGCAGTGTTTCTCTTACGCACACTCATCTAAGTTTTAGTGATAAGTTTCTCTTACAATCCTGATGATACTTTTAGCAAGGTGTTTCTGTTAGTTACACTCCTAATGCTAGTTTTAGTGAGGAGTTTCTCTTACACACCTCATGCTAGTTTTAGTGAGGTGTTTCTCTTACACACCTCATGCTAGTTTTATTGAAGTGTTTCTCTTACACACCTTTGGTAGATTTAGTGACGTGTTTCTCTTACACAACTCATGCTAGTTTTAGTGAGGTGTTTCTCTTGCACTCCTGATGCTAATTCTAGTCAGGTGTTTCTCATACACATCTCATGATAGTTTTAGTGAGGTGTTTCTCTTACACACCTCCTGCTAGTTTTAGTGAGGTGTTTCTCTTACACACCTCATGCTAGTTTCAGTGAGTGTTTCTCTTGCACACCTCAGCTAGTTCAGTGAGGTGTTTCTCTACACACCTCATGCTATACATTTAGTGAGGTGTTTCTCATTACACACCTCATGCAAGTTTTAGTGAGGTATTTCTCTTACACATCTCATGCTAGTTTTAGTGAGGTGTATCTCTTACACGTCTCATGCTAGTTTTAGTGAGGTGTTTCTCTTACGCACCTAGTGTAAGATTTTAGTAACGAGTTTCTCTTGCACTCCTGATGATACTTCCATTGAGGTGTTTCTGCTAGTCACACACTCCGAGCAGTTTTAGTGAGGTGTTTCTCTTACGCACCTCCTGCTAGTTTTTCGTGATGAGTTTCTCTTACAATCCTGATGATACTTTTAGCAAGGTGTTTCTGTTTAGTTAACACTCCATTATGCTAGTTTTAGTTAAGGAGTTTCCTGCACTCCCTAATGCTAATTTTTCTGTGAGATTTTCTCTATACTCCTGATGCCAAATGTTACTGAGTTTGTATTACAGTCATCATGTTTGTTTTAGTGAGGAATTTCTCTTACATTCCCCATACTGATCACAGTGAGGATGTTTTGAAAACACTTTGCATGCTGGATCGGTGAGAATCTTCTCTTACACTGAGGTGTTAGTTAGGACATGCGTTTCTCTTATACTGTAGAAGTAACGACTACACAGAAACAATCCCAGATGTTATCCATTGTCCAAACAAAGACCGCAAGAGCAGGTCTGACAGGTTACCGCTCGGTACGCTCACTCCAGAGCTTTTCACATGCGACTAGCAAGTGTCGTTCGTCATGGTAGGACTTCAGTTTGGGCTGCTATCCGGCTCTTAGCGATGACACGCATGCTCAGGGCTCGGCAGCCCCGACACGCCCTCGTCTGGCTTCGCTCGGTACAGACTCACCAACAGCTCAGCCTGACAGGACCTCGTCCGTACATCTGTCTTCCTTTTTTACACTCATCGTGCTGTTTAGTGAGGAGTTTCTCTTACAACTCCTCAGGCTATGAGTGTTTTTGTGCGAGTTTCTCTACATTCCTCGAGCTGCTTTTATTGAGGATTCTCTTACACACCTCGAGCTGGTTTTAGTGAGGAGTTTCTCTACACTCCTCAGCCTGGCTATGTGAAGAGTTTTCTCTTGACATTCCTGATGTTAGTTTTAGTTAGGAGTTTCTCTTACACTCCTCGAGCTGGTTTTAGTGAGGAGTTTCTGTTACACTCCTCGAGCTGGTTTTAGTGAGGAGTTTCTTTTACACTCCTGATACTAGGTTTGGTGAGGAGTTTCCCGTACAATCCTATGCAATTTTAGTGAGGAGTTCTTTTACACTCTGATGCTACTTTTTTAGTGAGGAGTTTCTCTAACACTCCTGATGCTAGTTTTAGTGAGGAGTTTCTCTTACACTCCTCGGGCTGGTCTTAGTGAGGAGTTTCTCTGATACTCCTTAAGCTGGTTTTAGTGAAGAGTTCCTCTTACACTCCTCGTGTCATTTTCAGTAAGGAGTTTCTCATACATTTCTCTTGCTCATTCAATTTAGTGAGGAGTTTCTCTTACACACCTCATGCTTTGTTTATTCGTGAGGAGTTTCTCTTACATTCTTGATGCTACTTTTAGTGAGGAGTTTTCTCTTACACTTCTCATGTGTTTATTCGTGAGGAGTTTCTCTTACACCAGCCAGTGATATGTTTATTCGTGAGGAGTTTCTCTTACACGTCCTATGGTTTGGTTATTCGTGAGGAGTTTCTCTATAATCCTGATTGCTACTTTTCATGAGGAGTTTTCTCTTACCTCCCATGCAGTTTTAGGTGAGGATTTTCTCTTACACTCCCATACTAGTTTTAGTGATGTTTTCATATACTCCTGGTGCTAGTTTTTGTGAGGAATTTATCTGTCTCTCATGCTAGTTTAGTGGGAGTTTCTCGTACATTCCTCTTGCTAGTTTTACTGATGAATTGTACACTCCTGATGCTACTTTTAGTGAGGATTTTCTCTTACACTGCTTGTCAGTGTTTTAGTGAGGAGTTCCACTCCTGATGCTAGTTTTTATAGATGAGATACTCTTACACTCCGATATGTTTCGTGAGGAGTTTCTCTAACACTCCTCATGAAGTTTTAGTGAAGAGTTTTCTCTGACCGCTCCTGATGCCAGTTTTTAAGTCAGAGTTTCTCTTACATTCTGGTGTTAGTTTTGGTGATGATTTCTCTTACACTCCTGATGTTAGTTTTAGTGAAGATGTTTCTCTTACACTCTTGATGCAATTTTTAGTCAGACGTTTCTCTTACCCTCCTCCTGCTAGATTTAGTGAGGTGTTTTTTAGCGAGGAGTTTCTTTTGCAGACATCCTCTTCATGCTGGTTTAGTGAGGAGTTTTTCTTGCACTCCCTGTAGCCAGTTTTAGTGAGGGGTTTCTATTACACCCCCCTGATGCCATTTTTCGTGAGAAGTTTCTCATACAGTCCTCTTGGCTGCTTCAGTTTAGTTAGGAGATTTTTTCATTACACACCTCATGCGATGCTTAGTGAGGAGTTTTAGTTACATTCCTGATGCTAGTTTTAGTGAGTACACTTTTCCTGCCAGTTTAAGTCTGGGGTTTCTCTGACACTCCTGATGCTAGTCAAATGAGTTTTACTTACACTCTTCGTGTTCAGTGGTTTTAATGTGGACTTTCTCTTACAGTCCTAATGCTGACTGAGTTTAATGGGGAGTTTCTCTTACACTCCGGATGCCAGTTTTAATGTGGAGTTCGTGTTACAGTCTTCATGATAGTTTTAGCCTGGAGGAGTTTCTCTTAAGACTCCTCCTGCTAGTTTTGCAATGAATTTCATTTACATCCCTGATGATGATCGTTTTAGCGAGGAGTAGCAGTCTTGACAACTGACCAGAAACAAAAAACAGAAGAGAAAACCCATAAACTACCTCCCAAAATGGGTGGGTTGGGTGGGGGTGGGGGGTGGGGCATTTACATACACAAGAATACCATCATCCTGGTAGATCAGCTCTATGCAAGTTTACAAATAATAATCCATTCTTTACCTACTGCAAAGTAGTGTCTAATTGCTTTCTTCTGCTTATAACATACAAAACAAATTCTAAACCATTTAGACACAGACGTTTATTTCAGTCTTGCTTCAGTTCGGTGCTGATTTTACTGGATATAGCGTTAAGTTGTGGTAGTGCTCCAAACTCTAGTCTAGCCTGTGATAGCTTTACTCTAGAGCAATACATGCACGCACACACACATCACAACCCCACACACACACACGCACGCACGCACGCACGCAACGCACCAACAACAGACACGCACACCACGCACGCACACCACGCACAAGCATCGCACGCACGCACGCACGCACACCACGACACACACACCCCACACACACTTGGCGTACAACTATAGATATATACAATGGATTCAGTTCTTGAAATATACTCGATGAGAGAGAGAGAGAGAGAGAGAGACAGAGAGAGAGAGAGACAGAGACAGAGACAGAGACAGAGACAGAGACAGACAGACAGAGACAGAGACAGAGACAGACAGACAGAGACAGAGACAGAGACAGAGAGAGACAGAGAGAGACAGAGACACACACACAGACACAGACACAGAGAGACACACAGAGAGACACACAGAGAAACACACACACATACAGACAGACAGACAGACAGACAGAGAAGAGCTGCACGGTACTCACAACTGACGGAGTCGTTCCGCATCAAAACTTGATCGCGGTCACAGTCCAAACCCCGCTTTTCTGACGGATGTGGTACATGGCCGATGCGGCTTGGAGTTTAACTTGATAAAATTTTAAAACGTTGGCATAAAAAAGAAAAAAGAGTCAGGTATGGGCCTAATCGCCAGCAGAAAAACGGACCGCCGAGACTGAGTTGAATGCAGAGAAATCCAAGTCCTACTGATTGTGACAAAACCGGCAACTGATGATGCGGGCGAAGGCGACGACTACCGCGCCATTGGACCTTCATGTGCGGGAACTACGGCGGCGTGAAGAGACTGACACGGAAGAGGGACATGGTAAATGATGGTTCAGATACTAAGTATCAGTCTTGTTCTGAACTTCGCCTTGACGGAGGTGTTGGTTCCTCAATGGGGAGCACTCACTGAGTGACTGGCCGGGGAAACTTGGAGACTTAATAAGTGTTCGCGTGTTAACTGTGTTAAAATCCAGCTAACAGTGGATTCGTCTGCTCCGGCTGTACTGAAAGTGTTGAACCCCACTCAGCTCGGCATGGAAAGCATGAGAACTACTCACGACCAGTAGCTACTCACGACCAGTAACGGTCGGAGCTGTCACAAATGACAGCGCTGTGTGAGTGAAATCAAAAGTAAACTCATCGGAGAGAGAAGCTCGTTTCTATACTTAATCAGTTGAACAAAATAAAACCATGCGCGCGCGCACGCACACACACACACACACACACACACACGCCACACACACACACACCCACGACACACCACCACACACACACACACGACACACACAACAACACACACATCACAACACCACAACACACACACACACACACAAACACCACACACACACACACACACACACAACACACACACACCACACACACCACACACACACACACCCACACAACACCACACACACACACACACACCCACACACACACACACACACACACACACACACACACACACCACCCACACACACAATGATACACACACTACACAACACGCACACACCACACACACACACACACACACACACACACACACACCACACACACAACACCACACACACACACCACACCACACACACACGATCACAACACCACACACCACACACACACACCCACACACACACACCACACACACACACACACACACACAACACACACCACACACCACACACACACACCACACAAACACACCCACACACACACACACGACACCCACCACGCACACACACCACCACACACACACCACCACACACACACACCACCCAGACACACACACGCAGCACACGCTCGCCACATACACACACTCACACACACATGAACACACCACACACACACAACACACCCCACACACACACACCTCCACACACACACACACACACACCCCAACACTTACACTTAAACACACACACACACCACACCACACACACACACACACCACACACACACTAACACACACACACACACACACACACCACACACACACACACACACACACCACCACACCACACACACACACCACACGCACCACACACACACACACACACACACCAACACACACACAACACGCACACACACAACCACACAAACACACACCACACACACACACACACACACACAACACACACACACCAGCCACACACACCACACACACACACAAAAACACACAGCACACACACCACACACCACACACACACGACACACACCACACACCCACACACACACACACCCACACACTAACACACACACGACCACACACCACACACACACCACACACCTACACACACACACACACACACACACACACACACACCACTGCCGAACTACTAGAGAGCTTGTGCCTGTGGCGAGAAACAAGAGACGGCCCGAAAGCAGGACGTTAGAGTTTGACAGCCATCCCATAGCTGGCCGTCACATACTTGGACAGCCAGCATACATACTGGCGACTCCGTATAAATAATGTCCTCTGCGGTCTCATAATAGGCACTGCGCGAATCATATAATTATTATCACATTCGTTTCAGTGCTGGTGGGGAACTTGAGCAGAGAAGAACTTGATATATACCTATCGCCGCTACAGCTGTCACCACCAGAATGACTTTTGCATTAAGGTGGGCAGCGATAAGAGACATTTTAATGTGACATAACTGTGAGGGACACTGACTTTCACAAGACAGTGTCCACAGACCACAGCTTTTGAAGCGGAGAAAGGAGAGCCGAAGCAGATTCGAACCGAGGTCCCTCTGCTTACCAGCCTAACGCCTACCGCTAGGCCAAACCTGCTCACCTCGACTAGCTCAATGGACTCTTAATTTATAGAGTTCAGACAGCGGTCAGACAGCCAGTAATCTTCAATGGCAGTGCAGGGCGCAGTCAACTCGGTCGACAGGCTTCTTTCTATGAGATCTGGAGTCTCAGATCTCCTGTCTGGATCCGGTAAACGCTGTTACAGCCTCACATGAGTCAGTGTTTGACTCAGTGAATCATTGACGAGCCGCCGGTACAACCGGACATCATGATTGGAATACAGAAGAACTGTGTTGTGTGTATCACTCATTGTAAATGGATTTTTTTCTGTTGGTGCTCACGCACCAGCTCACACACAAATAAAGAATATAGAGAAAAGATCAAAGGGCATTTAACAAAACTGAACAAACAGCAACCAACAGCACCAAAACTGCAATAATAAGCGAATATTTCGGTAGATAGTCTAAAATGAGGGGAGGTAACTCTGAACTTTTGTTATCGAATGGTATTCCAAAATCCAAGGTGCTCGCTTTGAGAGTTCGAACTTCTACTGCTTCTGTTTCTAGTTCTACATTAATTTTTGGTATGTGTGGACACTGATCGAGTGCCCGATAGATTAATGCACTGCACATTTTATGTGCACAACGACTGTCATTGTTCCACGGTTCTCTAATTATGAATATGAAAGCCTTTTTTGTCCCCCTTTTTTCTTTTCTTTTTTCTTCCCCTTTCTTTTTGTAATTGTACCTTTTCTTCAAAAGTTCATGCGTTGAAATTTGATCTAAGTGCGCTTGCTTTTAGCCAGATAACTCCGCCTGCTGAGACAAGCAGAGTTAACAGCACAACGTGTGTCACGTGTAGTACGTGTACACATGCAAGTTGCACGCTTCGATAGGTCCATGGAAGTTGGAACTGCACAGACCGAAAGCGCTTGTCTGAAGTGGTCTCAAACTCCAAGCACTGGTTTACGACATCCTTCCTTCAACCACTGCCGTATTTAGTTACGCCATAGGGTCCTGAAAACTGTCAGCTAACGAGCAGTTTTTTTGTTGGTGCTCAAACGGTAGTAAGTTTGTTACAAACAACTCGTATCAATTATCAGACGTTTGTTTTATAACTGACCAGGTTGCATACGCCAGCTCAAATAATACCAGAATTGTTTGAATCGAGATGGAACTCTTCTTTTTTTTTTTACCCGGGGTGGATGCGCCTCATGTTTAGGTGTGTGCTTGGGCGCTGGGTTGCTTCCACAGTCTTATCAGTACCTGAACCTTTCAGAGGGCGCTGACCATGTCGGTGGACAGCTGCACGGAAATAAAGAATGCCCCTTTAGTGGCGTAACTAAATCTGGCAAAGTTTGGAGGAAGGTGCCGGAAAGCAATGCTCGGAGTGTGAAGTGGTCAGTCACTCAGTATTCCTGAAAACAACATGTACATGTGCTGTGTTTACGTTATGATGGTACTTGGTAGATAGGTACTTGGATAGCTGCGGGCGTGTCTAAGGAGGTGTGATTTTATGCATGCGCTGACTGGTTAAATAAAGTACATCTGCCAGACCAGTCAGAGGTTGGCTAGAGGTTAGACCTTTTGTGACGAATGTCGGGAGTGCAAATGCACGTCAAATTTTTGAATCAACAGTTGTAAACACAGTTTAAGTGAAAAACTCTGAAAGGTAAAAATCAGGTTTAAAATCAGTCATGGCTGGGCTACCATTGAATCAAGCATGGTTTGAAACTGTTGAAACAACAGACATATAGCCATGACTTGATGGGGAATTCTGATTAATCATTAAGTTACTTGCTTGCTCTGGGATGACATCACAAACTTTGAAACTTAAGTCACTACAAGAACAAGGTTACCTTGTGATGTTTCACCATTTTTGGAATGGAAAGTTCTGCATATTATTACTTCGTCTTGTGTCAGTATTCTCATGGAAATAACAATAAATAATAGAAACAGAAAATGACATGGGAACAGCCATTCTTTTGACCATTAAACATAAGCGGTGGGCTTGATTTTTCTGTACCTGTAGTTATTTTGTGTGTGTGAGTGTGTGTGTGTGTGTGTCTGTGCACGCTTTTTGATAATAGATTTATAAATTTAGTCATTTAATGTGAGTATTTCAGTGTGTATTCTAAATAAACTAGACCTCATTTGTTTCAGGCGAAAATGGCTGCAACTAGTTTTTACTCTATCATTTCATCACGGCTGTTGTTGAATCCTCATTTTGCCAACATCAAGTTCAATCTTGTGAGATATTCTGGCATCAGACGAATGGCCAGTCAGCTAAACAGCACCCAGTTCCATCACACCGGACATTTTAACTCCAATCCGACTGTTGCCAACAAAGTCTGCTGGTTTGGAAGGTTCCACCAGCAGGGAATGTGGGCAGCAAGTTCTTCACCTCTGTGCATTGTTCCTCAGCCTCTGTCATGGTGTGTTGTACGGTGCTACGCCAAGAAGGCCAAGAAGGAAAAAGGTAGCGCACTACTACTAGTACTAGTACTTCCACTAGTGGTATGAATGAAGTTCAGAATGGATTGATGATGACTTTACTGTAGCAGTGATGAAGAGAAACTTACTACCACTAGTGGTATGAATGAAGTTCAGAATTGACTGATGATGACTTTACTGTAGTAGTGATGAAGAGAAATTTACTACCACTAGTGGTATGAATGAAGTTCAGAATTGACTGATGATGACTTTACTGTAGCAATGATGAAGAGAAACTGGGGGAGGGGCTGTTGCAATGTTGAAGAAGGAG